>JBAMBS010001429.1:0-390000 GCA_037044455.1 Zygothrica quintamaculata
TTAATGCGCGCCTCTAGCTGCGTTTGCGAATTCTGCGCAGAGTGTGACCAAACATTGTAACCAGAAATATAATGCGATGTAGGTATGCAATTTGATAAGTTCCCAATCGAATACTTATGTTTGTGAAAATAATATTTTAGCGTTTAATTTTAACCTTTATATAAATAAGTCTTGATCTTCATTTTCAATATTAAATTGAATTCAAATAAATCTTAAACTAAATTGTTGATTAATGTCATGTCAAATTTAGAACTAATTCCGAAAATGATGTAGTTCATGTTATGTTTTACGGCCTGCAGCACTACTTTACTGCAGAAATTACAAAGCATTTTCGGTCCTTTACAACACGCGCGGACAATATTTAATGTCGAGGTGTAAACGAGCTGGCGGATTCATTTTTAATTTTATATAGAAATCGTTTTTAAAAATATTAAAAACATGGCCACGGCTGAAGCTCAAGTCAACGTGAATACAAATTTGCAGAAGCAGGACCTTAGCAATTTGGTATGTATTCAGTATTAAGCGTCGAAAAATATCAACTTTAGTACTACAATATATGTACGCGTCTTTATTAACCGCCTGGACGCTGTCATCTAAGTTAGCGGGGGAGACGTCACAAAACATCCATTCGTCCATTGAAAATTGAATGTGTTGCTCTTAAATTAAAAAGATTTGCATATGTGATACAAAATAAGCAACATTGAATATATCGTGAATCAATGTTTATGTTATTTTATTTGTTCGGAGCCAAATACCAAAGAATGCAGCACGTGGCGTTAGTACTTACATTTTCACTGTAAATGCTAGGGCTCCTTTTTGTTTTTTAATAACTTACTAACTTTGACGTATCGTCAACATTTATAATATATTTTTTGAAAAATTAAATGCAAATTATACCTTCAGTTCAACTGTTGCTATAATATCTGATGCAATATACAGTTGTCTCTAACCTCAAAATGTACGGCTTTTTGTACGCATACTCTTGCCACATATAAATACATCGGCTACTGCTTTTGCATGCATGTGTGTGTGTGTGTGAGTGAGTCTTCGGCCTGGGCGTGTATTATAACAATATTTAAAATAAACAATAAAATATACTTGTTTCTCAGTATATTTTATATTATAAATTTTATATATTTTGGTTGATATAAACATTAATTTTTTCTACAGAATGTCACCAACCTAACGCCACTCTCGCCTGAGGTAATCTCACGCCAAGCAACAATTAACATAGGCACAATCGGGCATGTAGCGCACGGTAAATCAACCGTAGTTAAAGCTATTTCTGGAGTGCAGACTGTGCGTTTTAAAAATGAATTGGAGCGTAATATTACAATAAAACTCGGTGAGTATTAAACAATTGATTTTAAAATAAATGCTGGAATGACATTTATAAATATAAATATTTACATTTTTTTTTTTTTAAATATATTCCAATGTTGGAAACAAACAAATATATATCATTCCAGTTTAAGATATTTTTGTTTACCTTTTTTCCTTGAATTCTTTCTATTGTTGAATAAGTTTATTTAATTAGTTTATTAGTATTTATACAAAGAATATAACAGTAACAGTAATTGTTATACTTCAATCTAAATTTAAAACTAATTAAATGCTGACGACGGCACAACGCGCGAAAAGGCCTGTTCCAGTTTCAATAAAAAATTATTTTAAAAAAAAAGAAAGTGATTTTCTTAATAATAAATAATATTTTATTTAGTTTAAAAATAATAAAAAGAAAAAAGTTTACTGTGAAATGTTTTGTTTATAAAATGTGAAATCCGAAAAATATAAAAATAATTATTTAAAGTTTTCTTTAATGTTTAATTTCCATTATGCTTAAATTTTTTTTTTGTTTTGTTTTAAATTAGTCTTAAGTTTCTTGTTAATATAAATAAACTATATTTTATTTAATTTTTCAATGACTTAAATTGCTGGATTAATCTGCCAACAAATACACACGCAATGTGTCGTCGCCTAAGTAGTTTTGAATTAGATAATAAATATGTTTTATTTTTGATTTTTTATTTTGTAATATATAAACAAAAATATCTTGTTTTGTTTATAATTAAATTTATTATTTTTGTTTATTTAATTAATTTTTTTTTGTAAGTTCTTGCTAGTACTTTAGAGCTTTAGTCAAATAGTCTATTTGTTTTTGATTTTGATAATCCAGCAATTTAATTAATTGAGAAAATCTTTTTCTTCTTTTTTCGTTTTTTTGTTTGCCCAACGACGCGCGCGAAAAAAAAAATAAACAAAACATAAAAAAAACAATATAATATAACAACAAAAAAAAATATAAATTTGTGATTGATATATGCAGAACGCTTAAGCGAAAAGAAAATTGAAAAACTTTTGCACTCTAAGCACCATCGTAACAAATATGAACAAAAGCAGCGAAAGGTGCTTGAAATTTTGGCGAAACGTCGACGAAAAGATGAATGGACACGTCTGGATATACCAAATTGCCAACTGTTACTTGGTCCCTCTTCAACACGAACAACACGCAGTTTTAGCCAGAGCTCACTAAGCCCCAGTCAGAGCAGCGGCTATGGCAGTGTTTTGGGTTTTGATGACCAGGATACATTAATTTCTACTAGCGCCCCTTCAATTAGTAATCTTAAACGTCGTCGTAGTAATGACAACAATTCAGATACTCATTTTCCCACCTTAAAACGTCTTAAGGCTATAAAGAAGCCAAAAAATGAATACATTATAGAAGCTATTGAGCGTGTAGAGGTAGTGCATCTTACAGATCCCATATTCTATGTGAAATGGTTTGGATATGACAGAAGTCGAAATACATGGGAAAGTCTATCTAATCTCGCTGATTGTGCGGAATTGGAGTATTTTGTGGAACGTATGACCGCATTTTATCAAAAATATATAACACAAATATCCGTAGAACTGGAGAATGAATTGGCTACAACGCCGGCACTTACGATTAATGCAAACACAATAGAATCGATAGATAATCTTGAGCCAATGTTACTTAATCTAGACTTAGTACTGCTAGCGCAATTCCGTGCTTCTGGTAGTCGGAGTCAACGTGAACCACAGCGCATTGGTGAGCGTGCTCTGCGTCATATACAACTAAAGCGTTGTCAAACCGCACGACAGAAGCAACTGCAGTCGATCGCAAATTTTGAGAAGCGTATGAACAATGTAGAAAAGCCAGCACCACCTATTCGTGTACTAAATAATGTCGATTTGGATACGATCGATGAAAGTTTCGCATACATACAGAGAAACATACTAAGCGATGCTGTACCACAACCGGAGGCAGCACCTGTGGGATGTCAGTGTCACGAACACCCATTGAATGAATGTAATGCTTTAAGTCGTTGTTGTGCACGTTTAGCGGGCGAACTGTTTGCCTATGAGCGAACAACAAGACGTTTACGCATATTACAAGGAAGTGCCATATTTGAGTGCAATAGTCGCTGTAGTTGTGATGAGAGTTGCACAAATCGATTGATCCAACATGGTCGCAAACATCCATTGGAACTTTTCAAAACTGATAATGGAAGTGGATGGGGTGTACGTACACCGCATGCGCTACGTAAAGGTGAATTTATCTGTGAATATGTTGGCGAGATTATTACCAGCGATGAGGCAAATGAACGTGGCAAGGCTTACGATGATAATGGACGCACATATCTCTTCGATTTGGATTATAATATGGCCGCAGAAAGTGAATTTACCATTGATGCAGCAAATTATGGCAACATTTCACATTTTATTAATCATTCATGTGATCCCAATTTAGCTGTATTCCCGTGCTGGATTGAACATCTCAATGTCGCTCTGCCGCGTTTAGTGTTTTTCACACTGCGTAGCATTAAGGCTGGAGAGGAATTAAATTTCGATTATATACGAGCCGATAACGACATTCCATATGAGAATCTATCCCAGGCTGCACGTGTCGAATGTCGTTGTGGCGCCCATAACTGCCGCAAAGTTCTCTTCTAGACTAGCAAAACAAATATTTTTTTTATATATATAATAATGCCAATTAAACTATATTACAAGGCGCTGCCAATTTATGAAAATAAATTTCAAAAAGACTTCAGTTTTATATATATATATAAATATTATTTTTTATTAGTTTCTTATTTTATATTAAAAGCGTATTATTATGATTTTATTATTATTATTATTATTATTACTATTATTACTATTATAGAGATTTATACTTTATATTTTGCTTTTTAATATCTTTATTAATAATATAGTTGATTACAAATAAATTAGATATGTTATTATCTTTACCAATATGAAAAAATATATTTGTAATAATCGATAATATATAAATATATATATATATATATATGTCTATATATATGCAAAAAAAAAAAAAAAAAAATTCATTCACGTTGCCGCACAAAACTTGAATTTTAACTACGCCTCTGCTCGATCCGAGTTAATATGAACTTAATGTTAGATTATTAGCTTCTTCATATTTTAGCCGCTTTTCCTTTCGAAAAGGCTAAAAGGGAACTAATGGATTTGTGAAAAATCGAAAAGTATGAAATAGGTAGAAATAATCATCGGAGACCCCATTAGGTATACATATATTCTTAATCAGTACGACAAGTCGACTCCATCTAGCCCTGTCCGTCTGTTCGTCTGTTTAAACGCCTGTTTCTCAGAGACTATAAAAGCTAGAGAAACCAAATTTGGAAACTAGATTCTTTATACTCGTAAGTTAGACAAGTTTGTTGTCGATTCCTATAAATCTCATTAAGATAGAACAAAAAACAAAAAAGTTATGCAACCTTATAGAGGTATAGAGATATAGACGAAATGGCTTAAACTGCGCGTGTGTATGTCTGAGCATGTGTGTGTATGGCTGTAAATGTAGGCAAAGGGTTTCTCGTAGTCGGCTTGACTACAGATTTCTTACTTGTTTTTTTTTTTTATTTAATTAAGTTATATTTTAAATTAAAAATACATAATAAATAATTATATTTTAGTATCGATTTATTTTGTATTTTATTTATATGATTTGAATATACATCTCGACAGGTTATGCTAATGCCAAAATCTACAAGTGTGACAATCCTAAGTGCCCACGTCCGGCCAGTTTCGTATCAGATGGCTCCAGCAAGGATGACAGCATGCCATGTGCACGTCCAGCCTGCTCCGGTCGTTTCAGATTGGTTCGTCATGTCAGTTTTGTTGATTGTCCCGGTCACGACATTCTTATGGCAACTATGTTGAACGGTGCCGCTGTGATGGATGCTGCATTACTGCTCATTGCCGGTAACTTATAATTGCAAGTTGATTATAAATATAAATATTAATAGTTATTTCCATTTCATTTTATAGGCAATGAATCATGTCCACAACCACAAACTTCAGAACATTTGGCGGCGATTGAGATTATGAAACTGAAACAAATTTTGATCTTGCAAAATAAAATTGATTTGGTTAAGGAAAGTCAAGCCAAAGAACAATATGAGGAGATCACAAAATTTGTACAGGGCACCGTCGCCGAGGGCGCACCGATAATTCCAATTTCGGCCCAGCTGAAGTACAACATCGATGTGCTGTGCGAATATATTGTTAATAAGATTCCTGTACCGCAGCGGGATTTTAATGCCCCACCCCGTCTAATTGTAATCAGATCCTTCGATGTTAATAAACCAGGCTGTGAAGTGCAGGATCTGAAGGGTGGTGTTGCCGGTGGTTCTATATTAAGCGGTGTATTAAAAGTTGGCCAAGAAATTGAAGTACGCCCCGGTGTTGTCACCAAGGACAGCGATGGCAACATTACATGCCGTCCCATCTTTTCGCGTATCGTATCCCTTTTTGCCGAACAAAATGAACTGCAATATGCAGTACCCGGTGGTCTTATCGGTGTTGGTACCAAAATTGATCCAACACTTTGTCGTGCTGATCGTTTGGTCGGTCAAGTCCTTGGTGCCGTTGGAAATTTACCAGACATTTACATAGAACTTGAAATTTCATATTACCTGCTGCGTCGATTGCTTGGCGTGCGTACCGATGGCGATAAAAAGGGTGCACGTGTAGAAAAATTACAGCGTAATGAGATATTGCTTGTGAATATTGGATCACTGAGTACTGGTGGTCGCATTTCGGCCACAAAAGGTGATTTGGCTAAAATTGTGCTCACAACGCCCGTTTGCACTGAGAAGGGCGAAAAGATTGCGCTCAGTAGACGTGTGGAAAATCATTGGCGGTAAGTGTTAAATTTATTTTAAACTCTATTTAAAAATTACTAACTATATTTATTCTTTTTACATAAATATTTCAGTTTGATTGGTTGGGGTCAAATCTTTGGAGGCAAGACAATCAATCCCGTTTTGGATAGTCAACCAGCGAAGAAGTAAGGAACCAACAAACAACCAGCTACCAAAATCGCTCCGAATTCTTATTCAATTTAAGCGTTTCAACTGTGTGTGCGTGTGTGTGAGTGTATATAAAATATATATATACAAGATATCACAATTTGCTGATTTTGTTCTACTTCTTTTTTGCAACCTGCTCGCTCCCCTCCCTTCACCACTCATCAACCGACAAATCCTGTGTCGTTGTCCTCATTCACGTCCGTTGATAGCAAAAGAAAAAAAAAATAATTATAATAGATACAAAAAAAAACTACTGAACATTTTTTATGCATACATTTCTTAAATTATTAAATTTTGTATGTATATAAAACAAAAGAAATGAGGATTGCTAGAAATGTTATGCATATATATATATATATATTTTTATATATATATATATATATATATATTTATTTATAGCAAATCTTTCGAGCATTATGAGAAACTAATAGGTTATACCCTACATATAAAACAAAGAAAAAAAAAAACAAACAAATCTGATATATCGTAAAATTGTTTTTATGATTTAAATACAAAAACTAAAGTATAAAATGGTATGCATTTTTATAATTAAATCTTTAAACTGTTGTTTTTTTATATACCAAAATCTAAATATATATTTTGGGTGGTTATGGAACTTTGACAATATTATCTAAAATTTTCCTATCACAATATGGGCATTGTAAAGATTTGTTAAAGTTAAAGATTTGACGTGTTACCGGAAAACGGAATTTATATGGAGTAAACCAATTAGAGGCTTGGAGAAGAGAATTCACATAGTGTCCCGAGATCATAGAACAAGTCAATGAATTTGTTTTGCATCAGTTGATCTTCTATATTATAATATATGACCTTAATGGTATTTGGATAATATCTAGAAAAAAAATAATTTTAGACAGGATGTACGTAGGTACTTTCGTTCAATATAGATCATTTTTATTTCGATTTAAGCATTATTATTAATACAAATTTTTCACATGATTCGTTTCTGAAACAAGATATTATCTATTAATATTAATATTATAATTATATATTTTTTGTTATATATAATATTATAATTTTTATTTTTATACTCATCGAATTGTTTTTTTTTTTTATAATAATTTTGAAACATTTTTCTTTTTATTATATCGTATTTAATATACGAATATTATATACTATAGCGCACACTAATTAACACTACTTTGACTTCAGGATTTTATGGGGTGACAGGGGGGAGCAATTAATCCAATATTAATTTGCTTAATTAATAAAAATTCGTACTTAATCTCGATTCACATTCATAAGTTATAATTTTTTCTTTTTTATTTAATGGTTTTTCTTAAGTTCTTATTTCTTTGAAATTGTTTGAAAACTTTTGTTTAATTAAATTCTATTGAGATTGATTAACTTTAGTTATGAATATTTATATTATTATACGAATTATTTGATATATATATATATTATTATATATATATGTAACATCAAATTGGAACATCAGAAAACTGAGATAGAGAGAGATAAGTTTATTTTTCGTTGAACACATTTGAAATAAATCCATAAATCTATATATACATACATACATATATATATATATATATATATATATATATATACATTTATATATTTATAAGTTGAGCTTTGAACACAATCTAGTTTGAGCTCGTTCCTCCTATGAGAAACAAGTTTTGCATAATGGAACTGTACCTAGTTTCGTATTCCAAAGGAGAACAACTTAGGTTTTAAGTTCTTGCTTTATATATATATATATACACATACATATATATATATATATATAATAATTTAAAAAGCAATTAAGGAAATTTTGTTTGTAATTTTTGTAGACTAACGAGAGCAGATCAATAGGTTTTAAATGAAAAATGCATTAAAGGTTTAACGCTAAGAAAAGGTTAAATTTAACTTCAAATTGATTTTTTATAGAAATGTATCAATATAGTTAATATTGATCGAAACTTATTGATGTACCCTCGCATATTAACTCTAAGGCTTCTCTATATGAAGCTTCTACCTAAATATATATTAATTTTTGTTTTTCTTTTTAACACTTTTAATTACTATGATAATTCTTTAATCCAAAAAAAAAGGAAAACAATTTGTTGACTTAAAAATAGCAACAACAAAAACGCATGCAACAATCCTTGGTGTATGGATACACTGATTTTGCTTAGATGCTTTCTTGTTATATGTCGCTAAAAATTTCAACAATAATGTATACATGAATTACAATTACATTTAGAATTATAATAATTAAATACAATATATAATTGATAATATATACGAATATCCAATACAGTGCTTACAATTTAAGAAATGCAGGACATTTGTGTCCTTAAATGCCTGTGCAATTGCGTAAATTATTTATCAACTTTGATTTTCCTTAAGTGTGTTAAGGAATATCATGCATAGCACAGACATTTAACAATTAGAGAGATTCTTCAACCTGGTCTACCATTTGAGCACATTAAAGTGTCTTTTGGTAATTCTTATAACTTATATACTTACATATACATATATACGATTTATTTATATTGAATATTAACACATACATTGATTCCTTTTTGTAAATAATATTCTGTTTAACTATTTCGATTCTAAACTATACATTTACATTCAAATTGTGCATATATGTATTTATATCGTATATGTGTGTGTGTCTGTATCTGTATTCGATTTAAATAATCCTTTTATTTTAATGCAATTGTGCAATCTATTGTAGGGGGGAACAGATTTTATAATTTGGTCAGCTTATCTTTATCATATATATAGTAATACATAATTCAAATTTATTGACAGTTACGAGTAACATTGGCAAATTTGGGATTGATTTGTATTAGTTTTTCTTTGATTGCAACTGAATAGTTATTATTATATATTATATACTATATATATAAATATATGTGCATGTATCATTATTATTATTAATTATCATTTGTAGTTGTTTCCAATGATTTTGAGATATTATTTTCTATACGAGATTCGAGATCTCCTTAAGATATTCTTTGTTGCTCCATTGAGATCAAACGCAGAGATCCAATTTATATTGTTTTGATGTTAATATATAAAGAAAAAAAAACAACTTGTTTATATCATTAATAGCAGCTGTTTTAAGTTGTGGCTCTACATTCCGTACAATTGATAAAATTTCTTATCTATCAGGGTCTATTTTAAACATGAACTTCATACATTATATTTCTTTATACAATATATTTATAATTTGTATATATTTTACACATTTTGTGCATTTTTTAAATATGTTTTAAATAACTTTTTTTTTAATAGAATTGTACAATTTAAATAGATACAAATATACACCTAGAGACAATTACAGTTTAATGCTATAAATCAGAATATTTAATATATTTATCTACATATAGAATATGGTTACTTGAGCCATTTATATATAGAATACTTATATAATAAGATTTTAAATACACATTTTATACAATATACAGAAAATATTTATAAATTTTCAATTGGATTTATCTAAATTTTTTTTAATCATTATCAATACACATCGTGGGTTTATCTAAATATTTTTTTTTGATAAGTGAACAATATTTATATTATTTGGTTGATGATGAAAGAAGCCTACGTTTTCTTTAGGATGCCACAGGTTATTGGATGTTGTATATATGTGTGTCATCTTAAAGAAAATGGCTCATATCTCATTCATTAATATCCTCATCCGATGAGCTAGCAGCGGGTATCGTCGAAAATTGCCAAGCTTCACGATTGTTGTTTTTGCTGACACTATAAATTAGTTCATAGCTTATTATAAAGTTATATTTTAGAATTAACTTAATATTATAACTTACCCATGCTTTTTGGCATTGCTGGGCAGTGTATGGGAGCTGCGATAGTAGCTGTCATGTGGTTCTTCTTTTGTCTCCTCTAAAGATTTGCGTTGCAATGTCATTGTCTCTTGAGGTGTTGCTGATGCACCATTACCACCGCTTAGCTCTACATCTAAATAGTATTTGGCACTTTGAGCGATTTTACAATTTTCACATTCACTTAGATAATCATCATCCAGACTAGTATCATTGGGCAAAAAATGCTCACTGGGATTCAAGCAATTCTTTGAGGTAGTACACACTGGCAGCTGCTTGTTGGGTGTACCTCCACGTGAGCCTTGTCCCTTTGTAATTAACTGTGGATAACTTGGCATTTGGCATGATGCAATACCCATATTGTTACTCGCACTAACTGTTACTGTTGTGTTTGTTGCTCCAGTAGTTGCTGTAACAGCTGTAACTGCGTTTGTTATCGTTGTAGTTGCTGTCGTTGTGCTTACTTTATCGTTGTCTCGCTTACCACGTAGTATCTTTGGCAATGTTGTGCTCTTTGTGCCAATTGCCGGCGAGTTCTTTTCATTGTTATTCTCCACTGGTGGTATGCTAATCACTGATGGTACCTTACTGACCACGCTGTTAATAGTACTATTCAGTGAGATTTTGCCACTTATATGCTTGGGCAACGTATACGTTACGTGATTATTGGACAATGGATAGAAGGTAGTTGAATTTATTTTTCCGCTAGCCTTTGTACCATCATTGCAGCTGTTTGAGGAACTGGTTGATGGTAATGTCAATGTTGGTGTTCCTTGTTCCTTACGTTGTTGATGTACAATGTTATTAGTTGATTTACTTAGCGTATAAATAGTGGCTACTCCATTGTTGTTGTTACTATTGGAATTGCTGCTTGTTATCGTAGATGCAGTTGCAGTTGTAGTAGTTGTTGTTGATGCTGATGCTGCTGCTGCTGTTGCTGCTGGAACTGTTACTGTGGCTGTTGTAACTGTTGCTGACTTTAAATTCGTTAAACTTTTGTAGAGTTTCGGTGGTAAAATTGGATTACTTTTATCATTTTGCAGCTGCTTTGACTGTTGCTCCTGTTGTTGGTTATAAAAATGTTGCTGCTGTTTCTGGGTTAAACTTATGTAAGCATCAACCTGTAATAAGCATTTTATATTAGCCAATTCACAAATAAGAAAGCAACTAACAATAATTACGAATTTATTTATAATATTTCTTGCCTCTTATTTAATAAAATTGCATGTTAACTAACTTAAAACAAATGAGATTATAAGAGTGATTAAAGTGGGGAGGCTCTTTCAAAACGTTAAGTGCTCACAATGGGTTTACTTACTTTTCGAACTCACCTTTCGATTCAAATAGGTACTAGAAGGACCATCTGAGTTTGTCTGTGCAGCACTGCTGGATACACTGCGTCCGCTGTTGCTGCTGCTGCTGGTACTGCTGTTGGTGCTACGTGCACGATCTAATGCGCTGCTTGAGCTACTTGAGGCTGAACGTTTTTGTACACGTCCAAGAACTATTGGTGGTGTGTTAGAATCGTCATGATGTGGCAATGGTGGTGGTGGTATTATAGTTGAGACACTTCCAGTAGCATGCGATGAATGTGGCTGCAATTCATCGCCTACCTGCTTGGAAATGGTTGCAATTTTTGTGTCATGTGAGCAAACAGTACGTGTGGCACTAAGCAGCTCCTGTGTGTGTTGTTGCTGTTGAAGATTCGTGGCGGATTTCGCACGTTGCCCATATGCCAATGTAGCAGCATGTCGTGTACCTGCGCTAGGTGATAATGAGCTGGTACTGCTGCCCGCAGAGGTGGCTGCAAAGAGTTTACCGGCACCGCTAAGGAATGCATTGGCATTGGCATTGGCATTGCTGCCCATATAGGACATGGGCACATGCTGTATAGGGCATTGGCACATGGGTTTTTTAGTTGTCTTAGCAGCATCCGTGGAGCTTGAGCTGGAGCTAGATTTGGAGCGCACATTGACTACTTGTAATGGATCAGCAACGGCAAAATACCGTGGTATAGTACGGTGATAGCGACGGGAACTGGAAGGTGTCTTGCTTCCATGTTGTTGCTGCTGCGACTGTTGCTGGGATTTGTATGTACCATGAAGGGGCATTGGCATTGTTTGAGTTACTGAATCCACTGTACTACATGTTGGTGCTGTTGTTATGGTAGCTATTTCTAATGGTGGTAGCATATCTATAGCAGGTGTGGACAAAGCAGCTGCTAGTAATTGTTGCTGCTGTTGTTGTTGTTGTTGAACAAAGTGGTGTGTGGGTGTAGACAATAGTTCACTTGTAGCCGGCAAAGAATGATAACTAGCTGCACTGGCACTTGCATTAATCTCAACATCAGCTACAGTCAAGTATTGTTGCTGCGGCTGATGCAATAGCTCCTGTGAGCCACGTGGTGTACGACGAGCAGCTGCGTATGCCAAGGAATTGGAAATGCCTGCACTGGAAGTAGCAGCACCAGCAGTGGTGACACTAGCGCTAATATTCAAGTGACAATTCTTATAGCTACATTCGCTGCTAACATTTGGTTTGGGTGTTGGCATTGTTTGCACACAAATGGAATTGGTGTTTGCAGCTGCCTGTAATTGCTGCTGTTGTTGCTGTTGTTGTTCCAAACTCAGTTGCTGCTGCTGCTGCTGCTGCTGTTGGTGTTGTTGCTCGCTTTGCAGACTGTATGGTGGCTGATGATTTTCGCCAGTTGCAATTGTGGTGACTCCGCCACTATTTATATTGATATTGATCAAGTTGGTGGTGCTTTGCGTGTATTGATTGGACTGTACAGCAGCAGCAGCCGCTGCTGCTGCTGCAGCGGCGGCGTTTAATTGATGGGCATGTGTATGTGCTGTAGTGACTGGTACTAATTGTTGTGTATAAGTATGAGGATGTGGATGTTGTTGTGGCTGTGTGTGTAACTGGAGTGTATGTTGTTGCAAATGTTGCTGTTGTAATTGCTGCTGCTGTTGCAACTGTTGCTGCTGATGTTGTTGTTGCTGCTGCTGGCTGACGCTGGCCACTGTTTGACGCTGGACATGACTAGGTAGAGTAACAGTACATTGAGCACTTATTGCTTCCGCCTGTGATATGGCCACAGCCTCTTCATATGGTGGTGGTGCCTCGCCGCGTGGAAAATAGCCACTGGGTGGTTTCCAAAGTGGATAATGCGTTGTACCACCGCCATAGGAATAGTCCATTGCACTTAGATTACCCTCCATATATCCCATATTACCAGCAATATAACTATAGCGAAATGATCAATCAAAACAGAATTTAAAATACAATCCCTTCAAGGTTAAAACTTACCCAATACTGCCGACAATGCTACGTTGATCCTCAGCATTTTGACGATTTTCTCTGGCGCGAATTTTACGCTGCCTCAAACGATTCACCAGGAAAAAAAGCAATGATAGTGACAATGTGGCTGTAATGCCACTGGCCACGAGTCAAATACCAAAATCGGTGCTTCCATCGCTAAACTGATCATCTAAGCAGATCACCTCACAGCAATTGTTTCCGCTGCCAACCGTTTGAAATGATTTACATTTACTAAATGCCTCACATAATACCATTTTACAGGCTTTGGGCAAGCCACTGTCACAGATGCACAGGCGACACGAATCCGGTCCTGGCATATAGTGCATCCCAGTTTCATACAATTTTCCATTGTAATCGCGGCAATGTCCGCCCTGGATAAGACTAGCGCTCATTGAATTGGTATCTAAAACAAAAATTGTTTAAATTTTTTTATTATAAACCTCTTTTCCGCAAAAACTGATCTGTCAGGATACTATAAATTTATTGATATATATAACAAATCTTAACATTCTGTGTATTTTAATATTAAGTTAAAGTCGAGATCAAAATACCATATTTTAAATATTTTTTTTTTTAGGTTATGAATTATAAAACATATAACTGCACATACATACGCAAAGCTTGACGATTTTATATTTTGACACACTTGACCAACTTTCACTTTGTTGCCGACTTCATAGCTACCTTTATCGTTCAAAGTCCCGACATTAAAACACACTTACAAGCATACAAATTTCTGTACATATATTATGGCAAATGCAGCAGGTGCTGTACCCATACCCGCAAATACATACATATAACATCCAATACACAAATATATATATAAATATATATATATATAAATCCATGGCCATTACATTTATCACTTGAATTAAATTAAATGCAAACGCATAACATTTTCAACATAATTTAAATGCTAAACAGCAAAAGGAAATTCAAATTAAAAACAAATATATCCAACTCACACATGCATATATATAAACATATAGGGCAAGGGGAAAAAGTGGACATAAAGGAGCCTGCAATAACATGCAGCACCAGCCGAGCGAAGAACACGAGTAACTAACGGTTGGGCAGGAAACGCACGAATAAAAATGGCAAACAGTGTTTTCACGCCCCCGCAAGGAAAGAAAAAAAAGGACGAACAAAATTGATGCTTCTCATGCGAGTTTCCAAGTGAAATTTTTGCAATATATGCACACCCGCGCTCTCACTCTCAGATACAAACATACAACTACACATACACCCAATATAGCTCCCAGCACAGCATACACGCACACACCCAAACATACATGCAAAAATAAACACCACACTATACAACACCCAAAACAACCACCCACAAACATATCTACATACAGACTTGAGCAATAGCTGTAGACAGAGACAGAGAGAGAAAGTGAGAGCGGAATGGGCAGTAGCCGTAGCAGCAGCAGCAAAATTTTGCACGCCACTTCCTTCGTTTTGCCCAGCAGAAAACCGTTATGCCCCCTTAAAGCAGGAGTTGCTGCCTGCCCGTTAGCTGAGAAAAAAGAGCGCAGCGCAGCGCAAGTGTATATGCATGTATGTATGTATGAGTGTGCGTGTGTGTGCCCCGTGTCCCATAAATTGTAAAACTCTGTGGCCATGGACCATATTCCATTTAATGTAAAAACGAGAACACCAATCGAAATTGATTTTGTATAAATGAAAAAAGAAAAAAAAAACGCAACGTCCTTAGAAGTCGTTATTTTATATAAATTTTTAGTATATACATATTATTTCAAAAACCATATAGTTGAAAATCAGGAAATATATACATTTTTATAGAGTTGCTCTTTTTTAGCACAGCAAGGATACTCTTGTAAGTGTGTGTGCGTATGTATAGTTTTTCAGTTTTCACAATATCCTTTTACCTTTGGCATTTCCAATAAACGCAAGCACTGCCAAAAAATACATTATTACTGGCGTTAATATGCACAATTCAACTGCACAACTAACAATAATAACTGTTTTTTTAGTTACACAGATTTAATTTAATATTTTTCAACGGTTTTTATGAACGTTCCAGCAATACCAACTAGTGCTAAAATTATACTGTGTGGCCGTTTGAGGTAAGCATAAAATACACCAAATTCTACTTGAAAATAGCATACACGATAAAAATACCGAATATAACGTAAGGCTGGAGGACATTGTCGTAACGTTATAACGTTAAACCAATAACGGGATGCTAAATTAAAGGGCGCCGTTTAATGTTTAATTTATAGATTATCGGTAATAAAATGGAATAAACTGTTGAAAGATGACTTGGAATTATTCGAGAAACATCTTTTGAAAATGTAGCTGTACTTATACTGCTTGAAATAGGTCCTATTATGGACAATTTATTTATCCACATATATTAAACCTATTCAACGTATTTATCATTAGCTGTAGTTGGAATTATACTAATTAAAAAACAATTAATATTTATTATTAATAAATACTTCTATTATGCCTAAGAATAAGTTTAATTTGAATAAATCTCGTAATTGAATACCATGCGTTGATCATATTAAATTTGCTAAGTGCTTGAGACATGCAACTGCAATTGTTTAATGGGAATGTCAAGTTCGAAAGGGTAAATTTTAGAACTATGTACTTTTGAAAGGTGAGATACCCTATATATACATAACACATGAGTATGGAACATAAGTATTTGTTATGAACCCTTGTAGGCTTACAGTACAGGGTACAGTAATATTAAAGCGTTATTGACTTCCTTAAATAAAAGCCGTATATAATTTTAGTATACCCGTTTGCAATAAACTCTTCGGTTACAGGGGATAATTAGCTTTCTGGTTGTCAACAACACGCACAACAAAGTGCAGCTAAATAATTTAGATTTTGGTGTACTCCGCGATTAGTTTGCATTTATGCCAAATGTAGGTAATTTGTTCATATGAAATTAACAGTAAGCTTTTAGGGAAACATTTTCAAAAACACTAGATACACGACACATTTGGAGCAACTACATAGACGACTGGACGTGCAGCGGATTGAGGCTAGAATATAAATTAGGAAAATGCCTTTAAGATTAGAGAATGCGACGGCATCGCAGATCAGCGCCATGAAAGGTGTTGTACGCAACAGCAGCTATGTTATACCAGGATTATACGATTTATCCATTGAGGATACCAATTGGGTGCTCACCTCATCATTTATTATATTCACCATGCAAACTGGATTTGGTATGCTAGAATCTGGATGTGTTTCTATTAAAAATGAGGTTAACATTATGATGAAGAATGTTATCGACATTGTCCTTGGTGGATTTACTTATTGGCTGTTTGGATATGGTATGAGTTTCGGACGTGGACCACTCTCTAATCCATTTATGGCTATTGGCGACTTTCTACTTGATCCTCCCGTTGGTGATGAACTGATGGGACAGATCTTTGCTGCATTTCTCTTTCAGTTGTCATTCGCGACAACAGCTACAACTATTGTAAGCGGTGCCATGGCTGAACGGTAGGTCATAAACAGATTTAACGGATAATCTTAATATAGTATCTCATCTTTATCTTCTTTTGGCACAGCTGTAACTTTAAAGCTTACTGCCTTTTCTCATTCCTTAATACAGTAGTCTACTGTATACCCGCTGGATGGGTATGGGGTGAGCATGGATTCCTTAATAATCTGGGAGCTGTGGACATAGCCGGCAGCGGACCGGTGCATTTAATAGGTGGTGCAGCCTCGTTTGCTTCTGCAGCTATGCTTGGTCCACGATTGGGGCGTTATGCAACGGGTTATGATCCATTGCCATTGGGTAATCCAGTCAATGCGTGCATGGGTCTCTTTGTGCTCTGGTGGGGCTGGCTAGCCTTTAACTCTGGCAGCACATATGGGGTAAGCGGTGCAAAATGGCAGTATGCTGCACGTGCGGCTGTTATGACAATGATGGGTTCCTTTGGAGGTGGATTTGTTAGCTCTCTGTAAGATATGATTTATACAGATATATGTGCAACATTAGTCACATTTTCAATTGCAGCTACTCCTTTTGGCGTCACAATGGTCGTATGGATATAATGGATCTAATTAATGGCATTTTGGCTTCTTTAGTTTCAATTACAGCTGGTTGCTTCTTGTATCGCGCCTGGGAGGCGCTAATTATAGGTGCATTGGGTTCATTACTATGTGTTGTGGCTATGCCACTGTTTGATCGCATGGGCGTGGATGATCCAGTGGGTGCTAGTGCTGTGCATGGAGTATGTGGCATTTGGGGTGTTATTGCCGTTGGTTTGTTTGCTGACAATCCAGTTCCCATGGACACAACAAAAGGACGCAGTGGCCTGTTTAAGGGTGGCGGCTGGTATCTATTGGGTATACAGACGCTATCAGCTTTGTGTTTGGCTTGTTGGGGTATTTGTTCCACGTTTCTATTGCTCTATGTGATAAATAAAATTGTACCCATTCGCATGGATCCGCACGAGGAGCTGCTAGGTGCTGATCTTACTGAACATCGCATACGCCATTCACAAATTGGTTTATCGCGTGCTATTTCTGCTTTAGCGCCTATAAAAATCAATTTAAACGAGATTATTGGAGCTCAACCCATTGGAATTAATCCAGGACATGAACGCAGTCTAGAACAGTTACGTGCTGCAGATAACAAACTGCAACAATGGCAATCATATCTGGATCAAGTAAGTGGTGATCTTAACAGATTGGGATCACACAAGAAAGTATTTGAGGAGTATCAAGTAGACGCTGATATACAGCTTAATCTAAACTCAAGCATAAAAGATCCACAGCAACTGAGTAATATTTTTGGACGCCAAGTCAGATCGGTACATTCTAGGCGAGAAATTTGGGCTCAGGATCAGGGTACGTACAAGTCCAACAACACTGATTTGCCGATACTTAATCATGTGAACAGGCAGGATAAGGATGCTAACTTTGCTTGGATAGACTAGTAAACCAAACGTTTATTCATATTTAACAATATTTATTCAGTATATTAATTAAAAGCTCACTATTAAATTTTCTTATATTATATCTTGCCTTTATCTTAAGTGCCTATAAAATCATACGTTAAAAGTACCTAAATATAGGGAAATTATACTGATATACAACACATCGTTGATTCTTCCCCTAACAATGAGGTACTTTTTACTTTAACAGATGGAAATTAAACATATGTGATAAGGGAACAAATTATATTTTTAATTTATATGGGGAATTATTGAGATTTTAATGTATTTTGACGTCCGATATTTTTTTAAAGTAATTTTGCCCATTTTGTAATAACTACCATACAATTTATTACCAGTATCAATAAATGTAACTATCTTCATAATTATTCAATTAGAATAAAATTCCTGTCGTCGCTCCAGTGATTTTACTAAAGTAATGGGACAAAATCTTTGGATACAACCTAAGCTGAAAAAGAATTTATATAACGGGAAAACTTCTTTACAGAAAAGTTTCTTTAAATAAAAAAATCAAAGTGAATGCAGATCTCAAATTAATTTATTAAATTCAAGTACAAGCAAGAGTTTTTGGATGATCGATTGACGAATACATAGATATGACTTACAACAATGTAGTATTATCTTCTGATTTTCTGAAGTTTCTGGTTTTCTTTTTTAACCTTTTTTAACGTTATCTTTAATGTTGCAGTATATTATTATTATTATTATTATTATTATTATTATTATTATAAAAGAACTAAGAGCAGTTGTTTTTCTTGTTGTTGTGTATTTTTGTGAAAGGTGTTTGTGTTTGGGGTTGAGTTATATGAAGTGTATGTTTATCTAATTTAGAATCCAAGTAATTATATATATAGTGTGAAAAATGGTGTGATCTAAGTTTTTTTTGTAGTGAATTGTTTAATCGACCTCCTCAATGGTTGGGCCAGCACCGCCGGGACCAGCTGGGCCAGCAGCGCCTGGAGCACCAGGACCGCCTGGCATACCACCAGGTGCACCACCAGCGCTCTGGTAGAGTTTAGTGATGATGGGGCTGCATACGCTTTCCAATTCCTTCTGGCGATGTTCGTATTCTTCCTTGTCAGCCAACTGATTGGCATCCAGCCATTTGATGGTATCGTTGCACTTATCTAGAATGGTAGTACGGTCAGTGTCAGAAATCTTTGTCTTCAGATTTTCTTCGTCGAGGGTGGCCTTCATGTTGAAGCAGTATGATTCCAAGCCGTTCTTGGCAGAAATGGTCTCCTTCTGTTTCTCATCCTCATTACGGTACTTCTCAGCCTCATTAACCATGCGCTCAATATCCTCCTTGGACAGACGACCCTTGTCATTGGTGATTGTAATCTTGTTCTCCTTGTTGGTTGAACGCTCCAGGGCTGTAACATTCAGAATACCGTTGGCATCAATGTCGAATGTCACCTCAATCTGAGGTACACCACGTGGTGCTGGTGGGATGCCAGACAGCTCGAATTTGCCCAACTGATTGTTGTCCTTGGTCATAGCACGCTCACCCTCGTACACCTGAATCAACACACCGGGCTGATTGTCAGAGTATGTAGTGAAAGTCTGAGTCTGCTTGGTAGGAATAGTGGTGTTACGCTTGATAAGCACACTCATTACACCTCCAGCTGTCTCAATACCCAACGACAATGGAGTGACGTCGAGGAGCAGAAGATCCTGCACCTCCTGCGACTTGTCACCGTGCAAGATAGCAGCTTGAACGGCAGCACCATAGGCAACAGCCTCATCAGGGTTGATGGACTTGTTAAGCTCCTTGCCATTGAACAGATCCTGCAGAAGACGCTGAACCTTGGGAATACGGGTCGAGCCACCAACGAGAACAATATCGTGGATAGCGGACTTATCCAATTTGGCATCACGCAGAGCCTTCTCCACGGGATCCATGGTGCTACGGAACAGATCAGCATTCAACTCCTCAAAACGAGCACGAGTGATCGAGGTATAGAAATCGGTACCCTCATACAGAGAGTCGATTTCAATGCTGGCCTGAGTGGAAGAGGACAGCGTACGCTTTGCACGCTCACAAGCAGTGCGTAGACGACGCAGAGCACGCTTGTTGCTGGTCAGATCCTTCTTGTGCTTGCGCTTGAATTCCTGTACAAAGTGAGTAACTAGACGATTGTCGAAATCCTCACCACCCAAATGGGTGTCACCGGCCGTAGATTTGACCTCGAATATGCCGTCATCAATCGACAGAATGGAGACATCGAAGGTACCGCCGCCCAAATCGAAAATCAACACATTACGCTCACCAACAGCCTTCTTATCGAGACCATAAGCGATGGCCGCGGCAGTTGGCTCATTAATAATACGCAATACGTTCAAACCGGCAATAGTACCAGCATCTTTGGTCGCTTGACGTTGTGAATCATTGAAGTAGGCTGGCACAGTGATGACAGCGTTAGTTACAGTCTTGCCCAGGTACGCCTCAGCAGTCTCCTTCATTTTGGTCAACACCATGGAGGAGATCTCCTCGGGGAAGAAAGTCTTCTTTTCATCCTTGTACGTAACCTCAATCTTGGGCTTGCCATCAACACTGACAACCTCGAAAGGCCAGTGCTTCATATCAGACTGCACTGCCGAATCTTCAAATTTGCGACCAATAAGACGTTTAGCATCGAAGATAGTTTGGGTTGGGTTCATTGCCACCTGGTTCTTGGCAGCATCACCAATCAAACGCTCCGTATCCGTGAAGGCAACATAGGATGGCGTTGTACGATTACCCTGATCGTTGGCAATGATTTCAACTTTGCCATGCTGGAATACACCCACGCAAGAGTAGGTGGTACCCAAATCAATACCAATAGCAGGTGCTTTAGACATCTGTAAGTATATAAAAAGTTAAAAAATTATTCTAAAATATTTTTTAGTCGTATCAGTGTCATTGAACTTATTCGTAATTAATTTTTATTGTGAATGTCTGGCAATACTCTCAAACCGAATACTGGAAAAATGAAAGCATTTCATTGGCTACTTGTGTAACCTCTCAGAGGCATAACACTTTTTTTTTTTTTCTTTACATATAGATATCGAATAATGTATAAATAAAAAACATTGAATCTATAACAAATAAAGAACATTTTTTCAGAATGTACCGGAATAAATTTACTCATCCGTATGATTAGTCATAGTACCAAATAAATATATGTGATATACATGCAATTTAATCGATTATATTTTTGAAGGATGAGACTTTAACCCTGAATATTACTATCAACAATATTATGTTTAGTAAAAGCGAATTTGCCTTTTATGTTTATGTTGTTGCCTTTTTTAGGTTGTCAATTTCAATAGTATGCACTGAAATCAACTAAATCGTGAGAAAATGGCTAATATAAAGTCGACACACGTACACTATACATTCTATATCATAAATAAAAATTTGTGTTTTTTTTGGTTTTAAAACACAGCTATAGCATGATAAATTGAAAATTAACAATGGAGTACAATTTAAAAAGCAGCTGCGCTCTTTTATATTCTCTTTTAAAGGTGCAATTACCGCATAGATACACACATCATGGCGAAAATTCTGGAATGATTGAGAATACAAGCATGACACACACATACACAAATTTTCTACCATTATGTGTACTCAAAAACCACGCCGTTGGCCTAACGACTTGCTTGCTGCTTTTAACAGAGAGTTGAAAAGAGACGACGCTATTCTACAAACACGCGCGCGCGTGTATTCCATGTGTAAAAGCATGCTTTGTTAAATGTATGCGTAGTATTTTTAATCCAATAACGCATACATTGAAATGCCGGTTAGCAACGTAATTTTAAATATAGCAAAAATATATATACAATTATTCACATATATACATTATATCAAAAATTTATTTTAAATACGTGTATTTTTAAATTAATAATTCTGTATTTTTGCACATATTCATAAATAATAAACAGACGTCAGTAGTAGTAAAATGTCATCGTGAGTCATGTCTGACTAGGTATACGTGTGTGTGTGTAAATGTGTATGATGCGGCGAATTTTTTCAATGGAATATTCCAGTAAAACCACATTAATCAGCAACAGAATTATAATTTACCATTAAAAATACATGAACTGATTAAATAATTAAATAAAAAGAAACTAATGCAGTAATGGAAAGTTTGTGTGACGCAATAATGAATTTACAAATTCGTATATATACAATTTAGTTGAGACCAAATGCTAAAGTACATCTTTCTTCATATATTACCATGCGGCCAAGCATTTTTTAAATTTTTAATTTAATTAATAAATCTTAGAAAATAATTAAGAAAATCAAAAAAAGAATTTTCAATTGAGGCCGCACAACTTGAATTACATTGGAAATTAATTTTCTAGGCCACCGTACGCATTCACAAAAAAAGCACGTGTTAAGTGATGCGGACAATATACACAGTCATGAAATCTTTTGTTTATAAAATAAATAAAATGTTGACTTACCTTTATGTGTTGTTTGTAAAATGTTCTAAATAAATATATTAATATATGGTAATAACCGTGTGATTGCTTCTTCACTTCTTTGTCCCACTTAAATTTCTGCCGAGTCGACACTCAGACGTTCGATCAAACTGGCACTTGTAATAGGAATAATGATGGCGGTCAAGTGTGCCTTTACTTATAAACAAATCCGGTTGCTCTGGAAAATTCTAAAAAAAAATTTTTTGGTGTGGCAAGGCTTTTATTAAAAGTGTTCCTCTAATATAGCACAGTATTGTAGCAAAAAATTGTTATATTTCTGTAGCCCTGAAGATGAAAAAGTGTTGCCACACTAACTAAACTACGCGCCAATTGCCTTGAACTGAAAGTAACGTATAATGTTGCCGTTCAATGGTCATAGCCCAATAAAATCGTACTAAAATAGCTTTTTAATCAAGACCCCATAGTCAAGTAGCTATTAGCATGTGTTATCAGCACTACTAGGATTATAATATAAATGGTTTTGTTTTTTTGATGTATGTAAAACTTTATTATCAGATTAGCGGATATCTGCCATTTTTATAAATACATTTACGTGTTACTTATCTTAATGACAGGTGCATATCAATTTTGAAGAAGCAAAAAATTTTAAAGATTAATAGTATATACAGGATGTTTCCAATACATATATATTATATATAGGCATAAAAAATATGTATTTCAGTCAGTTATTTATTACTTGAGATTATATCTTACAATCTGGTTCAACACCTTCAAAAATGGGATTTTCACCTTCGCCTCCTCCACCACCAATTATTGAACTAATAAGGCCTGATATTTTACTGTTTATGAGCTGTAATTAGTAATTATATAATAGTTTTTTTTTCCAAATTCTTAATACAGAAACTTAAACAAACTTACCTTTTCGACTGCTTCAATAACTGTTTCTTGTTCATAGTTCCAAAGATCACCCAACAATTCCACACCCATTTCATTTATTAGAAGGTGTACGAAATCGTTAACCCGTTGTTCCTCCAATAAATTTTCAAAATTTATTTTTAAATCTCCTAAATGCATGTCAATTTTTAATGCTGTGATTCCCAATGAAAGGCCAACCTTTATTCTCCATGACATAAAAAACGTAAAGTCTTTAGTGGATGCCCTAAGTATAAACAAAAGCAAGACAAATTATATCACAATTAAACAATTAAATTTTTTACATACTCTGCGTTGCCATTACCAGCCAGGTTAAGTATGTATGCCAGAGACCCCTTGGCCACATATTTTGATTTAAAATAGGTGTGTGGAAAGCTAATATTTAGCGTACTAGTACTAAGTGGCCGAATATTAATTTCCAACTTGGATACGAGAAAATCTGAGAGTCCGTGTAGCTCAAAGTCATCAACTGATCCATAAAAGCTATTAAAAAACAAAGTATTTTTTTATTTTATTGGTAAAGTGTTCTACGAACTTACTCTATAAGATATTGGTTATTTACAGCGGCCTCAGCGTGGCTTAACTTTAGGGGATCCAATGCAGGTACACCAAGATTTGGTATTGGATGGCACATTCGCATACGTAACTCTTCTAGAAATGTTAGTATCTCAGTCTCATATATACACGCAGCAGGTGTAAGACAGCAGTAGACTGTAACTACCACTAAAAGTAATCGAAATGTGTTGCTAGCTTGCATCTTGCACAGTTCTTGAAATCCGTTCGGATGGAGCTAAAGCACACGACTGAAGTGCTAATGCCATACTGTTGGCTTTTTGTCAAGTAAATTGAAGTCTCATGTAGTTAATACTAATCTTTTAAAGGAGATTAGAGAGCGATGCCATTAAACATTTAGCGATTGGGAATATTTCGTGAATAACTTGTCACAGCCCCCGCGTTATTGTTGCTTTAATAATATTTGGATCGAATCTTATCACTTAGAAACTAGTGAGGTCCGGATAAAAAAAAATTCATTAAAATTGTGGCTCTATCAATTTGCTACTAGTTAGCCCCTTTGCCATAAAAAACAAGTAAGAAGTCTGTAGTCGAGTGTACCCGACTACGAGAGCCCCTTTGCCTACATATACAGCCATACACACACATACTCATACATACACACAGTTCTGCACGTACTTAGCCATTGCGCGCACCTTTTAGCCCCCACGCTCTATAGCGCGGTACTTAATGTTGTATAACTTCCGTATTTATTGTTAAATTTTAACGAAATTCACAACGGACGGACGGACAGACAGACGGACAGGGCTAGATCAACTCGTCTTGTCGTCCTGATTCAGAATATATATAATTTATGGGGTCTCCGATGATTATTTCTAACATTGATTAATGTAACACAACACACTTTTGGATTTTGCATATTTCCAATAGCTCCGCTTTGCTCTTTTTTACAAAAAGCCAAAGGGGCTAAAAAGAGCAAAGCGGAGCTAATGGAAATGCATAATCCAAAAGTATGTAACACATAGAAATAAAAATCGGACACCCCATAAAGTATATATATTCCTGATAAGGACAACAAGACGAGTTGATCTAGCCATGTCAGTCTGTATGAACTCCTGTTTCTCAGAGGGTCTCCCGTAGTCGGGTTCACTTGACTACAGAATTGTTTTTTTTTCTTTTTGGTAAAAAAAAATAACACAAAATAATCTTTTTTAACCCATAATGGCATTAGCGATATATAAAATATGTGTAACACTTAGGATCTAGTACATTTCTATTTTATTTAACTGCTAGACTTGTTCTGGAGGTTGTCTCAAATGTTCCGGTATCTGCTGTAACTCTGTTTTGGATGCCTGAAGAGCCACTCCTTCTGGTAGATTTCGCTCAATGTACTCCAAAAATGTATCCAATGTTGAACCAGTTAACTTATAAAACTTCATGTACCGAAAATGAGTACGTACTTCATATTGGACACGGTGTTTTTTATAGATATGAACTGACTTAAGAAGAGTCATACGTTCGTGATGTGCTTTGCGAGGAGACCAACTGCAAATCAGATATATTTTTGTATTATTTAAATGCTGCTGTTTTTTTTAACTGTATTTGATATCTTCATACCTGCTTCCGAGCTCAATACCCAAATGCCCAGCTGCAGTTGCCGCAAACCATGTGTAACTTTTTAGTACTGCCGGATCGATGCCTCGCAGTTCTATTTCCAACTTGCTATATAATTTATCAGGCTCAGGTGCCTTAGCCGGCTCCGTTACTGTTGTTAAAGCACTTAAAGCAGATGAAAATCGTACCGGCTGCTGCACACGTAAAGCTTTCCAAAGCTATAAATATATTTGAAATAAATACCCAAATTTTCTGTAATAAATTCAAATAAAACACTTACTTGCAACATTTTACTATATAAAACACAAACAGAAGCAGGGTTATGCAAGTATAGGGCTGCATTAACTTATAAGTTATCGATGGTTTCTTAATTATATACCGGGATATGGTGACACTGTTTCCCCTTGCACGTGCAGATCTAAAGAAACGATTTCGAATTATTTGTTAGGCGTCTTTACTCTGCTGATTAGGTGAACTATTGAACAGTTTAAGAAATGGAAAATACAGCTGCAACAGGTAAGCAATTTAAATAGAATGTTAATTAAAACCCTAACAAGTTTTATTAGAAAATGAGTACACATTGCCCAGTTCTGATGAAGAGGCATACGAAGATATGGAGGATGAA
Organism: Zygothrica quintamaculata; assembly: GCA_037044455.1. Lineage (NCBI taxonomy): Eukaryota > Metazoa > Arthropoda > Insecta > Diptera > Drosophilidae > Zygothrica > Zygothrica quintamaculata. The sequence continues at coordinate 26,573 of JBAMBS010001429.1, forward strand.
GATGATGATGAAGACATTGAAGAAGATAAGGGCGAACCAACGACTTGTCTGTTTTGCACTGAAGTCTTTCCAGATACCGTTCCAGCCATCGAGCATTTAGGCAGCCGGCACAAAGTAAATTTGTCCCATCTCAAACAAAAATTCCAAATGGATCAATATGCTTTTATTAAGTTAATTAATTACATACGCACTCACAAAATAAGTTCTGAGCAATTGCTTACACTAGAAGAGTCGAAATGGAATGATGAAAAGTATTTAAAACCCTTGCAATATGAACCATGGTTGTGCTATGACTACGAAGCTCTTAACACCGAAAAAGAAGATATTTCAGCAAATGTGCCACAGTTGTTACGACGTCTTGCTGATCAGGGCAAGCTTTTACAACAAGCCAGTGAGGATATGGAAAAAATGCGGGATGATTATAAAACGTTGCTGCAAAAAGTACACTCTGACACCGTGGAGACCGATGGAAATGAAAAGGCAAAAGCTTGTAAAACCGTTGTGCGCAACGGCCCAACGTTTGATAAGGAATACTTTAATAGTTATTCTCATTTTGGTATACATCACGAGATGCTGAGCGACAAGGTACAAATTTGTTAAATGAGTGAAAATTACGTACTTTTCGTATAATGTATGTCATATTAACAGGTGCGTACAAATAGCTACCGTGCAGCTTTAATGCAAAATCAGAATGTATTACTTGGTAAATCTGTGCTGGATGTAGGTTGTGGCACTGGCATTCTCTCTATTTTTGCTTCACAAGCTGGAGCAGGCAACGTTGTGGGCATTGATAACTCCGAAATTGTTTATACCGCCATGGATATAGTCAGGTAGATATTATTTTTACTATTCCAATTGTGTATTTAATGTTTACTTTGGTTATAGAAAAAATAACGTACAAAATGTGCAACTATTAAAGGGAAGACTTGAAGATACGGATCTACCAGAGTCTAAGTATGACATCATTATATCGGAATGGATGGGTTATTTCCTGCTATATGAAGCTATGCTGGATAGCATTATATATGCACGTGAGAATCATCTCAAGCCAAATGGTATAATATTACCAAACCGATGCACGTTACATTTGATGGGAATAAATGAGACGTTACATGAACAACACGTTGAATTCTGGTCGGATGTGTATGGTGTCAATATGAGTGACATACGTAAGCGAAGCATTGAGGAACCGCTAATGGAAATAGTCAATCCGGAACACATAATAACTGAAAGCGAGCAAATAGCCAACTTTGATATGATGTCCGTCGACTTGAACTATTCATGTTTTACGCATGAATTTAATTTGAAGTGCACACAAACATGCAAATTTGCTGCCTTTGTGGGTTATTTTGATACGCTTTTTGAGCTGGATAACAAGGTTATGTTCAGCACATCACCCTTGGAGACTCCTACACACTGGAAGCAAACAGTTTTCTTTATAGAGCAACCGCAACCTGTTGAAAAGGGACAAGTGATAACAGGAAAAATAACTTCAAGACGTCATAAGGGTGATATGCGGGCATTGTCTGTAGATATCGAAGCGTTTGGCAGGCTCTTTAAGTACTCTGTGGACTAGTGGTTCTCAAATCATTTTAATGTAAGACTCTTCTTTTTTATAGACAAAATGTGAACTTATTTAATTGTAAAAGTATGTATATAAATTAAAATGAGTGGACTCGGCCAGGTAAGCTGGAGTTGTGCCGTTCCAAGAAAAAGATATTACAAACTCTTGGACTAAACTTGCTTTAAGCAGTGTTGGTTTCCAGTTCGGAGGCGGGTATTTCGGGTTCTTCATCATTGTACACATTCTCGGCCATTTGCCATACTTGCATGATGTTATCCTCTGACACAGAGCAAATGATCCATGGTTCGTTTGGATTCCATGAGAAATCACTGATTTTGGCCGTATGCCCACCATGTATGAATAGCAATTCAGGTGGTCCATCCTCTGCATCCTCAGAGCTCTGCTCTTCTCCAATTTTCGATAAATCCCAAACATGAAGGCGTCTATCGGTACCTGACGAAGCCAATATGGTCTCATTATGTGGTGACCATTGTACTTGGAAAATTTCGTCTTTATGCGATTCAAAGGAATGTAATTTAAGCTTTAGATTACGCAAATCCCACAATGCAACCGTCTTATCGGCAGAGCCTGTAGCCAATATAAATTCCGAATATGGATTAAAACTCAAACAATTGACTTCTGCAGTATGTGCATCTACTGTATGCGATGGTTTCGAGGTGTTATTGTTGCGTGTATCCCAAATCATAAGCTTTTGATCATCTGCAACGGAACCGAACAGAGATTCATGTAACAAATGCCATGCCACATCCTCAACAACGGCTGTATGTCCAGTAAAAATATTCTTGGCATCAATAACGCGATGTTCTTTCGGCGTGGCATTGATATCCCATAAGCAGATGGTGTGATCATCAGAAGCCGATAGTAGATAACCTAAGAAGTGCACATCATTAATTATTCTTATTGGAATTATCTATAAACTGTATAAATACGAGTACATTTTTATGAAATTTACTGCTTACCATTTAAATTAGGATTCCATGAAAGACCGTAGCCTTCCTTCTGGTGACCACGTAAACGCAAATCGGGTTGGCATTCTCCGGATGGTTCGGGTTTGCTGGGATGTTTTGTGTAATCGAAAACAAGGACATCACTTGAAGGAGTTTTGGTAGCAATAACGCAAGCATTTTGAGGCATATAGCGGGCACGATTTACTTCACCTTCATGATTAATTTTTATTTCAATTTCGATTTTACCGCACACGGAGCCAAAGCCACCAAATTCTCCCTTCTCATTATCATAATGAGAGCCATCAAACTGTGCGTCTTCACTTGGCAATTGGACGCTGGCAATCAACAAATGATTCTGTTCATCTGAGGTGTGTGTACCTAATATAAGGCGATGTACAGAATAATCTTTGCCATCTTGTTTCGTCACATCAGGCAGCCATTGAGCTGTCAAAGAAGGCCATTCCAAAGCGTGCGTCATTACCAGATCATAAAGAAATGGAGTATTTTTCTTCCAAATCTTATACTCCTCATTGATCACACGCTCCTCGACGGCATCGTCAAAGGATTCCGCTGCTTGCAATTAAGTAGAATAAAATTTGATTTACTATAAATATAATCAAAGTTACAAAAATGTCCTCTTTATTACTTACCATTATCACTACGATCTACCATTTTATTGTAAAAAACTAAATTATAATTTTAAGAAAATTGTGCGCGTCGCCAATTCGGGCGCCAAAACAATAAAGCAACGGCGGCGGCAAAAGCGTGCGCACAGTCGGCAAAAATTTTACACACTATTGCTATCGTGTAAAATATGCGCAGTAATCGCAAATATACTTTAAAAACAAAGTTAATAAGGTTAAAGAAAACAATTAATACTCTAATTACACTATTACCTAGCGTATTGATACTGAAAAATTGGGTAATTTACTTTTTCCTTTTTTTTTGCAAGCGCGTCGGCTGCAGAAGCGACAGAGACGTTTGGAAATGTTATCGGTGTACATTTAATGATAAGCAGTGTTGTTAAATTTGTACATAATCAGGGTTTGGTTTTTTTAAAAGAGGGCAGTTCCACCGTGCTTACTAATCATTCATATATATAGTTTAACTTTGCTTATCGCCTAAAATTTGAACAATTGGCGCGTAACGTTCAGTTAAATTGTGCTTTAACCTCATGTCTGAAAAGCCCAAATTGAGCGTGTATAATAATTTCCACACACAGTTGAATCGCTGTAGTTTGCTTGCTGCAGCGGCTTGAAGTGCACAGCAATTGTTCAATTGCTTGTACTTTATTCGTTTAACTTGTTGTTGGATTTCCGTGTGCAATTTTTAATTTTGTAAATAGATAAGCTTTGTATAGTGTTTTTTGCCAACAGTGTAAACAACAACGAAGGCGATCGCTATAATCATTGAATGTAACACATCAACGAAGCGACGTGGGTATGTGGCCAGCGCAGAAAAACTTTCACTCTTTTTTGTTTACATGATGGTCGTTGTTAGCCAAGAAGAACATGTTAATTAACATTGTTTTGGTAAAAGTTTCAGATTTTATCTACTTTTTTTTTTTTTTGTAGTCCGTGAGAAAATGCACGAACACAAAGGCACATATGCAACAAATTGCAATGAGGGTTACGCTGAGAAATATATAGAACATCTTTTGGAAGATGGAAGTAAAGAGGGTGATAGTGAAGCTAAACTGGAGTTGCCATCATGGTACAATGAGCAACTATTCAAGCGGTAAGTAAATGATTATACAACAATAATATAGTGCAACAGGCAAACCAATGCATTGTTAATTAGCAATATATATAAATCGTTGTCCATTTACTTTAAATTCATTAAGAGGGTATTATTGTATAGCTTTAAACAATATATAATTAATAATTTTAATAATTTAATATTTATTTTTCAACAGTGGCCAGAGGTACTTTAGTAAATATCGATTTGTGATGACCTCTGGCATGTTCGCTGGTTTAATTGCAGTTCTTGCCATACCATCGATTTTGCGTGTACTAGTCTGCACACGACAGTCGTCGAATGCAATTACCGCATATCGGCGTTACTTGCGCACTATCTTTCACATGCACGCCTGGTATTTTGAATCCGTTGAAAACAGGAACAGTAAGTTTTGGACTAGCGTGGCATCCGTTAGAAAGGCTCATTCAAGATCAAGTCAGGCGAGTGATCGATGCGGTGCCGGACAGATAACGCAGAAGGACTTGGCTTTAACTCAGTTTGGTTTCATAGGGTTTATAACATTAGGCGCACATCGAATAGATTTATATGATGAGGATTTTCTAGAGGCTACTTCACATATGTGGCGTGTTTTGGGATACTTACTAGGCATCAAAGATGAGTACAACGTTTGTGGACGGAATTGGCTTGAGTCAAAACAACGTTTGGATATTGTCATGCGAAAGGTTTTCACACCAGCGCTAGAGAAAACAAATGAGGAGTTTTATCGCATGACCGAGGCACTAATACATGGTCTTTGGCATGCCAATACAATGCTCTCGGTTAATGCAAACATATATTTCACAAAGCGATTGGCTTACGTAAAAGGTTATGAATATTACACCTTTGATTACCGTGCAAACGAGCAGCCAGATCCACAACAGAAATCATACTATTATGATCTGAGCTTATGGGACCGTTTTATTGTTAGTTACGGATTGTTCATTGTAACATATTTACACAAATATGCCATTGTACGATGGTACTTTAACTTTCGAGTGTGGCTAATGGATCTGTTTATGTATTACTTGCCGTATGTAGCTATTTTAAAGTTTGGTTTTAAAACTGCCTATGTTCGCATTTTTCGGTCAGCAGGCCAGACACAAGAATTTAAATTGAATCTTAAAGATGATTAATTATAAGAATATTTATGTATAATCTGTATTGTTTAAAAAACGAAGTAGTTTTATAAGTTGTTCTGTAGGAGCACTTTTATAAAGTACCGCCCATTTATTGTTAAAGTTTATTTGAACACTTTACAACTCTGTTCTCAACCGGCATATTTATTTATATCGATATCGATTACGATGACTGTTTATATTTTCTTGCTTGCGCGTTATATTTTGTGATTTACCATTCTTTTTAGTTTTAAGCATAAAAAAGAAATATAAACAATTGAATAATGTTTTATCATGTAAGTTAAATTGTGAATCGTTTATTGTAAAAATTGTTGACTAGAAAATCTCACAGATTTCACTTGAACATGAAATTCTGTTGCATCCGCGCTACTTTGGGCCACAATTGCTGGAGACGGTAAAGCAGAAACTTTACTCAGAGGTGGAGGGCACGTGTACAGGAAAATATGGTTTTGTGATAGCTGTTACAACAATAGATCAGATTGGATCTGGAGTCATACAGCCAGGACAAGGATTTGTCGTATACCCAGTAAAATATAAGGCCATTGTCTTTCGACCATTTAAAGGTGAAGTGCTTGACGCTGTGGTCAAACAGATAAACAAGGTTGGCATGTTTGCCGAAATTGGACCATTGTCGTGCTTCATTTCACATCATGTTAGTGAAGATTCAGTAGCCATGTGTAGCATACCTTTACACAAATGTTTTCATTTTACAGTCTATACCCGCCGATATGCAATTCTGTCCAAACGGTAATCCACCATGTTATAAGTCTAAAGACGAAGACGTGGTAATATCTGGTGAGGATAAAATACGCCTAAAGATAGTAGGCACACGTGTGGATGCAACTGGTATTGTAAGTAGATCCAATGATTCCAGCTAGTTTTTAATATTAATCTGGTATTTAGTACCCTTGCTTTGTTATTAAATTTGAACCAATTCAATGTTATTAGTTCTGTTAATGACTCTTGTATTTTATAGTTTGCAATTGGGACATTAATGGACGATTACTTGGGCCTCGTATGTAATTAGAAATCTAAAGCTATTTAAAAACAAAATGTAGTATAATATACAATTAATATATTTTTTAAACTTTAAAGAAATGCATTTAAACCGTTAAATATCTAGGTATATTTATATATATATATATATATAAATGTATATATATTATAAATACTTTATAAGATTTGATTTAAATTTAAAGGTACGTTACATTTGTAATGTGAAATTTTCTGTTTTTCTTTTTTTTGTATGGAGTTTTATGGTTTTTGGATGAAAATTTGTTTTATGAGAAAAATAAATAGCAAAAGATTAAATTTATATTTATAAGTAAAAGGGCCTTAAAGCAATTTAATTAGAGCGTTTAACATATAGATCTTTTTAACAAGCTTAAAGTGGAATATATTGCAGATTTGTAAACAGACTGTAAGCTCTTAGTCTTAACATTAGATAAAAAATTAGAAGTAAAATCGGCTCAGAATATATATTAATTGAATAATTAATTAATAATATACCTTTTTTTTTTTTGATAAGATTGCACAAATTAAAATGAGGGCATAAGGTTATTAAAGCGTATTTGATGTTTTGTTCGGATTAAATACTTAGAATTTAGGGGCGGATTAGGCAACATTTTTAATGATTGTACAGGAATTATGATAATAATGCCGCAGAATTAGAGTGTGGAATTACTTACAAGTCCCAAGAAAATAAATGGTGCTTGACAAGCATATCGCGAACACCGTCCTTAAGAGGTTGTGATTCTTTGCCACGTTTTGGCGGTAGCTCCCAATCTGGATTCAGGTTAAACGCAAACTGTGAGAGTATGCGTAGTTCACATTTTATTTGTACCCAGCCAGGGGAATCGATGAAGCTCCATGCATGATACCATTTCTGTACTACTTCTTGACAGGCACATAGCACTTCAAGCCACAAATGCAATACCTGCTCATTGAGTCCTAGACAGATAAGGGAACGCAGTTTGACATCCATCTGGGCATGGGCGTTATCATGGGTCTGATTAATAGCCTGAACGCAGCGATAGAGTAGTTCTTCCGGCGTCAGTACTTTACCATCTTCATCCAATCTATAGGTTTTGCAGAGGACCAAACGACTGTATACAGATTTAAAATCTTTTTCCACCTCTAATGAGGAAACCTCCTCAATAAATAGCCATGGATGTATGGGACCGCCAAGAAAAGATGGTCGTTTCATGCCATGTTCCAGAAACGCTTTAATGGCAGGCGCAAGTGTGCCACGTACTAGATCTGTGACAGTTTCCGAAATAGCATCATCACCAGCAGAAGTATACAGCTTACTACGCTCATCTAATAACTGCACAAATTTGGCAGGAAACCAGCCCCGCAATCCATTTAGCTCACCCACCCAGCAGTGTTCGTCTTTTTGGCTTATAATGGTAATGATGTCATTACGCCGGAATCCCAATTCATCATCATCATGTCTTTCAAAATCATGTAAGGCCTTGGCGCGTCTTTTGCGCGTTCGTGCCACATTTATAAAGTTCTCATGATCCTTGGCGTGGGACTCACTGCTATAGTTAGCTGTTAGTTGTATGTGACCAACGAGCTTGGGTTCGATGGTGATGAAATGACGTCCCACCTTAAGTATAGCCTCACGTAGATCCACAAGTATTTCTGTCTGGCGGATATTTTTGTTTTTACCCTGATCTAATTCAGAGTCACTGCGAAATAGGAATGCTTCTAGTATGGATTTACTTTTACGTACTTGACGTCTTGCTAACTGCTGTTTGGGTAGATTAGCGGCTGCCTCTGGATTTCCAATTTGATGCCCTTGATCGGTCATCAAGTATGCCAAATGACGACGTCGATGTGTATCGATTACAGTTTGACTTAATGATCCACCCACATCAAGTGCTTCACGAAATAGAATCTCCACGTCATCAACTTCGCAACACATTGAAAGCGAATTGAAAATTTGTGCAGAATTCTCTAATTGTTTCAGATCCTGTTCCTTAACCTTGAGCATCCCCAACGTCAATTGAAATAGAATAATGGAACCTTCGTAGAAGAACCAATCCCATATGCGTACAAGTATCTTCATGTGTACCACATTGGCAAACAAGGTAAGAAACCAGTGTAGTGTTATCAATGATAAATCAATGTCATGCCTCTTTAGGGATTCATCTACGCTGGCCAAATAGTTGGCTATTAGCGTTTGCATAACGCGCTGATCGGCCTGTATTCCAAGCAACGTTGAACTATAGTATGATGCTGGCAGCAGATCCTCAACAATGGTGACCATCATCCAGAATGCATTCTCCTCCTCCATAAACAGCAGTAGGCAGGCCACAATTACGCCGGTGCCTTGACAATAGCCAATGTCCGGAAATAGCCACGCGATGCCACGTAAGATGCGGCGTAGTCGTGGAATACCTGTACCATTTGGATGGCTAAAGCATGCATTGGTAGGTAATATGCGTAGAAGGTCCTTTTCGATTTGTTTGGATGTCATTAATTGATCGTTACTGGAAGCTGTATATAGATTTAAGTTTAAGATACATTTTTTTTTGCTTTAACAGGATTGTATTACCCTTGACAATGTCCTGATAGGTGGTTTCACTTTTATGCTTTTTAGATAATGCACCAGATAACCGCATCCACATTTGTGGACGAAGACTATGTGGAATGCCATTTTGTACCATTTTACGGAGCTTCTCGGTGCGTTGGAGCACCATATCAACATGATCCCAACTTAATTCGGAAGCCTCTTTGTTATGAGCAAACTCTAAATGGGCTATCCACTGTAAACGTTGTTGTGGATCCTCTATAAATGGTATGCTGAGCAATTTATTTGAGCTTTGCTCTGGACCATCCTCCTCCTCAACTCGAAACCCGAACTCATCAAAACGATAATCAGGTTGATCATTTGGACCAGCTGCTGCCAACTCAGATTCCCCACCCAGTTTAGCCAGTATCTCTTGCGGCCACATCGATGGTGTTAATGCTGAGAATGGACCTCCAGGATTGGGACGCAAGCCGTCAGCAACACTTAACTCCTCCATCATAGGCGGTAACTCACTAGCTTCATCTTCTGAAATTAAGTTTTGCATTTTGCGCTGTTGGCACCGTTCAAAATTATAAACAATTAAACATTTTAATTACACTGATAAGAAATCTGGAATAAATTTATTTGTTACCGTATGTTCTTCACGGCCCACGTAACCTTCATGGTCACGTCCAAATATACTTCTTGCCATATCCATATTCCAAAGCAGATAATTGTAATTGTATTAAATCAAATTCTTTAATTCTTAATCATGAGTAAAAGTTTATTTTATTTTCTCTTATTGTGTTGTTTTTTTTATTTTAACAACATTTTGTTGCTAATAAATTTCTTAGCTTTCGCTCGCTGTTAGTTAACAGCTAACATTGATATCAGCTGGTACAGGGTTGTTGCGCACCATGTTATATTACTGCGAATTACTACAGGCGCATGTTAGGAATGTTATATTGAAATTTAAAGCAGTCAACATAAAGTTTACATTTGTTATAATTTAATTTTATTAATTTTTTTTTAATTTTAAACACTTTTTTAGTCAAAATTTAATATCGAAATTTGTTAGCAGAAGTAAGTTACTGCTTATTTGTTTATGCATATTTACTGTTGTTAACAGTTGAGCAGAATGTTATATTAATAACATATATTGGCATATCAGCTGATTAAGTTGTTGTGCGTTAATTTTTCGCTTTGTGCTGCTTCCAAAGTTTTATTTTCAATGAAAACAGTTCATTAGAAGCTAGCATAACAATGCATATAAAGCCTATAATTACGTGTAAGTGTATTAGAAATCTACATATAAAAAAAACTAATAAAAATGAAAATATTTACAGATTCTGGCTGTTGTCCACTGTTTCGTTCACTCGAATCTCAAATCTTAAATGCGATTCCTTTGGATACCTGTGAGTGGCGGCGCACCTTTCAAAGGCCAACAAAACATGTACGGCTGGAGGCACAAGCACAGCAATTCAGTGTGGAACCGTTGGAGAAATACAAACAGGGCGATTGGACCATATTGGAACATCCAATATTACATATATTTGTTACGGAATGCAATGTAAGCGTTTTATTTAATTTGTGGGTGTTACCAGCACTTTAATGATATAATGATTTTTTAAAGGATGTTGACACGTACAAGGCTACGATACGAGAAGAAATTGATGGTTGGCTTAAACTTTTAAACAATTATGGTATATCGGATTGGATGATATTACTGGTGGAGACATTAGATGTGCGCAAGACAAAGAATATATTGCCACGCACTACAGTCCTGGATAAAATACGTTTAGATTTTGGGAATAAGAATGATGATCGTTGCATATCAGTTCTTAATCCAGCCAAATTTGAGCAGAAATCAACGGAATCCTTTCGATGTTTGGTGCAGCGCATACGCTTTCTAATGCTGACTAGTTATAATCGGAATATAGCGAAATATGAGGAGCTCATAAGAAATAAGCGTGACAAACGTAATCATGACGATTGGGATTTCCGTCAATATTTTTTTATGCAGGAGGATTTAGCACTTATTTTTGAAAAACTAGAGCTGCCAACAGAAGCACTTATACAATATGATGAACTGGATGCAATGTTTTCACAGTTCATTACGCATACAGGTTTCAATGAGAAGCAACAATGGTTATCGTATTTTAAGCGTCCACTTAGTGCTTTCCATGGAATTTGTCTAAGTCGCGTGGATAAATTTGAGATGCGTCAAAAGATACGCAACGAGGGTGTCTCACTGTTGGAATTCCGTAACTATTTGTTCGAGCGTCAAGCTTATTTGCTGCTCACCTGCAATGATATACCGGAGATTGCCAAACGTTTGTTGGGCTTTTTGTTCTCAACATTACGCGAAGTGGAATACATTAAAATGGACTGTCAAGAGGGCGCTCTAAGTTGCTGGGAATTTGTTTGTTCACTCGAAGTGCTGCAATTGTGTGAACAAGCTATGGAACCCAATGAAGTAACATGCTTTCAGCATTGTGCACCAATATGGAATCTAGCCAAGGACAAGCTCTATGAGCTGGGAAAGCTATGTGGCCTATTACCAGGCTGCACGCCTAGCTCAGAGCAATTGCATATTGTTGTACTATTGTCTGCAGGCATTGGAGATGCACCACCACAACAACAGTTTCTACAGGCTATGCCACAACTTCGCGATCGTTCACCTAATCGCAAGCCCAAACAGTCAGCGGCTCAACAGCTGAAAGAGGCTTTGGGCTCCAATCAGGCATTCCAAAAGCTCTATCTGGAGCTGGCTGAGCTGGCTATTAGTACGTACAAACACGTGGCGCGTTTACGTTCTGCACGTTTGGTAGGATTGGATCTAGGAAAATTTTATTGTGCCCTAAATGAGCCACACAAGGCAGTTGGATTCTTCACCGATTTGTTGCGCGAATTGAAATCAGAAAGTTGGCACTCTCTTAGCTCACAGACGCTGCTTGAACTGGCCAATTGCTATCGTAAAATGGGTGATTCACTAGCGTATACGAAAACCTGTAGCTCCATCTCTTGCTGTGCCGAGCTGGAGACTCTAGTACGAAGTTTTTATTTTGATGAATTTCTCAAGTCGCTCAAAACACTTAAGACAACGCTTTCGGCCCAACCATCCACTGAGAATGCCAACTATTGTGTACTGGAGGATCATTTTCGCATAGTGGGCATAGAAGTGCTCAATGTGAATCCTATCATACAGGATGATCATTTGCAAGTACAGCTAAGAGTGGATAGCTTGTATCCGCGTGAGGTTGTGGCAGAATCTATAAAATTATGCTATGAATTACATGTGGCGCTAGAGTTGGAGGCAGCTTTGCAACAAGATGTACCCTTGGTATTGGCAAAGAACAAGGAGTGCACATCGAGGCTCAAGGTGTCCTTGCAGCTATTTCACAAACAGGATTCCACACTCAATAGTGCTTCAGTGGTATGTGATACGCCTAAGACAAAACAGGCTGTGCGACGCACAAGCAGCACCAAACGTAAACTCTCACCCAGTGTTCAAGCAGATTTCACAAACGTTGTACTGGCGGAGAACATTGCCTTACAGCCAGGTATCAATTTGATTGAGTTAAAGGCAAAAGCGACACGTGTCGGTCGCTGGCAGTTTAAACAAATGTGCCTAACTATGTCCAGCTTGGAATTTCTCTCCGAGCATCTATCGTGCAACATACAGCCCACCTGTTTTGAAATCTGCACCAAGCCGGCCAGTGCGACACTTAGCTTTAAAACACTGATAGCAGGCATTGTACAGCCTATTAATTTGCATGTTTCTGGTGGTAGTTTTATATTCTCAACAGATGCAAAGATAACGCTGCGCTGCTCCAAAAATCTACGTATACGCCAAAGTCTGGAGGCAGATGCATCTGGCTCCAATACTGATGCTACATTTGAAAATGTACTTCAAGTGCCCTTGCTGCAGTTTAAATCTTTCGAAGAACGTTGCATACCGCTGGAGGTGCTTACAGATATGCCAGGACGCAAAATTCCCAAACCTAACGACTATCAGATAATACTAAGTTGTCCCTGGTCTCGTAATGAGCTACCAATATCTGTTGAATTTCAACCCGCTATGGAGGCCACTTGTCGTTTGCATACATGTGGCACACAAAAGTTTCTGCAGGTCATAATGAAGGGTTTGGATGGTCATCTCCTGTTGCAACAAGCAAAGGTTAAGTGTGATGTTCCCGGTGTAAGTTTAATGGATCTTAATCCTACTAATCAGCAGCCAATTGTGAGTTACACACAGTTCTTCGAATTTATACAATCAATATTAAAATATTTTTTAATAAATTGCAGGAAATCTATAAACCTTTAACAGTTACGTTTCTCTACGAGATACAAGTTGAACCACTGAAAGCAGAGCAAGAGCTGCCCATTGTCAAGGTGCATTTTGTGGTCAAATATGCAACTTTAAATCAGCCAGAAGTTTGGCGTAATTATGGCTGCGCTTTCGATTTAGTTGACTACTCGACACTCTTTAAGCTTGAGGCACAAGTGGAACCCAATGAGCTCTGCCGACTGCGGACTGTTTGCAATTTGAATCTGAAGATAACTAAGGTCAATGATAATCCCTACATTGATCTCATGTACGAGGTGTTAAATGATCAAAATCTATGGGCTGTTTGTGGTCGCTCAGCTGGTAAGCTTAACGTTTTCCTTTCTATATTCTTTTTTATATATGTATTTCGATTTAAATATATATGTTGGCCTATGATTTAATTCTAATTTCTTGTCACACGATTTACACTTTTAATGCTATTAAGAAACGGGTAAGTTTTTAGTTATCAACCCACAAACGCATACACACATAAGCACATACACACCTAGACTCAATTGACTTGCTAACAGTATATCCTCATTAGAACATTTAGAAGCTTGCAGAAGATATACTTCCATAACACTAATTGCCTGATATCTATAGTATAACGTCAAGTGTTATATCTTACAAGCTGAAGAATAATCAGAGCCATTCTCATACACTTTTTGCTTTTTTACAATACACTAATTTTTTCATTAAAAGTTAATTTCATCTTCGGATAATCGAAGATCGATCTTTTCGTAGTTAAGCTCTAAAATTGGCAATTATTTAAAAATATAACAAAAATTATGCTTTTTAATTTGTTAACTGTTAATTTATTGCATTTCTAATAGATTTTTTTGGGATTATTACAGGTGTTGTGTCTATGAAGGATGTGGATAGTCATTCTATATCTCTGGATGTAATGCCACTTAGCACTGGCTTTCTGCCCATGCCCAGCATACGTTTATCGAAATATACAGCGGGAGGAAAGAATAAAACTGATGTCCACTCCAAGGTGCATCCATTTCCGCCAGGACAAGTGTACAATTCCACAAAGAGCATACAAGTTCATGTTATAGCCAGTGTCTGTGGTGAACAGTAAAATGCCAAATTTATAATACATATAAAATATGTATCATATATAGAAAAATAGATTTATATGTTAATGCAAGTATTATTTATTATTTATAAGTACTGAATTGTTAAATAGACAAATGTGAATACTCTACTTAGTTAATTCATTCGCCAGTGTCAACAATTGTTCTTCCTCGACACGAAAATGTCGCCAAGATTCCTTTTCTGTATAGTCTATAGCACCTAATTTCTCATAGAACTTGCATGCCGGATTCCAGCCGACAGCATGAAAATCCAATAAACGACAACCAAGTTGAACTGCAACCGCACAAACTTCACGAAATAGACGCACACCGGCACCACGTTTCTGATGTGTAGAACGCACAAGCAAATCCGCCAGAAAATATGCCCGTCCCAGCCAGGTTGAGTAGGAATTAAAGCACACAGCGTATCCAATTATATAGCTATAAAATATGTTTATATAATATACATACGATTAAGGATTTCAAAAATACAACTATAAATAATCTTATCTGTATTTCTGATAAGATTTTGACGCCGCTGCTGCTGCTGGTGCTTCAATCATTGTAAGCATATGTTTGTTAAACAGATTTATTATTTGACTGACACTCAAAATTGTTTGCTAAACAAATATTTAATGCCAATGTTGGAATCACTTATCACTTACTTTGTGGCATTGTCTTCAAGCACATAGATGTGACAATACTCTGGTCCTCCATCCAAGCCACCATCCCGTATCAGATCTATATTAAACATATGAGACAGAGATTTTGAAATAATGCCTAGGATTAAGATCTAATAACTTACCCTGTTCGGTTTGCTTGGGACCATCTAAATTCTTTTCAACTACAGCCAGTTCCTTTTATCGAAGAATTCAATTAGCTCTTAATCTGAATACATATATGTGCATATCCTTACATGTATCATTTCATTAACTGCTTTAATATCCTCCTTTACAGCACGTCGAAATGTGAATTGATCTTTCTCCGACATTATTTTTCTTGGCTTTTTCGTTGCTTTCTATGATTGGGACTGGTTGTCAATTGGCTTTGCACTTGGGGTTTATCTAATTACGGTTGGGGTACGCTGCTTATCAATTATAAGTATAATATTATAAACCTTTTGATTACCATCGAACGTTTGCAGCTTGTAGAATTTATGTGATATAAACAATAAAAGCGATAGATGATTGATTAGAAACCAAACAGTTTGGGCAGGTCTTATACTTTAATTTTTAAACAATTTTATAATATATTTATAAACAAAATTAATTATTATTTTATTTAGGTGCTAGTTCATCAGCCAATTTGGCCATTTGTTGTTGCTCTACTCGGTAGAAGTTCCATTCTTCCGTTTTAGTTAAATTTGTTGCTCCCAGACGTGTATAGAAATCACTTGCCGGATTCCAGCTAAGCACATGGAAATCTAATCTTTGGCAGTTTAGTTTTAAGGCCACAGCAGAAACTTCGCGGAAGATGCGAGCACCGGCGCCTTGTTTGCGATATGCGGGACGCACATAAAGATCTTCTAGGAAATATGAACGTCCCTGCCAGGTGGAATATGAGTTAAAACAGATCGCATACCCAATTATAAAGCTGTTTATTTTTTTTTATAAGTAAAGGTTAATTTTTTTTTTACTATTAAATTATATGGTATACCTATCGGCATTAGCTACAAGCACATAGATGTGACAATACTCTGGTCCCCCATCTAGTCCTCCATCACGTATAAGATCTGTATTAAAGAATAGTAAGAGTAAGGTACAGTTTCACCTAAGCTTGCTATCATAGCTTACCCTGCTCCTTTAGCTTTGGACCATCACTCATACGCTCGAAATCAGCTAGTTCCTTAAAAAGTCTTGGGAATCAGCATAGATCTTGATTGTTTACTCCTAATTCTTACCTGAATCATCTCTATAACTGATTTAATATCCACTTTTTCAGCTCGTCGAAAAGTAAATTCTGCCTGTTGCGACATGTCCGATTCTTTACCCTTTCTATACAGACTGATCAGCTGTTGCCGTAGAAACGATCTTATCTAAAATTTGTGAGAGACCGCTTCGAATTCAGTTCTTATCAAAAGCTAAAACCACTTCAAGTATTCCTAATTCAGGGCTGGAGCATATGACAAATTGCGCAGTTCCCGAAACTGATTCCAAAATGCGATATATAATTGAGAAAATCTTAGAACTTTATAGGTTCTATTTATGCAACATATTACTTGTTATTTCAAGATTTAATTAGCATTTTTATAAATTTAGGGTTTCATAGCTTTTCAGAGCGCAAATTTACCAAAAACCTATTTGGTACAGTAAGACTATGTACCATGTTTATTGGTACAAAGTGTATTCATATAGCTATAGTTTAAAGTTATATTATATATAAATAAATTTATATATTTATTTATATATATAAAAATATATATATATACTTGTATTGTTTAAGGTTATATTACCTTTATAATATACATCGCCTACGTAGACACATCTCGAGAATAAAGTGTTTATATGAAATTTTGATTGGTAAACATTCAAAAATATTTTTTCCTAGGCCGTATTTTATTTATTTAGATGTTTAAAGCTGTACACACTCCTTCGGTGTTATCAGCAGTTGCACACTTAGTACGAACACCATCAGACTAGTAAACACAATTGACCCCTTACCAAATACCAGACGATTTTTTTAATATTAATTTTAATACTCCTTAAATTGTTTAAAATAGGGTCCATTGGCATGAAATTAGTGTGAAAGTGAAACCATTGAGATACATTGGGACATTGTATATTATTGGATTATATATATATATATATAATTATATATATATATATTAATTTTTATATATATATTTGTTTTACAGGGTATTTCATAGCAAGCGTTCAAGAATGATTTCCTTTGCACTTCTTTTTTTTATAAATAAAAAAATGAACAAATAATTTCTATTTTGTAAGATTCTTGCTTATCTATCATATATGTGAATATATATATATATATATATATATATATATATATACTTAGTACACATGTATATATGTGTATACGTATTATAGTTTGTATATATATTTGTATGTAGCTGTGAAACTTTTTTCTATAATTTCTTTTAGAAAATTTCTTTATAGATTTGTGGCGGTTGCTGTCATTGTTATTGTCTGTTATCTTTTGTTGGGTCTTTTGCTTAATGTTATTCTCGCTTTTCAATTGTTTCTTAAATGCTCATTAATATTTTATATTTAAATTAAAATTATCGCCACAGACAAAAAGAAAACAAAACAAAGCTGAGCTCAACTCAGAACTGAGAACTGATAGGAATAAACCAAAAGACATACGCTTGATTTTGCTCGTGGAGTAGCCATGCTGGGTCTGGGTCTCGGTCTGGGTCTGGGTCTGGGTCTGGGTCTTGTGTGTTGTATGCTGTGTCTGCTATTTTTATTTGTATATTGGTGTTGGTGATCAACTGGTAGCTGACCTTTATGCTTGACTCGTCTGTAGCGTTTTTTTTTTTTTATCTTTTTGCCCGCAACCGCGTCTTCTGGGCTTTTGCCATTGTTTCCAAAGGAATCGGACTTGTGTACCACACCCACAAGTATCACCACTACCAGCAGTAGCCGCAGTACTTTATCAGTTCAGGATACGGGCCCTTTTTTGCTTGGTTTTAAGCTAGTTTATCTGGTTTATCTTCTTATCTGACTTTACTGGAAGCATTTTTAGAGTATCTTGACTCATTTCTATTGTGTCTTATCAAAGGTTTGCAATATGTTGCCGCTGCATCTTGTACCCTTTATGCATGTACAAAAAGGGGTATATATGATATATACTGTAAATATATAAGTTTTTTAATATTTCACTTATGTTTCGTAAATTTTTTGACCTCGACTTTCTACCTCCACAGGGTGTTTGCCAGTTGAGCTGTATTGTATGTCCTTCCATACTATCAGTTAGCCATAACATCTAAATAGAAATGTCTTAAAAATATATCTTTATTTATACATTTTATCTTATTTGCTTTTATGCTAATTCTTTTTATATTTTCTTTAACTTTTACCATTTTTCCTACGAATATGTCGTAAGACCCTATGTTGTTGTGCATTATCAATAGTATTGAAGTGAGTCATTGCATTTTACACTTAACCAGGCTATTATATCTGCAACTTGTATTGGAGCAACAACAGTACTGCAAATCTACTGGATGTATAATTTTCCTTTAACTAACTTTGCAGTTTATCAATGCTGCTTTCTTTCTGACAATTTTTCGATATCCCTTTGTACTCGTTGAATTTTCTTTAACCAGATATGACTCAATCTTTAAGAGGTTTTCTGGTAAATCAAAACAAATTTTTGGTATAAACTGCTGATTGGATTCCATAACAAAATTTCCATTTAATTAGTCAGAGATTGGAATTTAGTTCTTAAAGGGGTTGAAGTATAATATAGGGGTATGTTAATTGGTATAGTGCAGGTATATATGTATTATAAATATATATATATATATATATAAGGTCAAGCTTTAAAACCGGACTTTGTTATACCATAAAAGTACGCCATAAAAAGGAGAGAGCAAAAAGCGATAGGTTAATCAAGCGATATGATCATAAGCATTGTACATATATTCTATATTTGATGTATATTTAAATATATATATACATATAATTGTATATTGCTATATATATTTATTTATTATGACTATATTTAACTGTATATAAAAATTGTATATAAATATATAAATACATTTGTGGTTATGGTTTTTATTACCGATAATTCTGTAAAGTTGTGTTCAGATTTCTGCTATTCATTTCATATCG
Source organism: Zygothrica quintamaculata (assembly GCA_037044455.1). NCBI lineage: Eukaryota > Metazoa > Arthropoda > Insecta > Diptera > Drosophilidae > Zygothrica > Zygothrica quintamaculata. The sequence goes on from JBAMBS010001429.1 coordinate 45,697, forward strand.
AATCCTGCTTTCAGATTTCAATTTTATATATATAATTTTTGTTAGTGTAGGTACTATTTAGTATGAGTGATAGCATTGCACTGCCTTCTCTGATAGTGGCTATCAGTTTAGATGGTGTTTCCCAAGTTTCAATAGTATCGCTTCCCAAAACAAAACCTATTGAATAAATGATAAGGATATATGACACACAGACACATATATACATATAGCTGTAGTAGTACAATCTTATACATCTGTAATTATATACCTAATATATATATATGTATATATATATACCAGTGAAACATACAGTTAGTCCGATAACTATAGTCGCGCGACCGACGCGTGATGCAACTTAATCAAATCGGTTTTGGTCTCTGGGACAGACTGGACCAACCCAGTCCGCTCTCTCTCCCTTGAGCTCATTCTCTTTTACTGTGCTTATCTATCTATCTCTTTCGTTTTATTATTTTTACTGGCGTCTGTGGGGCTGGGTGGTAATATGCCGGGCTCAGATAGCCATATCTTGTAGCTTTCGTCCAATCGTAAAAGCAGCCAAACTATAAAATTACCGGGATGGGGAATGGGAAGCGGGACATTGGCAGATCGGTAGATCGCTTGTATGTGGGTGGAGGGGTGTATTAAAGGAACGAATGGGGGCAGGGTATGAGGAACGAGTTCGAAGTTTCTCCGATAATAAAGTTGCTACCGACACTGACGAGCGTTACTCATTGTGTGTTGTTTACTGTTGATTGTTGTGTGTGTTCCTGTTGTTGTTGGTGTTGGTGTTGTGTGTGTTGCGTTTTTGAAAAGGTGATATGAAATGTGCTCTGATAAGTTTTAATCAAGAATATTTTACTCGTATTGCTTTGGTGGAACCGGGGTCTCAGTCTCACGAGTAGCATTTGAAAAGTTGTAGTAGTAAGTCGCCGTTCGCCGGATCGCCGGATTGCCGGATTGCCGAATCGTTTCTCAGTTTAGACAGATGCGGGTGTTGTGTCTCTATCTATCTATATATATATATATATATATATATATATATATATAAATAACATATATATATTAAAATCCCTTATCCAATTTGGTTAGCATTTCTTAGCATCTTTTTGTGACTCTTTTGTGTATTTCCTGTGGGGCGTGCCGGGTGATAAACACAAAGAGGAAAAAAAGAGAGCGAGAGTAAGAGTATGAAAATTTTTAACATGAAATCTAATGAAATATGAAAATGTTGCGCCGTCGCATAAAATATATGGAAAATCCTTTCAATGTGTTTTGTACCAAAAATATTTAACCACAAACGTGACGAGTTTAAACAACAGCCAAAGGGGCGCCCCGACACAAAACCAAAAAAAGAAAATCCAAAAGAGTTAAGACCATACTATGTCATACTATATATATATATATATATATATATCCGTACACACTGTGACACATAAACATGGTTAACGCCTACGAAATCTCTGGCATGTTTCCCACAAACAAATTACAAATTTTTAACGGTTGCTTAACCATCATGGAAAGACTCGTTGATCTGCCAGATGCCCAACAGCGAAATGTAGGCATCATCATCATCCATTGACCACATGTGCGTTGCGGTGTCACAAGTCAAACGCCCCTCATAATGAGCGCAACTGATCTCTATCTCAAAGCCCATGGATTAACCATACCAATGATCGACTTTAACCCGTATCCGTATGCAGATATATTTTTTGCACGTGCCACTATTATTTTTATGATGAAATCATTTCGTCTGGTTTTTCGTAAGTATTATTCAGAATCATATTTATCTAACTAATAATTATAAAAAGTGATAAAACTAGTATAAATATTATATAGAATATAAGCCTATATTTTCATTTAAAACTAACTATTATATCAATATATTAACTGCTAAACAATCCTTGGTTAAATCTCTGTATAGGGTTGGAATTCTATTGGAAATGGTAGAAGCTGATCTTTTAACATTATATCCAGAATATATGAATGATAAAAATATCATATATAGCATCGAAATCTATATATATTGTGTTCCTTACAATGTTTATAAAAAAATAATTAAGAATTGAAGAATCACTTTAATTAAACAATTTAATATTATTACAGTATATAGAATAATTTTGGCTGATTTGATAGTAAATAGGACTGTATATATATTTAAATATAATATACCAATATAGGTTTATACGTACATAAAGATTCAGACGATCACATGAAGCCAGCATTACGTACAACGAACTCAAAAGCAAAGCAACAATTTCCAAGTCGAACCGAAAGTACGTTGAACATTGCCACTGATGTTTTGATCACGGAGATGGTGGTGGAGGGATAAGGAGGTGCAGAAGCTATAGGCATGTAAAGATGGTAGCAAGAAGATGAAGGGGCTGCAGGCCTTTAAGTATTTCTCGCCATGGACACGGGGAGCTATTGCTTTGGGTAAACGTACGAGTTTTGCCTATGGGTTAGGGGTGGAGGCAGTTGCGGTGTATAACGATGAGCTGTAACAGAACAAGTGCAACATATATGTATTATATATATATATATATATATATATATACGTACATATGTATAATAAGTATGTATTGACTCTGGGTACCCAGGGCAGAGCTGTGACCATAGCAAAATAACAAAACTGTGGTCCCTTGACTTGTGAGTATATAAATGTATATGTCTGTATATAAATACATATATATATACGTATGTATATATGTATATTATATATTTTGTATGCGGTTGTCGGGCAATGACGGGCCTTATCAATATGCCCCTACAGTAACAGCAGCAACAACACCACAAAAATATACATTATACGAAAGAAAAATAAAAACAAAAAACTAAAAGAAAATAAAAAATTATACATACATATGCATACTTATATATATATATATATATATATATATATATATATATATATATTGAAGAAAAAAATATTAAAGCGTTGTTGCTGCGTCGCTTAAAAGATTTTGAAAACAAAAGAAATATATGTATGTGTATAACTATATATAATATATATAGTAAGCATAATATATATATTTATATATAAATATTTTAATAAATATATATGTATATGCGAAGACTTGTTTTGGTTCGGGCAACTTCCTGTCAAAGTTCTGCCCGCCGGCAGCCATATTGTAAAATAAATTATGTACATACCTACATAAACATACATACACTCACATGCACACGTTAGCTTGCATGTTGCCATATTTGAATAAATATATATGTACGTATGTTGTTTAACGTTAATTTGTAATAAAATAAAATAATAAAGACACGAAACACACTAAAATAGTTCTATCTATCGTATAGAAATACGCACAAGTGCAATATGTGCTCTATATATAATATATACATTTAATACTTGCATGCAATATAAATCGGTGGGTGTGCAAGTTCAAGTCAAAGTTTATATTTCTGTTTTCATCTTAAAGTTAAATAAGCAAAACCAATATTGCTTACGTATGGTTAAAGTAGTTATTAATATTTAGCTACATCTTTCGTTTAGATGAAAAAATTTTTGTAAACATTTGTAGCTTACTAAAAAGCTACTTCTTCTTCTTAAAGTTTTTTAACATTCTGCTGTTTGGCTGATGGCGATCGCTCTTCCTTTCAGTATACCTCTGCTTGAGGGAGTACCACTGTACATTGTGGGGGTAGCTCTGGTTTATAGCAGATAGCAGAAAAATGCGAATTGCTTGTGATCCCGTGTACCGTACCATACGGAACTGGTACCACCATAACTAAAACAGTACCAGTAAGAATTCCCCTAAACTAAAATTGTTAGCAAATAGAGAACACGTGCAGCAAGTGATGACATATTCATGTAAAACGCATTGTACACAAAAGCAGACAAAACGCATAAAATTCGTTTGTTTAAGAACAATCGAAGAAACCGCGACAACAGACACCGCAAAAAAAAAAACAAAACAAAAAATTGGAAAAATGGAAATATAAAACAAAAAAAAGCAGATAGTTAGAGTGAGATGGAGCAAGAAATAGAAAGAGAGAGAGAGAGACATGTTAAACATTTAAATTGTAGCGTACTTTAGTATAAAAAGAATTTTGTGAAATTCCGAAAGACAAACAAATAGCAAACAAACAGCAAAAACAACAACAACAACAAAATGTAAAAGACAAGATACCAAGAGATACATTTTCTGCTTATGGAAACGACTATTTGTCCTGATTGCATAGAGCACTTAAATAGTACACAAAGTGAGCCAATATCTAGGATCCATATTGACAACACCCAGACCACAGAGTACAGAGTACAGAGCACAGAACACAAACCGCACCTAAAGTACTCCAATGTTGTTCTACTTGGAGTAGGCACTGGTCATTGGGTTCGTCATCAACGTTAACAGCGCGTGTCGCTCAAGTACCTGTTGCATGTTAGACTCTACCTGTTCATAATGTGTTTAACAGGATATGAGCAAGACATAGACTGTAGACCCAGTCTCAGTCTATGGCCCAGACCCAGTACCAGACGGAACTGAGTTTTTAATTACCCAAACTCACTTTCACTGCCAAATGGTAGCCGCATAAAGTTTAATGAGTTTGAGTTACGGTTTTTCGGTTTTGGGTAATATCATTGGGTTTTCATTCATAAATTCCATACTTGGGAAATTCCTGGCTACTGATGAATGAATCGTCGTCTTTTTTTTTCTTTATTCCTTATTTCCTTATTACACCTTACTAATTGATTTTTAATGTGGTAATTCAAAAGAAAATGCACTATAAATCGAGCTAAGAACCCTGGCACGTGCTTGCAGAATATTAGAGAAATCATTAAAAGGATAATATTAACTTATTGATAACTGTCAAAGTTTAAAATATAATCTATATGCTGATTGATTTGATTTATTACAATTAAAGTGCTTTGTAAATTAATTGTTAACTGATAATAATTTTATCAGTCAATCTACAAAATCCTTTAAAACATTTAACTATGAAAATGCAAATAATAAGACTTTCAATTTGATTTTTAAATTGAGTAATAGTAGCATAGAATAGTATAATCTTATAAATTGATATACTATTATTAACCTAGAGGCCTTATTTTTATTTGAATGAGTTTTCAATTATTATAGTATTAGCACGAAATCTTTTATCAAAAGTATATACTTAAACTCAGTAAGATTTCCAAGAATCATTTTTTTAATTGTTAAACTATATATGTATATAAATTTTTACATATTTATAATAAATTTTTTAATGTTAACTTTTACTAATGGAATCATTAACCACAGTTGGGCACTTAAAAGATCATCAAACAAACATTTACAGGCAACAAATATGGAAGAAAGTAAAAGGAGAGTCCTTAAAGTAGACGCCCTAATTAGACAGCGCCAGGTACTTAAGGAAACAGGAAGAAATTAAAAAAAAAAAACAAAGACATGAAATATTAAACAAAAAAAATTATATAATAAAACAATGTAAGAAAATATTTTATTTTTATTTTCCTTGACGCGCTGACAGCCAAAACAAATTTTATGAGCATTTTGTTTATTTGCTTTGGCACAGAGAAAGCAGTAAGGATGAGCAGTAAGATTGACATGGGACAAAGAGGACTATTTGAATATTGGTATTCGAAGCTAGACTTAGAACCTTTTTAGTAGATATAATCATAAAGGTTGAGGTTGAGCTCGTGGACTTGCTCACGAACAACAAACAATGTCCCTTTTTTTTTTTTTGTTCGATCTCTTTGTTTTTGTCAATTTTTGATCCTGTCGGCGCGTGTTTCCACTTTCTGTTTACCTTCAGACAAATTGTTATACGTTTACCTAACCAACATGAACATGATTCACACTACCTGACCTATTGAACCTTACAACCCGAACCAGGTCCAATCACAAACCAAGTCTTATGTCCAGTCCAAACCGAACATATTCCATCTGTCAATTGGCTACATTGATCAGTGTTAATAGTCAGTTGGTTTGATCGTGGCTTTTCGACAGTTTTTAATAGGATCTCTATTTAAATAGGTTCAAGTGCTGTTTACTCTTCTCTTTCTCTCTCTCTCACACACACACACACACTATTTATCCTTATGGGAAAAAACTATACAAAATGTGCATTAAATATGTCCACCTAAATAACTATCAAGCAATATTGCATAAAATTTCTAAATCCCTAGAGGGTTTTTGCTTACAAATGTTTATTTATTTAACTAACATTCAATGGATTCAGGCGCATGTGGCGTCTATATATATATAGTTAATCTGTATATATATATAGTTGACTTATTATACATATTTATAAATATTAGTACATGTATATATATAATGGGTAATTTGTATTATTTTTACAATGGATTGCTTGCTAATTTTCATAAACAGCTGAAAAGCTTGCCATTCCATCTGGTAACCAGATATATTTGTAATTTAGTTAACTAATTAGTAATTACCAATTCTTAAGTGTTTGCTTATATATTATGTCAAACACAAATACTAAAAGTAATAATAACAATATTTACAAAATAAATAAATAATATGAGATAATTTGTTACGTTTATTTTTACTTAAAATTTGCATTGTTTCGATTCAATTTTGGTACAATTTTTTATAGTAACAGTTTTTAGTTAGATTCAATTAGTTCGATTTATTTGATTTTTTTTATAATTAAACTGATTTGGCTTACAAATGTGATTCGGATTTCTTAATATAAATTAATTTAAGTAGTTTTAGTGTGCCAATCAATAAAAATATTATATAAATCGGTTGGAAATTATATCTATTGTATATCAGTTAGTAAATAATGTAAAGGAATTGAAAAGATTGATCTTTGTAGTTTACCGATTTGTAGCGGATTTAAATTCTTATCTTAAGGTTATAGTAAACTTCTGTAAAACCCTTAAAAATCAATTAAATTGAGAAAGAGAGTGTTAAAGACATGTTGTTAGAAGTGGTCCAAGTAGATAACATTAAAGAACCTCTATGGCACTTAGTCACACACTTGAGTTGATATAAAAAAAAAATTTTAATTGATATTATCAAAGATCATAAACCAGTAGAGAGTTAAAACTATTCCCTACCAGATAACGATGCTGATTATTGTCCTACAATTGAAGTACAATAAAGACACTAAGAAGATCAGAAATAATACTAAGGATATAGGTTTACCAAAAGGCAAAGGATGGAATTTATGGTTGGATTTGGTTTTGTTACGAAATATTAAAAATGCATAAATATATCAACAAAATGATGATATGTGATATAGTTTTTCTTTTATTTTTTGTGTTTCTTCTTTTTGCTTTTCTTCTTCTTCTTTTGGTACATTTGTTATGTTGTTGCTTTGGTGTAGTTGACACTTGTTAGTGTCCAGGCAATATCCATTTTTGGGGTACCATAAATATGTCAAAATAACGTCGGGACGATGGCTTAAGTGTGCTCTGTCGTATTATATATGAAATACTTATATATATATATATATATATTTATGTATATATGTATATTTATATATATATGTATATTTATGTATATGTATATACATGTTCCGTGTCTCGTGGGATTGACAAACATACACAAAGAAATCGAAATGTTTGCTTAATATCAACTTCAATGTGGTTATAAAAAAAATACTTATTTAACGACTATGTATAGGTTGTACTATCCAAGTTCTTTGGGTTCTATACCCTTTACTTCTGTCAATTTTAAAAAGGGTATTACAAAGTTGGAAATGTTATATGTGTTAGTGCGCTACAATAACTTCTATAGCTGCCTTGGGTTGGATTGAATCTCAATTGCCAATTTATTATATTTATATAGATAAATTAATAAGTATTTTACTTAAGCATATTTTATTATTAAGTATAAGTATATATTATAATTAAAAATAGTTTAATTTTAATAAGATTGTAGGGTATATTTATGTCTACTACATGCAAGTGCCGTGTTTTAACTTGTTCTGCTTTTTGCCATTAAAATTTTGGAGCATTTGAGATTTTAAAGATGGAACGTTCTATGCTGCGGCTCATTAACAATTGCAATTCAAGTGTGAAACGCAGCACCTACACACACATATACATACACAGATGCTCACACACACACACATACACAGAAACATGCATAGAAATGTGGTTATTATCCTTTGAGGATTGTAATAAATCACATCATTAGCATCCAGCACTTGCTCTCTTTGACATTTTCCACAGCCCATTGATGATTTATGTAAAATGCTTAGAAACTGCTTTGTGAACAGATTTGTTTGTTGACATGCAACTCCTTTCAAGCCTGCCACAATACATACCAACACACAGACACACACACACGTAAACACATTGAAATATACTAACCATGGAAGATCCCTTAACCATGACTTTAATTAAGTTATTTCAAGTTAAAATTGTTTTCTTTATAGTTAGTTTATTTTTGAGGTCGTTTACCGTTATTAGCATATTGTGCCCAATGCATTTTGTTGTAACGCATAACGTTATCAGCTCTACCAAAGCATGACAACAACCGTTAACTGCCACCTTTTTCCCTTGCTTTTTATTTGGGGTATTCTATGGTGCCATACCAATTGTGGGAGAACTTTAACTCCAACATGTGGGTTGTGTTTCTGCTCTATGGGACAGCTGTTGGACTGCTTACAGCTAAACAGAAATGTATGAAAAGAACAAAAAAAAAAATGTGAGAGACCCAGGCGAGAAGTAAACGAAGAAGAAAGAGCTTGCAGTTAATTTAAAAATTATATTAGGAAAAATGTACTAAAAATTTATTTTGCTTGTTTTTACCTAATAAGGAGATCTTTAGTTAACAACTTAAAACTATACATAAATCTATAACTGAAAAATTTAAATATAACAATTTTAATTACTAAAGAAATAAAAGTTTCTGAATTTATTTTCGAAAACTTAGTTTTAACACTGTAAACATTAGTGACGCTTTAAATTCTTAAGGTTAAAGTTCCCAATAAATCACAGGCACATGCAACCTATGAAATATATAATATATATATGTACATAATATATATATATATATATGTATTAAAAAGTATGTATATTATGTATACTGTATGTATATAGACACAAATTTATTTATTTGTTTATTTGGATTAAATTGAAATTTTGTTAATGAGCTAAAACGTTGGCGAACCGAGAACACATATTAAGGTTAAAAAAATAATTTTAACATACGTACATATAGCTGAATATATATATATATATATATATATATATATATATATACTTGTGGGTATACCAGAATAATTTCTGTTTGGTTATGGGACTAATAAAGATCCCTAAATGCTATCAACATAACTCTATTCAGGCAGTTATACTGATTTTGATACAATATAGACAATATATATATATATTATAAAGCGGACAGTTATGTAGTATTATATATATATAATATATATGATAGTAATATATAATAAAATATAATGTCAGGACTTAAATAAAGATCATGCTGCGATGCTGTGAGTAAATTTGACTTAGGTTAGGGATCTCACTTAGTCGTATACTCACGACTATAAAATATTTGCTTCTTGTCTTATCAGTTGGTAAACATTTAATACAATAATTGTATATACTATATATTTTTGTGTTTTATTTTGATTTGTTTTTTTTTTTTCTTTATTAAAATATTATTTTAAAATTGCCACAGAGGTTAAACGAAATCAGAGATACATCATGTTCTATGGCTGAGTAGGGGTATATAGCATAGTCTAGGCATAAGGCGACCCACTTGAAACTCTCATATTATGCTTATATACGATTTTAAGAAGATCGTAAAAATGTTGTCGAAATGTCCAAACAGATCGTTCAGATCGTTCAGAACGTCGGTGCCGCCTATTCAAATAACGATAAAAATGCTATAAAATTTTTTTTTCAAAATCTATTCGGCCGAATATTTTATGACTTTTGCCTCGTCCTGGTTCAAATATAACAATTTTTTAATCATCTATTTAGTGTATAACTCAAGTATATAGATTTTATGTATTTTCAAGACTTTTAAAATTTTTGGCGCGTCGTCTGGGGAATTGGCACATTTGTTATGGACTCTCTCTCTTTCTTACTGCTTTCTCTTCTATATGATATATCGTTTTCATTTCTGATTTTTTTTTTCTCACGGCGCCTCAAACAACTGGCTCCAGCTACAATTTGGCTGCCACGTATCCTTGGCGGGATTTATGAAATTCTATACGGGTCTCATATGATATTTTAATGTTGCTCTGCCTCGTTGATATGCATGAAAATATATATACAATGACTCCTACAACTTTTAGACGTAGCTTGTTTAAAAATTTTTGAAAAATTTTCTTTTTCAATTCTTGCCCTTGTTCCACACATTAAATAATTTTACGCATAATTTGTTGAAGCTGCTATATAACTCTTCCAGCTTATTAGCCAAAACGAAATTTTAAATACCGCATATTGATGTATTAATTGTACAAATATATGTATATATGTATATATATATAAACATATAGTATACAATATAATAGACAATCATAAATTAGAATCAATTGTTGAAATGCTTCTATATTTTTTACACCAAAATTAACAAACAATAAAAACTTTGTACAATAAGAACCTTTATCAATTAATTAGTTTCTAATATCTAGTTAAATATTTAAGAATATATATATATATATTATACAAGAAAATGTGAACTAAAAACGTTAAACAAAGGAAAAATATGTGCAAAAACAACTTTCAAACTTATCCATAAACACAAGCAACAAGTTCAATATACAATGATTATATAAATCATACAAATGTATATGTATATCCGTATAAAGTAAAATTCTTATTTTATATGTATAAATAAATTTATTTAGGATTTATTTATTTTTGGTATATTTATATTTGTATATTGAAGACTACTTAATCCTTAATCAATAATTAACTAATTAAAATTCATTAATATAATATTATAATTAAAGAATATTAAAAAGAAAATATTAATCTACTCTATGTTTTTTTATAAATATGCAATTAGTTTTATTAACAAATTAATCAATATATACAAATATTTAAAAGAAAGCAAAAAATTGTTGCGATTTGTGTTTTGATTTTTTTTTTTTTTTGTTTGAATGTGTGCATATTGGGCTCAATGGAATTCAATTTTGTTATCTGTTTCGTTGGGCTTAAACTGTTGCTGGTACATTTAGTTTAATTTGTTGTTAATTTTTTAAAGTTTAACGTATACAAACTGAGTTATAGAGTATATTTTTTATGCATTCTACAAGTACGAATATATATGCGTATGTGTATGTATGTAGATGTATATAAATGTACATTTATATACTGTGTGTATTATATGCATGCATATGAGCAGTAAAATACGCTGGCAACAGCCAACCACACAACGACATTAACAAAACAACAACAACAATGGTTAAACAATAACAACAATAACAATTTCGCCTCAACAGACCCGGCTTGGCCTGCCTCCCTCAGTCCGTTGTTGTATTCACATTGAGAGGCGTAGCTTAAAACAGACGAGCCATTAAATGAGTAAGTTAAAAAGAGAGAGAGAGATTGACAGAGTTTCCAACTGTATGACGAATGTGCGATAAGGTCGGTTGCTTGCTAGCCTAACAGCAACAGGCTAAACGGTTGCAGCAGAAACCAACAGAAACGAAGGAAGAGAGAGAATTATTTATAAAGAGAGTGTGGGCGAGAGTCATAGCAAAAGCGAACGGCAAAGCTGAGTGAGGTTTTTGTAGTTTGTAATTGTTAATATTGTTTTTGTTGCTATGGCTGTTTCTGTTCTGTTTCTGTTACTGTTTGTGTTGTCCCGCGTAGGCAATCGAAAGCTGTACAGAAAAAAAAAAGAAACATGCATAATGATTATGATTATAATATAACGGCATGTAGAGCAAAGGCAAAGTGCAAAGCACAAAATGTAATTGTATGAATGAAGGCGAAACAAGTGGGGAGAACGATAGCAACAAGCACTGAGAAGAGAGTTTTGGGATCTTGGGATTTGCTTTTGTGCTTATTTCTTAAATATATATGTATAAATATACATATATATATATATAAATAGATGCGTATGTATGCGCTTAAATTTGTGTAGTTGCGTTTTAAAAACACTTTTTGTTTTTCTTTTTGTATTTGTTGTTTTTTATTTTATGACATTTGTTCGTTTTGAAATTAAGCGTGTGCTTCAGCTCAGTTTGTATGAAAAACGCGCCGGACACGGACACGTACATTGATCAACGCGGATCAAATAGAACTTCTAGTCGACTGAGCTTGACTAGAAAGCTACAAATACTGTTATTGAGTAATTAAACTTGCATTGGTGTGTTAAATACAATTGGTGTGCATTCTGTTATATAGTTTACAATACTATAAACATGACAAAGATAAGCAAGGCTAAGGATAAGGATAAAAACAATGTTTTGCCTCGTGTGCCTACTAATAATTTATTAGCAAATGCCGCAAAAATGAAAATCTCTAAATCAATGGCAAATAAAAAGCAAACAGTTCAGAAGGGAATAGGTGAAATGGCAACAGGATCAAATGCAGTAATAAAACCAGCAGCTACAACAACAGCATTCATTCAAGCGCAACAGGCGGTTAAATTGAAAGAGACGGCAACAGCGGCACAGGAGAACGGCGACTATGAGAAAGACGACATCGGCGACACTGTGCGAAGTCGTCAGCAACAGCAACAACATCAACAAAAGCGCGTTGAAGCAGCGACGCCGACATCGACGCTGACGTCTTCGTTGTCGCCGCTTGCCACAGCGAATTCATTGTCGACATTTGAGTCGAAGGCTCAAACATCAGCGACAGTTGACAGCGAAACAGCAAAGCAAACGGTTACCACGGCACAAGCAACCGCAGTAACATCAAACGCAGAGACAACGACAACGTTTAATAAATTTGTTGTTTACGATGAAAACTTAACAAATTCACAGCAGCCAAATAGTGACGTCAGTAGCAATATAGTTATAGTTACAGACGAAAAGGCAAATAATAATAGAAATACCAATAATAATAATAATAATAATAATAATATTAATAATAATAATCAACAAGATAAAGTTGATACCAAAACAGAGAGCGATATTAACTTAGAGACAGCAACAACAGCAAACACAACAGCAACGGCAACTAGCAATAATTATTACAAAATCGGTGATAAGTGTAAAAGTGAGATAAGTGATGAAAATACAGTAGCAGCAACAGCAAATACAACAACAGCAGTTACTTTGCCGGTTTTAGTGATAAATAATAATCAGCAAAGCGACGCGAGTGAAAGTGTTGACAATAAAATCAAAAGTGAAACAAATGAACAAGAACAAACATCAAGCTCAATAGCAACAATAACAGCATCACCAACAACAGCAATAGCAGTAACAGCAGCAACAATCAATGAACTGCCATTGCATTATCGTGGTCTAAACAATTCGGTGATAATAGCAAATTATGCGCATCAACAGCAACAACAACAACAACAACAACAACAGCTAGAACAGCAACATTTTCTAGAGCAGCAACAATTTTTGCAACAGCAGCTATTAAATCAGCATCAACAACAGCAACAGGAGCAACAACAACACGCCACCTGGTTAGCCTATAATAATTGCGCCTACGATCTAACAAGTAGCAGCAACGCAACAGCTACAACAGCAGCAACATCAACAACACAACATCACAACAATCAGCAACAGGATAAAAACGAATTGTATGCATTAGCTGCATCACAGCATCTGTTAGCACATTTCCCCTACCATCCTTCGCATCTATACGAGCAACATCAACAACATAGTAGCAGCAACACAAGCAACACGGATCCCAGAATGCGCAACAATTTTATATCTTATTGTTATGGAACTGGCGGAGGAGGCGGTGGCGGTGGTGTCGGCGTTAGTGATACTTATGCATTACAGCAACATGTTGCTGCTGCAACAGCTGCCGCCAATTCAGTAATATCACATACAACAAATGCACCACCCCACATCGATGAGGTCATACAGGATGCACTGAAAGATGACTGCTTGGATGAAAATCATAGCTCTAGCTATCATATGCTTACATCTGTGCAGGATCTGCAAGTGTTTAAGGACGCAAATGCAGCATTTCAATACTCAATGACACATGATCAATTGCAGCAGCAACATTTGCAACATTTACATAATCTACATCAACTGCCACAACATCAGCAGCATCATCTTCAACAACATCAACATCAACAACAACAACAGCAGCAGCAGCAGCAGCAGCAGCAGCAGCATCATCATCATCATCATCATCATCATCACAATAATTCGGCTAGTTCTGTGGGTGGTGATTCACCCTCTCCTTCACATGTCTCCTCATCAGCAAATGCCAGCGATGTGGCTGCATTGCAAAGCTTTACACAGTTAACCAGCGCAACACCAAGCAGTGCGCTACATCGAGATAGCTATGGAAGCCTCTCTCCAGAACATGCCAGCTACTATACCACACAGCTCAGCCCTGTGCTGGACACCAGGTGAGTCTTCTATCCTTCAATATAGTTAGTTACCTTCATATAAGAAATAACTATATGCTAAGACATCCCTCGGTCGGTGGCTGAAGTTATCTGTGGGTAAGCCAGATTTAACGTTTCTTTAGCTATAATTATAGAGATGAGAGATAAGATGAAAGATAATCTATGATCAGTGATACTATATATCAATGTCTTCTATTAAAAGAAAACTTTTTGGTACGACTTTATTGACTTTATTCATTAGAGAAATACCAAAAGACGCTTTGAAATTGTTAGTGAATAATTTATATGTTTAACTACATACTATATATTAGCTATTTATATGTACATGTATATAGTAGATCTCTTTTATGCATCCAATATATAAACCCAATATATATGAGCTCATATTTATTTAATTTTTTTTTTTGAGCTACCGTTAGCTATCGCACGTGCCTTTCAATGAAAAACGCAGCGACGCTTCGACGATTCGCACAACCAAAAGTCATGATCGGCGACTGTTGTTTTTGATTGTTGCTGTTGTTGTTGCTGTTGTTGTTGCTGTTGTTGTTGTTATTGGCTGTCGGTCTCTGATTCATGTTGTTACGTTTTATTCTAGAGTTCGTCATACTTCATAGGTAATAATAATGCACAAAATGTCACAATTGTTGCACTTGTTGTTCACTTGCCGTAGACTTTGCCTCCACCACCAGACGCTCACCTATCCCTCTATATAACGCCACAACAGAACTTCTCCTATACCTCAATTGCCTCTTCTAAACATACCCATTCCTAAATCCATATTTACTCCTAGAGACTTATAAAAAAAAAAAACGCTCAAATAAAAAACCTTTCTGGCATTCTCAGGTGGTTTGCTTTCTCTATAATATATTTATTTATTGCTCTCTCACTCTTTCTTTCTCTCGCAAGTAGCCTGTCTTTGTCGCCACTGCTCTTTATTATATATATGTATATATAAATATATATATAAACATTCCAATCCGAATCTGTTACATGTTGCATCTTTAAGTATTTTCTTTAACAATTTTTGTTTTGTTTTTTTTTCACAGTTGAAATGTTTTTCTTTCTACATTTGTTTTCATTCTACAGTTGTTTTTTGCTTTTTTTTTATTTTACAACTTTAAACAATTTATAGTACATGTCGGCATTAATCAGATTGTCAGATATATATATATATATATATATAAGAAACCATCTTCTACTCGTATATAAAAATTTTGAAAAAAATTGCAATTTCTAAAACTTTTTTTTTTTTCAAATATTATTTATTATTTATTTCTTATTTACTTATTTTTATCTCACATTTAATTTTTTTTATATTTTTTTATAAATTTGTTATGTTTTTTTTTAATACTTTTATAATTATTTTTTGCATTTTCTGCGCTTTGAAGACGCGTCTTTGGGTTATTTTGATAAAGCAAAAAATTGAAAATAAACTTAAGACCAGCAAAAAATCCAAAAGAATAATAAAATAAGTTAAAAACGACAACAAATAATAAAAGAGGAAGAGGAAAACAAAAGCGTAAACCGAGGATCGCTCCAATTTCATAAACAAAAATTGTTTGCGACTTTTAGGGAAATGTTTTTTTTTTTTCTTTTTTTTTTTTTTTGTATGTAATGCTGAGTCATGAGACAGCAACCAAGTTGGACGAACAAACCTAATATTCCTACTATATATATATATATTTATATATATATACTGAATCATAATTTGAAGGTGTGAACACACATGCTGGACTTTTGCTTGGTTCACTGAGTAACGTTTAGAAAGACCCTTAGAATGTGGCCAAAAAAAACTTATATATATATATATATAGCCGATCTAGTCATGCCGGTCTGCATATGTATTTGTGTAGGTGTGTATATGTATGTGTGTGTTATAGCAACACGTGTCCATATTGTGGGTTAAGCACGTGCCAATACCAAATAATAAGTTGGGGCATAACCCGCATTTCGTTATTTTATTTTACTGTACAGTAAAACTTAGGTACATAAAACCTGTTCCAATTCCTGCAATTCTAGCGCATTTTTCTAGCTTGTTATGCATATTTGGTTGCAGCATATACATACATACATACATATATATATATATATATATATATATATATGTATATTTATTTATATATAGAGGACTTGGACTGGAGACTTGAGTAATTTAAAGCCGGCAAATGACATAGAAAACTTTTTTTTTTTTGACTTGAATTGAGTTTAGTTGTTTAGGGTAGCCGCCTGCTAGCTTAGCTATGTGAGAACTGAGTCAGCACTCTAAAGGTGACTACCCTATAGAGTAATAGAGACGACAGGCCTCTAAAAAACTTATAAATTTCATACGGTACAAAGCTCTCTGGACCCGCACAATGCACAACACAAACGACAAGCGACAAAACGACAAAACGACATAAAAAATATAGGTTGTTGTTTTTTTTTTTTTTTTACTCTTTAGTTTTAATTGGAAACGTGTTTTGCATATTTCGAATATAACCGTAACAAATTAGAAATATATGCTATATGTTTATATAAATATATAGGTAAAAGCTACAAATTTATATATTAAATATATATATAAAATTTTTATATACATATTAAATATATATATATTAATATTTAACCTAGTATTCCTACTATATATATATATGTATACTATATTTATATTATATATATATTTTAATATATATATATATATATATTGTTTGCTTCTGTAGCAATTTCCATCAATCAAAAAGCTTCGATTGATTTACAAAATTCTTTTAAAAGTATTTTTCTTCCAATAATTTTTATGAATTTTTCAATTGAATTATTAAATTTTGTATAAATAAAATGTGTTAACTTTTTGCATAACTAAAATGAGTTTATCTTAACATCTATAACATATATATATCTATAAGATATCTGATTCATCTACAACTACCTTTTGACAGCTCTTTGAAAAGACCGGACGGATCGTGTGTATGTGACTTTTAGTCAATTGGTTAAAGCCACACAAACCAGAAGAAGAATATATCAGATATAACGTTCTTATATATGTATTTAGATATATATATATATGTATATAGATATATATAAATATATGAAATACTCAGCTGCCGTATCAAATAATAACAGTAAATAGGTAGTAAATGTTGTACATAGAATACAATACCAACTTTTATTGTCTTTTCATTTCCTATATAAATATATTTATATATATATATATATATATATATATATGAACGATTTCTGTGACTACAAAGAGCAGCGTGGAACATCTCGAGCTAAAGTTATGAATATGTACCAAGCAGATATATATATATATATATATATGTATATTAATAATTATGCGTCATATTTTTAGCTGTTGTTTTTATATTCTTATCTTTATCTTTAACTTTGTAGTTTTCTTAAGGCTTTTTACTTTAAATATTTTATTTATTAATATATTATTTATTTATATTAACAATGTATACTTCAATTTTCTATAGAATAAATAATATATAATATAGGATATTTATATATTTATTAAGTTTTAGCAATTTCTTAAGCTTCTGTTTAGGCTATGTTGGATTCACATGGCATTCATCTTTAGGTTTGGTTTTTGGTTATCTAGTTACATATATATATATAGATATATATATGTATAATTGTACATATATATGTATGTATGTATATGGTATATATCTTATATATATGCAAAAAACTTTTAGCTTTCCCAAGGCATTGTCTTACGGGTCTGTTTGCATGTAGAATTGTCTACACTTACAATGCGATGTTTTGTTTTTTGTGTTAACCTTATGAAAGTGCATCTTATTTAGATATTTTCTTGTTTAGGCGACAATTGTCGCAGCAGCAGCGACGTCAGAACCAGCAACAGCAACGGCAACAGCAACAGCTACAGCAACTGCAACAGCAACAGCAATTGCAACTGCATTGGCATAAAATAAACCCGACTTAAATCATTATGCAAGCGCGCGTGCCCCGTTTCGGTTGTTGTATCGTCTGACCAGTTGATTGTATTTTTGCTTTAACGCGAAGCAACAGTAAAAAAACATAAAAAATTATAAAAGAAAAGTATTGCTGCTTTCTTATTTATTTTATTATAATTTTTTTTTTTTGTATTTTGTGTTTTGTGCTCCTTTTAACGTGTTCGCCTTGAAGTGCTTAACGGGTTGGTTTTATTAAGCGATTATCAACGATTTAATGAAAACAATATAAACTTAATACAAACTATATAAATTGCTGTTGGTTAAATGAAAAAAAAAACATATGTATTTTATATAACATAAATAATACATATATCAACTTTATCTTTATACCTTTGTGATTTTGACACGCTTTTAACAGAACAACTTCCGTTCTTGTGACAAGACTTTAAGCTAGTCACATACGAAAGAGAAGATAAAAAGACAAACAGATAAACAGATAAACAGACATTCAATCATTTGTCAATTTAGCAATTCTTCTTCGCCTAAGTCAACAGCTTTGTCTGGGTTTGTTTATGCCAAAACAAGCCCAAAAACAAAATATAAACAACAATAACAATTGAGCGCAAGTGTAGCGAAATATTTGCACTGGCTACCGTTGTTTAGCCTTTGTAGGGAGAATTTGAGTCGCATAAACAAAAGCTGGAAATACTTTTAAATTTAATTAAAAGTTTTATGAGACTACAACGCGCACACACACTCTCAAACCAACATATATTCATATACACTAACACATAATAAATATACACAAAAAATTCGATCCGTTGCGCTCTATATAAACACTACCTAAAGCGGACGCTGGTGGTCCAGAGACATCAACAGCACTTGCTACATATAATAACAGTGCTGTTAACGAATGGCACTGCAATGTTAATGTAACAGTATATTAATATACAAAATCCGCATTAACAGTGCTCACAACATAACAGTTGAAGTCTAAGCTTTAACAGAGTCTGCAAAAAAAACGCTAGAAAAACGCGTACAAATGTTAAGCGCGCGTAATTAAACGCGTCAAAATTGTTTTAAATTTATAAAACTAAAAAAAATTATATATAAACAATATAAAATGTTTTTCTCCAATTATAATAATATGTATTTAAAAAATTATTGCTATAGGTAAAAAACAATTTTTCCTCTAATTTATTCTGCAAGTTATATTTACTTTATTTAAATAATTGTTTTTTTGTTTTTTTTTTTACAGTGCTGCCTATGCAAGTCCTTTACTTACATCGGTCGCAAATGGTATGCAGTTTGGCATGCAAGGTATTGGCTCACCCACGCATACGCACGCTCAACTGCAACATCATCAGCAACAGCAACATCACCAACATCACAATTCAACTAGCAACAGTCCTGGTCCAGTGGGTTTGCTTCATAATAGCAGCACAGCAAGCTCAGTTGCAGCCACAGCCGCAGTAGCAGCAGCAGCAGCCGCTGGACATAGCTCACTACTGGATGATGGCTATGGCTCACCGAAGAGTAGCCATAGTGGTAACGGCGGTGCAGGTGCTGGCAGTGGCGGCACTTTACCAGCTTTTCAGCGTATTGCTAGCGGTGCTGGATATGGCAACGGCGTATCCAATGGCTCTGCCAGTGGCGCTGAACGAACTGGCTATGCATCATTGACCAATTACCGTACACACGTAAGTCAAGGCTATATATACACATATAATATATATATATATATATATATATATATATATAAATATATACCCATTATCCGATCATCATCATCATGCTAAACATTATTTGGTTTCTTTTCTTGCATTCCTCTATACTAAATAGAACGATGCTTGGAGTAATCATTATGAGACAATTAGCTATGCATCCAGCACACCCAACAGCCAGGCACAATTGGGTGGTACTACAACAGGAGTTACTGTTACAGGTCCTGGTGCTGGTACCGGTGCTGGTGCTGGTGCAGTAGTAACCAATGTGATACGCAATGGACGCGACTTTGCTGCTGCAGCTGCAGCCGCTGTCGAGGATCCTGCCCGCTATTTATCTGCCTCGGCATCGTTAACAGCAAGTAAGTCTGGCATTTATATACCAAAAACATTTTTCCTTTCCATCTTTCTTCTTCTTACTCTTATTCTATCCTTATTATCCTTTTTGCCAATGTGCCATATTTCTCGACCGCTTGGCCACAGTTACTTGAGTTGAGTTAACTAGTTCTTAGGTAGATTTTCACACTTAAACACTTCATTATGTCCATTCAATAACATCCTTAATATCCTGCTCGTTAGTTATTTGCTTAGTCTGTGTAAACCTTATGCAAGGAATAGAAATTTGCTGCCAAATGTTTGCAGTGTTTTCAAATCAAATAGAAAACTAAAAGAAAATAGAAAATAATTTTTCAATAAACCAAATTGTTAAGCAAAAAAGGTTTTAGTTTATATAATAAATAGAAGATATATAAGGATAATAGTTTATAGATATATATATAAAATATAGTATGTACATATAATGCAAGTATATAGAATAGTTTGAACAGATTTTAAATTGCCTTTAAAGACTTAAAACAAAGCTAAGATTAATACGTCTCTAGGAGTATAGAAAGAAATAAAAGTGAGTTGATTCAATTAATTGATTCAAATGATTAAAATAATGTTCATCTATTAATTTATTGATGTGATGAAATTGTTTATTATTTTAGGATTTTCCAAAACATTCTTAATAATTTATAATATTTCTTTTTTAAGTATTTTACGTATAATAAATTCAATTAATTTTTTATAAACTCTTCAAAAAACAAAAGATACAACAAACAAATACAAATAAAACAAACAAACAAAACAACACAACAACAAACAAAATATAAAACAAAGGAAAAACTTGTATTAAATACAATGTTTTAAATGAATCAATAAAGCAATAAATCATACACACACACATACACTGCACACACACACATATACATGTCAAATGCACCAAGCTATTAAATTATTTAAAAAAAAAAAAAAGAAAAAATAATATTAAAATAAAAGTAGATTTCCTTATGAAAATCAAATATGAATTTTTAGTAAAACAAAAAATTTAAACAAAAAAAACAAACACAAAAGAAACCAAAACAAAAATTCTATTTCGATTTCTCTATTCATCCAAAATCTCCCAAAAGCATTGCTCGATGCCGATTTTTTCACTGAGGGGCGAGAATGTGTCAATTGTGGTGCCGTTTCGACTCCTTTATGGCGACGCGATAATACAGGACACTATTTATGTAATGCCTGCGGATTGTATCATAAAATGAACGGCATGAATCGACCGCTCATTAAACAGCCTAGAAGATTGGTAAATTTTCAACAACAGCAACATAAACAATATAATACTAACCTCAAAAAAAAAAAAAAAAAATTGTATTTGCTTTTTTTGTGTGGAACAAAATTTTGTATCTAAAATGAAAAATGATAAAAAAAAGATAGAGAGAGAAAATGTGATAGAAATGATACGATATAATAACATATATATATATATATATATATACGTATATATATATATATATATATATTATATATCATATCATATCTAATCATATATATATCTTATTAAATATGGGCTATAAGAACTTATAGAAATCCGCCAGCCAATTTGCAGTTCAACGTGCAACATGCAATGTACAACGTTCTCGCTTCTTTCATTGAACAAAATCCCAAAAAGAAATGAAAAAAAAAACCAATGAAAATCCTTCAAAATGAAAAACAAATTTTATATGTGCAATCAAAGAAAATGCATTAAAAAAAAAAAGAACAAAGACAGAGAGAGAGAAAATTAAATTAATTGAATTTATTATATTAGTCAATGCGCCTAATTATTTCTGTTTAAAAATACCAAAAAAAAAAAAACAAAAAAATACCAAAAAAAAAACGATATCCTTCATTGACAACAAACAAATTCTAATTGCATTATTACAGTGGCCGCTGAATCAGGCGGGGATTTCTATAAGACCTCCTACCCATTTAATGTGACAGCCGTTCAAAGCCGCACAAAGTCGGCAACTGCTGCTGGCAGCGCTGCCAATGTTGGTGCCAATGTCAGCGCAGCGACGACAACAACAACATCAACAATGTCGTCGTCGTCGTCGTCACCACCATCAACAGCAACAGCAAACAACCCAACGGGGCTCGACGAGCACGTTAGTCGCGCCAATTCGAGACGCTTGGTAGGTCGTCCATTAATTATCGATAAAGCAAGAAACCAAAACCAAAACTAAAACAAAACCAAAACCAAAACCAAAACCAAAAAATAAAGAACAAACCTCAACAAATCGAAACCAAATACCAAATCAACCTTAAAAACCAAATTAACAAACCAAAAACTAAAATCTATAATTAAAATAAATTAAATGTAATCTTAACAATGTAGATCCATATAAAATAAATACTAAAACTAAATAATCTAAATTAAAAATCCATAACTATTGCGTATATCGATACAATTGTAATATTACTAACATATTAAGCTTAAATCTAATTCAAGCTATTAGCTAATACAGTTACTATTCCTAGTATATAGTTATTATGTATGGAAATGGTTTCGATTTGAAGGTGTTCTTAATAATCGTAGAGCATAATTTGAGTTGCCTGATTATACAAATTTTGTTCCATATAAAAAGCAATATGTGCCACGCCCACTTACTAACTGTTAACATTCTTACATACATATATATAGAAACTAATTTGTTTATTATTTTCTTAAAATTAAAATCTATAGAGCGCCTCAAGACGTGCCGGCATGTCCTGTTCGAATTGCCAGACCAGCTATACATCGCTTTGGCGTCGTAATACTGGCGGTGAGCCTGTCTGCAATGCCTGTGGACTTTACTTTAAGTTACACAATGTTTTGCGTCCTCTGACCATGAAAAAGAATACCATACAGGTAAGATATAATGGCAACACTAGAAGCATCTAATTCTAACTTTATTCCAAATTGATCCTCAACAGAAACGTAAACGCAAGCCAAAGGGCACAAAGAGTGAGAAATCCAAAAAGATGCGTATTTCTCAGGCAACAGCATTGGTGTCGGGCAACATTAAAGCATGCCACAATGTAGGACTGCAACTGGATGCACATAATCAACAACTGGAGGTCAATGATGGTACGTTCAATTTGATGAAAACAACTCAAAAAATCGATTTGAATTCACTTTTATGTTTCACGCATGCCTAATTTGTGTTGTCTTCTGCTCTCTCTCTCTCTCTCTCTCTCTCTCGTTGTTTCTTCCTGCCCATCCGTTTTGACTGCATTGTTACTGTGTGCAATTGTGTTTGGAATAGATATGAAACCACTTGTGTTTATGTCATATACAACACAGCAGCAACAGCAACAGTTACAGCAGCAACAGCATAACATTGAACAACATTCATCGGCAGCCAGCTCGCCACAAAGCATGGTATCCTGTTCATTATCCCCAAATGCAACATCCCAACATCAGCATCAACAACAACAGACACAGCAGCAGCAGCAGCAACAGCAGCAGCTCTGCGTTGGCCTAGATATGTCACCAACATCCTCATATCAAATGTCGCCCATTAATATGCAACAACAACAAGCTTGCAGCATGCAACATTCACCAACTACACCAACATCAGCCATGTCACATTCCATCTATTCAACACCATCGCCCACGCAGCTTCACAACAATAACAACAGCAACAACAACAACAACAATAACAATAACAATACATTGTTCAATCATAACAACAACAACAACAATAACAACAACAACAACAACAACAACAATAGCAATGAAAATAAAAAACAAATTATACAGAAATATCTGCAAGCTCAACAATTGAGCAACAACAACAGCAGCAACATCATCAGCGAACAGCAGCAATTATTGGCACAACAGCAACTTATGCATCTCATTCCGAACTCCATTACGGCAGCAGCAGCTGCAGCAGCAGCGGCGATCAAATCGGAATCAGTCACCAACAACAGCAACAGCAACACCAACACAACCAGCAGCAACAGCAAACAATTAGCTGTCACAACAGCAACAACACCGACAACGGCATCGAACACACTATCCTCACTGAACCTGAACAACAGCAACATTATCCAACAACAACAAAATCATTATCAGCAACAGGCGCTTGGACAGACGGAGATGCCCTTGTGTAAATCTGCATTAACAGGCCGTGCCACACCCACATCACCTTACTATCTGAATCATTTAGCCGATGATGATCAGCCGGCTGTTATAAAACTGGAGCAATTGGAACATCAGCAACAACATCAGCAGCAACACCATCAACAACATGATGAGCTCTTGCTTAGTCGTTCAACATCAATCGATGAACACTATGAACTGGCGGCATATCATCGTCAGCAACAGCAACAACAGCTACAGGAGCAACAACAGCAATTGCAGCAACATGTTACACTCAGTCCCCATGAGCATCAACAGATTACCAGCTATGCATTGCATGCAGCAGCCCAACAACAACTCCATGAATTTGGCCGCAAATATGGGGTTGAACGTGAAACTGTTGTTAAAATGGAATAATGCCAGTCAAAATCATTTGATCATTGACCAAAGATATTGTTGTTAATATAAATGTAAAGAAAATCTCATAGCTCCAAAGAAACTTTATTTCATTTCTATAGACGTAGACACATCTAAAATGTTCTCTAAGAACTTAGCCCATATATCGTTTATATCGTTTATTGAATTAAGAGCCAACTACTCGAGTTTTGTTATTTAAAATTTAGTTTAATTTTTAGCGAAATGTCTTTTGCAGCAGTAAACATAAAATTAATAATTGTTGGATTTTATATTATTGCTTTATTTTTGTACTTTACAAATATAATAAATAAAATATTCTTTAATATTATTTTATATGCTTAAAACTTGAGATTGATTCGTTATATCAAAATAATTCCAATTAGAATTCTAAGATTTATGTTAATTAATCTGCAATAATTAATGAAGCAAATAAAAATAATAATCTCATGCAATTTTAGTTAATAATTTATATATACTTTATTTACATACATATATACATATATCTAAATATATTCTTAATTATAAAATATATAAATACATACATATATATATTTAAAGCCAAATTAAGTTTTAGTTTTGTAAAACTTTTTACTTTAATCTGCAATATTAATATTATTACCTTTGAACAAATAAATGACAGTTAGACAAAAATAAAAGGATTTTATTTTAAATTATTATAAATATAAGATTCAAATTTAGATCTTAATTACTAATATTAAGTTAAGTACGGATGTACAACTTTGCTTAGAATTTAATTTGTTACCGCTGCACCATTTATATATATATAATATTTAATCGACCTGCCACCACAATTAATTGCTAACACAAAATTGATGTTAACGCAAAAAGGAGCTACAAATGTTAATAATGCTACATTCCTTCTGGTAAAAATGTATTCCAATATGTTACATGGATTTATTTAAATAAAAGAACAAAATAAAGATTTTTTTATTTTATAAGTGAACATTGAAATTGAAACGTTACTTATTTAAATATACGAATCTTGGCCTGATCCGTAGAAATTGAAGAGAACCATCAGCTAATTGGATTACTTAACATACTCTTATTAGCAGCAGCAGGTGCTGTTAACATAATGTTAATATTACTAACGAGAAAAGTATAGCATACTTTTAGCCGGTTTTTTTAAAATTTGAGTTGCGTGTGGACTTTTAAATGTATACTTTATCTGATAATGATGATGTTGTGATGAATATGATTTTGAAACTAAAACTAAAATTTAATAAAATTTTTTGTATCGTATTGTATTTTACAAAAGAAAACAAAAAACACTCTATTCTTGTATCATAATGTATTATCCTTTAAGGGCTATAAATATTCTCAGACAATAAAGAAATCAAAAAAAAAATCAGATTCCTGTAGGTCTTTGTTTTTTATTATGGAGAATATGGAAGTTAGAAATGGTTAGAGTTTGTTCTTCAAACTATTCAATATCAAATGAACCTCAGTTACCAATTAAACGCATACAATTATATATATATATATGTATATGTTTATGTATATATATATAAATGCGTGTACATAGTAGGTATGTAGTAGGTATGCATATGTATGTACACCAATTTTTTATATGCCGCCATTTACGAAAGCGACATTTTCTATATGATAAGATAAGAATGTATTTTGTTGCTCTCTCTACACCTATATATACATATATGTTCGTATGTTTTTATATTTGATTTTTGCTCTATTTTTATGATATTTTTTTTGAATATATACTTTTTGTATTGTTCTTTATAAAAGTCACGCGTTACGAAAACAAAAATGAAAACAACAACGAAAAATTCATTTTACGCGACGAAACAGTTATTTGTTTATGTGCAATGATTAAGAAGGAGGGAAAGAGAGTTATTAGTACATGTTTGTAATATGTTTGCGCGAAAGAGAGAGCAGATGCCGAATACAGTTACTGACTACGTGACTGTACAAAAGTCTCGACTGTCGTGGGACCTTGGGGCCTGTCCAACGCTCGTGCAATGTTCAAGTGCGGCGGCCCAAGTGAAATGGGAACATTGCAGGCGCTGCAGGGTACTTTTTTTATTTTTGATTGATAGCTGATAAGGGTACTTGATCGGGTTTTGGGTACGGTAGGGTAACGAGTCACCTGGCTACTGAGTCCAATGTTTTTTAATGAATTACTCGCAGAACATAGACAAAGTAAATAAATGTGTATGAAAATTGATAAACATATTGTATGGATTGAATATTGTTTAATAATTGAAGCTTTCGATATATACACAAGCATATCAGTAACTCCTGTCTAGCAGAAAATAAAAAATAAAAAAAATAGAAAAAAAACTAATCAGTCATTGCATACATGTTTAGTAATTTTTGCAAGAACTGAAACTAAAAAAAAGAGAAGTCTCGTTGGAAATGGAATTGGAGCTGAAACCAAAACTGGACCTGAGGCTGGGTCATGGTTGATATCAATGTTTGCTCTAGCACAATGATAATGGGATGATTACTAGGTAAAAAAAGAAATTTTCTTTTATAATATGATATGTACAGTATGCATGATAAGATATAGTTTCATTTGTTTTGATTTCTGCCGTTTCTTCTTCACAGAATAATTGCAACTCAATTGTAAATGTGACTATCTGTATTATTATCAATTTTAGTAGCTATTCAGCAATGGGATCAGTTAGTTGTTTCATTTACAAAATAATATAATAACTGCCTTAAATCCCATAAGTATAGGAGCCTAAAACGAAACCTGTGAAAACACTTCAAAAATTACAGAAAGAAAATAATCAAACACAATTATGACAGTTAAGCTACTTGAAAGGTTATTAAACAAAACAATAGTTAAAAAAAAAGTAGTTTAAAATGTAATAGTCGGCTATAGTCAAATATTAGATACGCTGAACAATTTCTATAAAGTTTTTTCTGTCACTGACAAAATCTGTTAAAGTGCTAAATGCATACAGTTTATACTTATTCACCGATATAAAATGTAGTATATCCACCTTCTAAAGTCTATACTAAGGTACAACATCTTTTGATACCAATGAATTCCATATATATATATAAAACTTATGGGATCAATTTGTCTTATATACCTTTTACTCTCAGTATACCATATTTCTTGAGTGTATAAATAAAAACAGAAATTCCTGACTGTTGTAAATATCAGAAACAATAACAATATCGACGACAATGATAAGAATGGTTACAGTAAGTAGCGCAGCAATAAAAATTCGTTAAGTCAAGGGCAGAGACAATTATTAACACAAAGGGTTAAATACTTAAGCAAAAGTTTGAAAGTATCTATGATTTGTATGCTTAAATAAAGTTGATATTAAAAATTTTAAAATATGTTAAAATTAATTTAAAGCTCTTTTCAGCTTATATGTAGCCTAAGGTACAAATTGTGTACAAAACACAGGCGCACCAAGTACTGAGCAGCTTTATCGTTGTCGCCATCTTGATTTCGAAATGACGCACAACAAGTGTTTCCACACGCGCAGAACAAGAACAACAACAGTAGCAGCTAAAATAAAGCAAAAATAACAAGAATATCAACACATATGCATACATACAAACACAATGATATATATATATATATATATACATACATACATAATTATATATGAGCCTTGTACATAATGTAAACAAGAGAAGTTTATTGCATTCTACATATAAGACAAACACATTTATATTTTGCTTGCTTTATATATGTGCGTTATAATAATTGTTAACAGAAGTACTCTGCATGGAGACTTAAAAACGTGCAATTATATTCATGTATATTTATTACACTATAAGTTACAAGGGTGAGCCAATATTAAAGAGAGGGAGTGGGTGGCAAATACAATGTACAAGCCTTTCCCCTCACTCTAAAAACTCTTAGCTGTTGCTCTGTGTGCTTTTTGGACACTTTTCCCACTGAATAAGAAATTCCTTTTGAAATAACTTTTGTTATTATTATTTTATTATTCAATTCAATTTAATTTAAAAGTCTATATAGTTAAGAAAACTTTTATAAACTTAACAATGTTACTATTGGAAATATCAATAAGCTATAACAAAAATCAATATAAGAGACTTTATGTTAATTTGCTTTAGATTAATATAAAATAACACTACATCCCATAAAAGAACAATAATAATTAAGTCTGTACATTATTTTATTCCTTAAAAAAAGGAACTAAATGATAAGTCGAACTTAGTTAATGCATATTACAGATATATATATATATTGCGCCTTGGTTTCATCAGCATCAACTGATTCTCCATCTAACTGCTGCTTTTCTATATACAATACAATGGCTTTAATTTATTTAATATATAAAGAGATTTATTATTTATATAGTATATATATAAAGTTAGGCTCTTACTAATTTTCCAAAGTTTTATCAACTTGAAAATATATTTTTCATTTCCACATTTCAACAACGTAAACACTTTTAGTGTAAGTTTGATTTATATTGTTTTTGCTTGCTTTTTGTTGTCAGTTAACTTGGCTAATATTATATACCCACACACAAGCAAACAGACAGAATTAGATATAGCTATATGTACATGACTTATTATTATATATATATATATATATATATATATATATATACGTATGTACAGAGGCATACAAAAAACTCGTAATTTACGATGAGCTAATTTTGCGCTCGTCGTTCAACTTTTATAGCACTATTTTTATTGGAATATTTTTTCTTCTTTTTATACTTTGTCATTTTATGAGTTTGGCACACATTCCGTGCTAAATATTACTTATCATAATAATAATAATAACTATTATTATTATATTATTAAATATTATTATATATATAACTTTAGTTTTATGTATTAATATTATATATTGAAATCGAAGAGTACGGCGACGCGTTGCGTGTTTAAATGGAAAGTGCAAAACTTACTCTGCGAGCAACGAAATAACCGCACCGTAAGATATTATTATTATTATTATTTCCATTTTATTTTTGTTTTACTGTTTTTTTTTTTACATGCCCATTGCCATAGATAGGCAATCTGTATCTGTGGGCACGATAATGCTTATAAATAAGATAATATGTTTTGATAATGGTATTTACCATATGCAGAAAGTAGAAGAAACGAAGTATTCAGACAGCTAAACAACATAGAAATACCCAGTCTATAATATACTTATAGTATACTATACTATACATAGACTTCTATATACATGAAGTATATATGTAAAAAATGCGATAGTTTTCCTTATTTCTTTCTGTCTTTGCTTTTGACCTGCGGTTTACCTAATTAAACGTTAACGTCTATTTGATTTACTTTTTGGTTGAAATCCCAGGTACAAAAAAAATAAAAATAAGTTACCCTCAAGTCTGTCTATATGAGAAGTTGCATATGTCTTTGGATTGTTATGCAAACAGTTTGCATTTAGAGCACTGCAACAATTCATTGCTCTGATTGTTGTTGTTGGGGTTGTGGCTGTGGCTGTTGTTGACTTGCCTGCCATACAGCAGTATGAACTGATGTCTTTTTTCTTTTCTTTTCGTACCTTATCGCCAAACTGACGTTTGTACTTCAAAATGTGTACTTAAGATAATGAAAGTAAGAAGAAGCAACAAGCAACGGCAACGGCAACGGCAACAGCAGCAATAGCAGCGGCAGCAATAGCAACAACATCATAGTAACACGGTATGAAATACATGTGGCAAGAGGGCAACAAAACATATCAACTCAATATGAATGCATGAATATATATATATATATATATATATATGTCACCACTTGGAGTTGTCATCAGCAATAGCGTCTTGAAATTACCAACATTCTAAGACAAACTTTTAAGCATGACCAACATTGTTGAATTGCAATCCCTCCTCTTTAGTTTTCTCTTCATATTTCTCACACAAAAACTTTAAAATATAGAGAAATTCTTCTAATATCTTAACTATAAATGTGAGTTCGAGATCCAGATGTACTGAAGGATAGTCCATTAACAATTACACACTTCTATCGGAAACTATAACTTTACATCAATTTTCCTTGATAGAAAATGTATTTAGATGAAGACATTTAATTCTGAATATATTTTCCTTGGATATTTGTATATATTCTTTTATATATACTATAGTTAATAATATATTATATCATAATTAATTTTATTATAAATTTTGATAATATATTTTGCACTTTGCACATACTTGAGAGTCTTTTAGAATATGCTTTAATTAATTCACGCTTTCATTACATTTTATTTATCTAATCAAAATACTTAAATCACTTCAAGTGATACTTAAGAGACACAAAAGAAGAAACAGGAGAGCGAGAGGGAGTGAAAAAGACTTGAAAATTATTGGCCAATAATATTAAATTATATATAATATATAAATTAATTAAAAAGAATTCATTTAGATATAAAAATTTCTTTACTTTATTTAACACAGATTTTTTTTCATCTAAATTTATGAACTTTATTTCACTTTTTATCAAATATTTTTGTACCGGATTTGAGTATTTGTGGCGAACACGTTTTAAATAATAATAAAAAAATGTATATTTAATAATAATTTGAACAACGTTTTCATGTTGAAAATCCCAGTTACACTCACAAACTGTGATTAGATTCCCAACTGTTGGGCGTCCAAACTTAAGGAATTACTGAAAAATTCAAATTATTATCGCTTATTATCTTGGGACATTATCAGTTCAAACACTGATATACTGATACAGAGTCAGAGTCACAACCAGAACCAGAAGCATACAAGACCAAAACCGAAACCAAAACCAGTTCCAGTCCCAGTCCCATTCCCGACTAAGGGAGGCCCAACAGATACCCCAAAACTGATACCGATATCCTACCTATCTCCAGCAACAACAGTAACAGCCACAGCAACAATGGTATTAAATTGATAGCAAATCTTCATTATCTTATAAATACATAGGGGGTACCCCGAAAGATTAGATACTTTTATCTAGCTAGGTCAAACTGAAAGAAATTGGCAACGTCATTTAATAACAAACGTGCTGGTACATTATCGGTTAAGCAAATGAAGTATGACCCATTGTAAACCGTAGATATTTACATAGAGACCAGTTAGCGAAGTTATCAAAGTTAACTTAAATCGGGGCAGATATGGATAAGAAAAAAGTAGAAAACTCCTCTTTTGCTTTAAGTAGGGTAAGGAGTAATTTACTCTCTTGCTACCTTCCACTCTCTTTCTCTTCTCTTTGATTCTGAAGGGTCTTACATATTTGGGGGCACGTTTGCAGTTGGTTTATGTATGTGAATGTGTTATGTGTGCAGCTCGAAATCTCTGTTAAGATACGTTAACTTATCTAAGGCCACTATCTATTCTCAGATATTCGATATGTTTGTTATATATACATATATATATATATATATATATATATATATATGGTATATATATGTATTATATCACTTTGTTGATAGGAACAATCAGTTGTGAACAATATGCCAGTAAAGTTACCAAACTCAGTCTTACACTTCCTCACATTTTACGCGGAAAACTGTCACGGATATGACGGCAGATCTATCTATTCCAAACCCAAATCATATTAAGCAATATATATAAACAAAGTGCCAAGTGAATTTCTATATTTATTATATATACCTTTTTTTCATTCATCTATTAATGTTAATGGTATAAGTAATTTGTTATGTTCGTCATGTTTGTTACCTTTTTGCTTTTGCTTTGTTTCCTGCAAGCCAAACAGTAACAGTAGCAAAACACAAAGGTTAATGGTGTCATTGTTATTATCGAAGCTTTGTCTTTATATTAACTCAATGTAATGATTCATATTAATGATTCACGCAAAATGATTCATTATAATTCTGATCATACTAAAAGGAGGTAAGTTCACACTAAACAAGTGATTATAAAAATCAAAGAAAGACATTAATTGTTCTACGTTAACACATTAAATACATATTTGTTTTAACTATACACTTGAACACTTTGTACATAATAAATATATACCTAGACATAAAGTGTATATGTTTATATAAAAAACTGATTATAAACTGTGTAAAATACCTTAAGTTGACTATGGTCAAAACAAAAATTTTAAGCATTTACCAAACTAAGATTTATTTTTATTTAAGTAAATTTTAACATTAAAAGCAATACATTGATTTGAAGCAATATAAGAATCAATATATTAAATGCGGTTGTATACAACAAACATTTACTAAATATATATTTATACATGTTGTAAAGCACTTAACATTTTAATTAAGTATGACTGTTATTAACACGCTGTTATTCGAGCTCTGTTTAATGTATGCTGCAAACAATCAAAGATCCTCTGTTAACTCTTAACAGCTTCTCTATTACTGCAAGTGCCATACTGTTATCTTAACAGCGTAGTGCACCGTATTTATACCTAAGTATAGATTTATTTTTTTAAATCTGTTATATTATATATATCCTTTACATTATGTATATTTATCTACAATGTATATAAACGAAGTTAGTTTAAGTCATATTCAATCAACTTGTAAAAGAATAATATATTATTATTACTTAATAAAGAATCATCTAAATTTCTCATAAGAACACGAGTTTATTAATAATTTTAAGTGTTTTATATATATTTCAACATATCTTACGTACTTTAGCTACTATTCAGTTAACAGTAGTTGTTGTTAGTGCTTCGTTTGGCTTGCAATACATAATTTATGACCAAGAAACTAGAGGGAGTAGCAGGGCAGTTAAATAGAAATTACTTGAATTCAATTTGACTTTACTGAAATCGATGACGCCATTTTGAAATATTCCGTTTAATTTGATTGCAACATGGCAGACGAGGAGCGTCTTTGAAGTTCACATATTAAATGAAGCAAACCCAACCATAGGCATAACACTCCTTCTTCATCATATAAATTTTAAAAAATTCTTTATATAGCCAATAAAAACACACTTTGATACAATTTTACGGTTATAAGCTTAGCTGTTATATCATATTTTATGTCAGCAATTATAGAACTTTTGAGGCGCCACTCGGTATGCATTGTGCCACCACTATTGCTGGTTCTCGTTGGTGGTTGTTGGCTTATTGATTTGTTGATTGGTTTGTGCTCACCCTTGGCCTGAGGTTGGGTATTTGTTGCTATAACAATTTTCAGTTATAAGTTAAAAGTAATTAAAGCAAAACGGCGCTCCTTTTGCTTGTCGCTTTTTTTTGGCATTTAATTTTCTTTTGAGTTCTTTTTATCAGAGGGCCAAACGACCGCCAAAGAAACAAAAAAACAAAACAAAATAAGTCAACTGCTATGGCTATATATATGTAAAAAGTATATATTTATATATATGTATATATTTTTATATACAATTTATAAATTAAATTTCGTAAAGTCATTGCTTGAAGCAGCGATCGGCGATACTGTCAAAAACGCGTAGAAGTGCTGATAGTCGTCAGACTTTTGGATTGCGTTTTCAGTTTGGCTTTCAAGTGCTTCTTGGAACGATATGATATGAACACCTATATGCACATATATATATATAAATATATATACCACTGCATACATAGTATATAGATAGTTATATGGCTGTTGGTCAGAAAATCCCCCATAAAATATATTCAAAAAAAAAAAATCATTTTCTAGCGCAATAAATTTCTTAGTTTCGTGCCGCCACTAAGTCTTGCGTCTTATGTTCATAAATTTTCCAATTAAGTATCTTAAACCAGTAAAAAACTTCGGGGGTATTACTTATTTGCACGTTTAGTTACAAAAATTCAATACACAGCAACAACAACTACAATATTGTCTGAGTTCATACTGAGTCAAAGTCGAGTCCTCCACAAAGTTTAATCGTAATGTTGAATTCATGTTTCGCCATTTGCAGCAAGCTCAGAGTTTGACTGAGACAGAGAGAAAATTTAAATAAGAGAGAGAGAGAGACGAAAAGAGAGGGTGAGCTTAGCTGTCAGCTTTTAAAAAATTCATTTTTGCATTCTCTATTATTAATCACCTTGTGTATGCTTTGTGACACGTTTCAGCTACAATATCTCAAAGTTACACTGGCAAACTATTAGATACTTTTTGTATAGCCTTCTGGCTTTTAAGATTTGCCAAATGATTTATGTATCTAGTATAACTATACCTATATACATATATACTATACATATATATATATATATATATATATATATATATATATACATATAGACATGTATATATCGCCAAAACAATTAAATTTATCAGACCTTGCATTATGTTAATAGATCCCATTGCTCTTTC
This sequence comes from Zygothrica quintamaculata, assembly GCA_037044455.1. Classification (NCBI taxonomy): domain Eukaryota; kingdom Metazoa; phylum Arthropoda; class Insecta; order Diptera; family Drosophilidae; genus Zygothrica; species Zygothrica quintamaculata. Next base: position 80,784 of record JBAMBS010001429.1, read on the forward strand.
CAAAAAGAAAGTCTGCAATTAAAACAAAGAGTTGAACAGTTAGTTTTTCATTTAATTTGATTTATGTGTTACCCCGCTTACCCTCTTTCTCTTTCACTCTCTTTGTTTACCTTGGACTTTAGTTTATAATCTGCACATATACATATGTTAATGGTGGTCATATATCTGCTCTGCTTTATGGCTGTAACTATAAACAATTTATGACATTGCGACAAATATTTCTTTAGACTCTGTCGTTGTGCTCCATATATGTATATATATATATATATATATACATATACAGATCTAATGATCTTTTGGTTATAATATAATAAAATTTACATTTTTTAGTATGTATATATTATATATTGCTCCCAATAGGATAGTTAACTCTTTTGAACATCTATCCAGGTATTATATAATTTAGTTAAATGACAGATTACAAACTGCATTTGGTGTGGGAGCGACTGTACCTTCATCTTCATACTTTGGCGACAGTAATAGTAGATATAGTCATCACCAAAATTGGTAACTTAATATGCCTATAAGAAGAATAATCCCTGAAAAATAGCTATTTGTATTATTTATCTAGCTATTATTTTATTTACAACCGATTAAACTTTAAGCTTAAATCAAATATTTCCATTCATATAAAATTGTAGCAAGAAAATTTCAGTTTGGCAAGCGGAAAGAGAGAATGTTCGAAAAAAGTACCTTGAAGAGCAATTCTTTATGGGTAGAATGCATATATATTATATGAATGTTTATATACCAAAATACCCACTTCTGTCTAACTGAATCTAGTTCGAATTCTCTTCATATGGAGTGCAATTGCTGCTCGCCCACGTGAACGAGTGTACAACAAATAGTTATAGAGGGTGTTAAAGGTACATAAAGACCCTACTAACAATTGTTGTTATTGCTGTTAAATAATAATTTGTTGTTATTGTTGTTGCTGTTGTAGTTGTTAAATATTACAATAGTTTCAACACTTGAGACATTCATAAAGTGGAGCACAATACGTTGGTTTTCAAACAAAAGTCAAGACCTCAATTCCATGCACTAGGCGAATTGGATACAAAATTGTAGTAATGTCATGCCTATGGTACAAGTGTTGACTTACTTGTACCGTACCGTAATTTTTATTTTTTTTTTTATTATAAATTTACTGGGAAAATGTTTTATGAGAGCAATTAGAAAAAGCGACAGAACAAATTGCACATTGACAAATAATACGAGTAGAATTAAAATGGAGGCCCTATGTATGTAATTAAGTAGGTTTATAGAATACTCTAGCTATAATTTTAGCTACTTGGACTACAGCTAGGACTACCCTGTGGTACCGTAATGGTACTATTGGCCGATGTAATAGCTGGTCTTCCGCCTTTTATCAATAACCCTTAAAGACCGAACTGGCCCTGAAAAAAGTAAGAAGTACAGTCGAAATGGTTTCCTAGGGATAAAGCTAACTGAAAGCGGCATATCGAAGCCTAGATGAGCCAGATATAATCTTATAGATATCATATAGTTTGCTATTATTATCCCATAATTACTTAGGAAAATCTTTAATTTTGGCCGTGCAGTTAAAATGCAATTTGTATCTGTAAGTTTCTTTTTCGGTTGGCGAAACCAACGACGACGTTGCCGTCGACGTCGACGTCAAAGTAGCTGCCTGTTGCTCGTTTAAAATGCTATACACACGTCATATATACACTCACACTTACAAGCACGCATACACCTACATGCATATAGTAAGATAAGATAAGATAAGATAACCAATTGGAGAATAGAAATTAATGAAAACCCTAACGAAAAACCAACACATGGACAGAAATCGGTGCAGACCGCAAAAGGTGTTATATATATACATATATGTATATGTAGATATATAAATATATATATATATATATAGTTATATACTTGTACTCGTGCCTCTCGAGGAGAAGCGCTAAAGGAAAGGTGCTAAACACACCGCAGTGCGTCGAGTCCATTGGTATTGGTACCGTTGATGTTGGTGTCGGTTCTCGGTATCGGTGTTGGTAAGCGTTGTCGTTGTCGGTTGTCGGTGTTGTCGGTATATTCAGTATTGTCGCCCTCAGATCGGGCCTCGAGTTAGTCTCGAAAAAATCAGTACCTAGTATTATTATTAAATGTTGCGCGGGAAACAACGAAAACGCTCCACAATTGCCCCAAAAAATACACAGCCCAAAGAAAGGCGCACACAACACACACACGAATAACAATTTCTTAAAAACTTTTTTTAAATCAAAAACGTATTTTGATTCTAAACTATATATATGTATGTTCTTATACATATATTAAGATATATAAAACAGGTGTTTCTTTCTGCCTAATCAAAGTGATAAACTTCTGGATACGAAAATCAAGTGATAAAACGAAACGAAAACATACAAAAATAAAAAAAAAAATTTTAGATAAAAAAGAAAAACCATAACAAGAAAACGGGAAAAGAGTAAAGCAAAGAGAACAAAAATTTGATGGTTTGCAACAGTATTCCCATAGATAGTATTAAAATGCAGCTTAAGGTACGTAATACTGGACAATTTTCCAAAAGAAAACCAAAAATTAAAAATGAAAAAAAGTTACTTTTATAGTATTACGGAATTGATGCAACTTGTGTTTTACTATTGAGTTGAAGTTGTACTTATAGTTAGAAAAAATAAATCCAATCTGATAATACCATGACTATATATCTGCTATATAATTGTAGCAAAAAAATATTTGCAAGTGATTGAAAAATGTGAATAAAGTTGGTGTTTAATTTCGATAAAATTTCGGATTTGGCTAAAAGTGAATCAAAGCAGTATTTAACTTTTAAATAAAGTATTTAAATTTTAATTAATAAATTTTAATTTATAAATTTTAATTTATAAATTTAAAAGAACATTAGTCAATATATTATATATTATATTATATATTATGTATAGTATAATCAAATGATTTTATTTGCTCGATACATTCAGATTTACCACTGACCACTGATTGTCCTTGATTTTAGTTTTTAACTTACTACAATTATATTTATATTTATATAATAATTTAATTATTAAACAATAATAAAAATCGTGTAAGAGTTATACTAGAATCAGGTATAGATTGAAGCTCTTTAGAAAAAAGGACAAAAGGACCTTCAGCTTTTGACTTAAACTATCAGCAGAATTGTGTTGTGATTTTCAAATTTCAACTTCGTTTTAAATATAAAAAAGATATAAAAAAGTTGAAAAAAAGTCAGTTAACGGATATTTTTAAGTTTTTCTAAAACATCTTTGCATTATTTTAGTTTAATGTAAACAAATTAACAAACTGATGCTTTTGTAGTAAAATTTTCTCTTAGAACAATTTTGATTTCAATTTGATATCAGAAGAATTTATCTTAGATTTTTGTAAACTATTTTGAAAAATTTAATTTAAAGATTTGCTCTTAAAACTTCATTTATTTGGAGCTTAAATGTCATAAAAATGTTCTTCAAACGTTTCTCGTTAAATAAACAAGTTACAAACAGTATAGAGCCTAGATTAAAACTATAAAATTAAAAATCTATATGGGATATAACTGATATAGAAATTTTTATGATATACTATAATAATGTTAATGAGCTTTAATAGTTTTTAAGTAGCTGCCGTAAATGTAAGAAGAAACAAAAAAAAAACAAACAGACAAAAAAAAAGAATATTTTATGAATATTTAAAACGAAATGTTATGTGATTAATCTTATGGTCGCTGCGATGTGGCTATAAGACAAGCATTTTGCTTGGCTCAATAACAAGGTCAAAACAGGCAGCAGCAGCGACTGTTAAAAGATTTATATATATATATATATATATATATATGTATATATATATAATTTTACTTTTTTTTTTTTTTTTTGGCTGAATTAAAGTGGCCAAAGGGAGAGACAGTTGTCTCTGAGATAAGACAAATTGATTTATAATGAATGACTCACCAGAGAACTGCGACAGTTTTTTGTTTTTCTTATTCCTTTTGTAAAGGGAATGTGCATCTAATGTGGAAAGATGGTTTATCTTTATGAGGCCAGAGCGAAATTGCGGCGCTGGCGTTAAAATACCTTTTAAATAAACACACACACACACACATACATACATACATATATATATAAAGTATGTTCCAGTTGTTATTTCATTCATGAAAAGGTCAAATATTATTAGGTTTTTTTTAACTAATGTAAAGCAAATGTGAAATTTATGTCAATCTTATCGGAAGTCAAACTGCAGCCTTATGAATGAATGAACAACCCTTAGATGATCATCATCATCATCATTATCAATATATAAGAGGGTTGATTCTTTATTTGCTCTGTAATCCCACATAAGGCGGAAGTACCAAAAGGCGTACCACCAATCGCAATCGACTGAACCCTTCAAACAGTTGCACAATGGCGGCGGCGGCTGCAATTGATATCTAGCTTTCTCTCTCTCTCTCTTTCGTTCTAGCTTATCGCTTCTATTTCTCTTACGTCTGGTGTGATCTTTGGGTAGTTTTGATCCTCAAACTTAGATAGTTATATTAGACACGCGTTGGCACCATTTGATAAAAAAAAAGACAATTATTTCATTCATTTTAATGGACTTGTAAATGCAGCTGTCACTTGGTAGAAGCAGCCTTAAAGATCCAAATCAGCTTAGTTGAACTTCAAATGAAAGCGAAATGAGTGTATATAGTATATATATATAGTAACTGCATATATAGTCAATAACTATTGTTTATACAATTGAAGCAAATAATTTAATGTAGGTGTGACTTTGGTTCTCATTCATGACGAACTCTTGACATGATTTCCCAAACAAATATGACAACTGGCATAGCTTTTGGATGAGGCGGCAACTAAATATTTTGTGTTTTGTTTTATATTTTTATCGTATCCATTGATGACGTAGCTCTCTTCAATCTCCAATCTCCATTCTCTATAGTCAATTCTCAACAGCTGATTGTATATACTGATAGTAAACGGATAAGATATTGCTATTTGGTAGCAGTATCTTAACTAAACTTTTTCATGTACAACACAACAAACATTGGCACGTGCATAAAGCATATCAGATATATACAACATATATAAATATATATACAATAGATCCTAGATTATGAATTAGATTATAAGTAATCATGTTTATTTTATTATCTCTCCAAAAGATTCATTGAACTTGCCTTTACTTTTTAGTCAATAACTAGCGGCTTTTATGTATCTTGATATAATGCAAGATATAAGCATTTAATATTTAAAAGTTTTATCTATATATATATACTATAGTATATATATATAATTCAGATTGAACTTTGTACATTCTTCATTTAGTATGATTCAATTTATATATATATATAAATATATATATATATATATATATATATATATATATATATATATGTATAAATATTTATATTTTTATATCAATCATTTCTGGTAAATGGCATACAATTTCCCCGAAAAATGACAGTAACGGATTCACTTAAAATAACTTCTCCCTAATTGCATACTGTTATATTGTAATTTTATTATATTGGTATACTGTAATATTATGATAAATTGGAAGCAAAAGTTACAACAGCTAAGCGTTTATAAAGGATAAAGAAACCTTGGAAAGATCTAATTTATTGACTGATTATATTATTACTTGATGATAATGATTAATTTTTTTTACGTTCTGCTTGTTGAAGACGATACCCGACGGCATTTCTTAGTACTGTTAATATATTGGAAGGAAGCTGTTACCAATCTGTATTGGAAAGTCCTTTATTTCTGAAATAGCTGCAATATAGATTGCTAGATATGTTTATGAAGACTTTTGCTTAAACAAACAGTTAAGAGATATTTGAAAGTTGATTTTTATATTCCTGTTTTTAATATATAAAAGTTATATAATTGTATTTTTCAGTTTAATTGAGTGTACATAAGTTTCTTAAATAACTTTAAAGTTTAAGTACTTATTTTTATGTGTAATTAGCCTTGAATTCATTTGAGAGTTATTAATATATTGGGGGTTATTACTTGGGGCTTTCCCTCTCGTATACCTAAAGAAAACAACACACCCTAAAAACGTTTTTTTATGGAAGTCATAAAGTGCAGAAAAGCAAAGTTGGGCCCTTAGCTGAAGCGTCATGAATCAGGTGAGAATGACGATTGCATATTGACACAAGTTACTAGTAAGTTTTTCTGCTATGCCACCCCCACCAAATGAGGTCATAAGCAACGAAAACAGTTAACTAAGTAAACCAAAAGATACCCTGTATTAGGGTTTATAATATGCTAGAAGATAGTTTAAAATGAAAACTTGAAAATGCTTTGAAATTGAATTCAGCTATAGATGGTTTCAGTTTATATTATTTATCAAGTATATAAACATATATTATGCGTATATAAATTGCATAATTATATACTCTTAACTTTATATATTTACAATTGGGGTATATGTACATTTGACGCATTTGACAAAGGTTTTTTTTTTTATAGTTTTCTTAATTTTTCGTTCGCTGAAAAGTGACGCAAAATGTTTTTACTTTGATTTCCGTCCAAAGAAAAGAACCAAAAACTGAAACTGAGTTTATTTTTTGTTGTTTCGTAAAAATGAAACAAACACAGAACAAACATAAAACCGTAAAATAGTTGTGTTGTTGCATTGGAAAAAGTGAAAAATATTTGTATGTGGCAATGTTGTTCGAGCAACATTGAAACATAAGAAAACATTGATTGAGGCGGAAGGCAGACAGTGTCAATAGAGAATCTCTGACAGCAACATATAAGTGCACCTTGTACACAGAACAAACCACAATGCAACAACAACAACAATAACACAGAAACAACACTCGAACCTGTATATATATATATATATATGTATATATATATATATATATATATATGTACAATTTGTGATTTTATGATTTGTAGGCGACAAATTGAGCTGCGAGTCGCGAGTTGCGAGTTGAGCTCAGCTGTGCGGCACCTTTGAACACCTTTGCCTTTGTGCCGGCTTTTGGGTCTGGCTCTGTGGCAATAAGTATTGTATATACACTACCAAAAGGTATAACAATTTACACATTAAATATAAAACAGACCACAAGCAACACTTCGTCTCGTTTGTTAAAACTGAAATCATATCCTTAAAGGAAGCCACATTTGGAATAACAAGTTTTGGCTTGATTGTGTATATTAAGTTTAGAGTATATAGAATTCGTTGGTATAGAAAATATTTCTTACTGCTTTCTTGTTGGTTGTTGGTTTTTTGCGCTTGTTTATTTTGTTGTGGCGGAAATAGAGGCGGACGGCCAAGTTCGCACTGTGTGTGGCCGGAACTGGAGCCACACTTTTGACAACAAGCTGTCAATAACTTTGTCCATTCATCATTTGTGCCTTGGTCATTGCAGATGGAAGCGCAGGCGACATCGCAGCAACAGCAACAACAGCAGCAACAACAGCAGCAGCAACAGCAATTGCAGCCCCAAGTTTTGAGCAAACAGCAGCAACAATTGTTGGAGAAAATAAAAATTGAAACGAGCAACGGTAACGATCCTCAACCCAATAGTGTATTAGATGAGCAACAAGAGCAGCAGCAGCAGCAGCAGCAGCAACAACAGCAGCAGCAGCAGCAGCAACCAACAGCAGCAACTGTTGGCGTTCTAGTACAGACAAGCAGCCAGTCAAATGTTAGTGAATCCGATGAACAACATCAAGCACAATATGTCATAGTGCCACGCACACAACAACGCCGTATCCTTACCACGGCAGGCACACTGTAAGTATGCAAGGATTAACTTCTGGAAGACATAAAAGTTATGAGCAAATTACTATATCCAAATACAGGGAATTAAACGAAACACGCGAGGGTGAGCACAACACCAACAACAGCAGCGCCAGCTCCAACTCTGCGCCAGAAAGCCACATCGAGTATCACAGGAGCACACACCATTCGCCGCACTATATTCAAATGGCACCACGGAACACGGCTGAAGTGGCTGAGCAGGTGGCAATTAATGCTCCACCAGGCACACTCTATGCGTATCCTTCGGGTCAGATCATATGCAGTAGCGATGATGTGGCGACCATTAAAATAGAAACAATTGACAAGAATGAATTGCCTGTTGAGGCACAGGCACAGCAATTGCAGCAGCAGCAACAACAACAGCATCAGCATGCACAACATCAGCAACAACAGCAACAGCAATGCCCTACACCCAATGGTGTCTCGTATGTGGTTAGCAGCGAGGCTGCACTGCAGCAGCATCACCATCAGCAACAGCAGCAACATACGGCTGCAGCAAATGCAGCTGCTGCTATAGCAGCACAAAACGTACGCTATGTGACTGAGGATGGACGCTTTGCCACAACCAACGGAGAGGCGGATACGCCCACCGGCAATCTATACTATGATGCACCTGTTGTGGAAGCCAGTCTGCATCCCAACGAATCCAAGACATATGCGGATCTGGGCAATGCCTATGCGTTTCCACCCAACTCAACATTCAGCAGCAACAGCTATGCGGCAACCCTACAACAGGGCAACACTATTTACAGTGTACCAGCCTCAGCGCAATTCATAACCAAATCGGATCCCAATCTGAATCTGAGGCAACCTGCCCAGACTACCTATCCGATATCCTTTATGGATGGCAGCAATCCCAATGAGGCGGCACTGTGGGCCACCGCCAGCAGTGATTATCAGAATGTGGCATTTGTAAGTAATCGATTAGAAGCAGGCAAGAGAGCATTAATACTATCTTTTGCAATATATAAATATATATATATCGATAATGTTTGATCGATTCGATAACGTATTTGAAAGCACAATTAAATATCGATAGTTTTACAGTTCTCTGCTTGCCATTTACCCTGATCTAAGCTTAACTCCCCATGCCAACCTGCAGTCGAACTATCATCCACAGGTCATTGATGATTATGCATCCACCAGTATGACCACTGCTCATTGGGCTCCTACCGGCGCCTATGATCCTGGCCTAACTGCGGCCAATTCAACACCACCCGCTACGCATGTTATACAGGATTTCAAATGTGAAAACTGCCAGCAGCCATTCATACGCAAGGGTGCCGATTGTTACTGTCCCAATTGCAATCATTATGGCCGTGTGGTGGCGCCACGTATGCCACCACGCCAGAAACCCAAAGCAGCCGCTGCACCCAACAATCGTCGCAATGGTGTAACCTGTGCCAATTGTGAGACTAACTCGACAACTCTCTGGCGGCGTAACAACGAGGGTAATCCTGTATGTAATGCCTGCGGCCTATACTACAAGCTACATAGCATGAATCGACCCCTTTCCATGAAAAAGGAGGGTATACAGAAACGCAAACGTAAACCAAAGAACAATGGCGGTCAACTACCACATCGAGCACTCCCAAGTAAGTAACAAAGGAAACTTATTTCTGCTAAACTAGTTACTTATACTAAGAATAAAAGATACATATAAACTTGAACTTAGTTAAAATCATAGTCAAGATTAGCTGTGGACTATATATAGGAGAAAGCAACATTCTAACTCTCTGATATTTTAAAATTGAAACAGCCTCTCGGAGAAATTAGGTCAACTTTATGTACAGTAAAGGTAAATCCACAAATTATGAGCCTAGCTTAACATATAACATACTAATCATAGCTTTGATTTATACGAATGAATTGAATGAGTTAGTCGAGTGATTGAAGCACTGAGCTTTAAGCAAGTAATCGTTAGGCAGATTCAAATGAATGATTTTATCTGATTCGTTTAGTTCAAATGAACTTCAACTAAATGATGTTAGTTCTCAGAAACTGATTTACACCTTTGTATTTTCAGGCATGTCACATAATGTTAACTTGATGGTAAGCAATGGCCCCCTGTATCCTTCCCAGGTGCCAGGAAATATACTAAATGGACAGCAGACGGCCAGTCCGGAGTTGCATGATATGTCCACGACTGGACCTACAGGTGCGAATACACGTGTAGTGACTATTGCATTAAATTCAACGGTACCAACTTCTGATGGTACATTGAACATGTCTCGTCATCATGTAACCGGTGAGAGTCATACAACTTATAGCCAGCAACAGCAGCAACAGCAACAGCAACAACAACAGTCCCCGGCACAAAGTCAATCGCCACATTTGCCCAATTCGAGCACATTAAATCGTCAAATTGCTCAATCGTAAGTTAATTTATTATCAACCAATATTATACATATAATTATATATTATTGTCTTTTCATAGTGTTCCTTCAATCGAAAATAGTCGAAGCTCCAACAGCGAACTAACTCCAAGTGTTATAACGCGCACAGGTCTGCCAGATCGTTCTTCGAATAACTAAACTATTAGTATTTTATAGAAAACTTAAAACCAAAATATTAAAATTGCCAAATTAGTTATAAATTCTATAATTACATATAAATATATATATTTAAAGAGGCGCCCAAATCCCAGTTAGCATAGTACTAAAGATAAAGAAAGAATTAGAACTAGTTCTAATTGATTGCTTGTCGCACCAAATTTGTTTAAAATATTGTATTTATTTCTATCTATGTTCTAGAAACCTTTAAAAAGTTTTAAATCTTTTTTATTAGTCAAACAGTTCTTCCAATTTAGTTTTATTCTTCTTCTTTTCAAAAATAATTTAAAATCTTTTTATTGTTCAGTTGAACAAAATATATAAATACAATTACATATAATTTTTTGTTTTTTCTACATATTTGACACAAATTATTATAAATAATTTGTTTTGTATACTATATAAAATAACTCTATATATATATTATATTATATTTAGTATATGTATTAACGGATTTTAAGAGAGAAGCGCTAAGGCCATAAAGAAGCCCACGATTTTGTATATTTAAGTTCTTCTTATATAAAATAAAAATAAATAAGTTGTAAACGAAAGACACTTAAGACTTTTGATGACTCTACTTCAAAGTGTTGGCACCAGAGGAGCAACATGAAGAGTAAGAGTAGAGAGGAGCTGAACAAGGGGTCTTCTACGTTTTCTACGCTGTCGCCTGGCGGTCCAAGCCAAGCCTGTTATATTTCATTGTCAACAATTTGGCAGCAAACCAAATTGATCCAAATTAATTTTAATGACCTCCACGTAGCACTGCGTAAGGGAGACCATAAAATCTTAACAAGTAAAGAAAGCACAACTTTAACTTTAAGTTTAGCTATGGATACGGCCAGTTCTTGCTTGAGTACTGGGACCAGTGTCTAAATAGCGATTTGGTGTCATCGCTTAAAAGCCTGTCCGACGCACAACGTCGCCGCCGCTGGGTAACGCCACCACCAACTGGCGCTGCCTTTGATGTGTCGTCGTTGGTATGGCAAAAATGCTTGGTTTGCCTGCTTAAAGCAGCAGCTTGATGCGGGAGAAGCAGGCGGTGTAGCAGGAGTTGCAGCAGGCGCAAGCTTGGTATAATATTAACGCCTTGACGTAAACGTAGAGCAGTCCAGCAGTGTCCAGTGTCAGTGCCAGTTTCAAGTCTTTTGCCTTTGTCTGATTTTCTTTTGCCTGTTTCTTCTCTTCTCTTCAACTCCTTCTTTTTTTGTTTTTGGCGTACGCTCGATCAATTAGGCAAACTTGTTTTACGACCGCTTTTATTAGCGTTCACTGGCCGGCGCTCCAAGTAACTACAGCAACGATCCGGCACCAAAAAAGGAGAAGCCGCAACTTGGCCTGGAACCAAGAGTGCTTGAATGAGTAATGAGACGTCGGAGACTGCGAACAGCAGTAGCCCAAGGTATAGCGGCAGCTTTGGAATGTGTTTGCACAAATTATACGCTTCACTGGAAGCTATGTTTGAGCATTGATAATGTTGAATACTAATGCAGTCAGCTACCAAGTGGGTGTTGGATACCATTTTGCACAACACTCGAGCCTAACAGTATCTTTATATCATCTAAGATGTAACCTAGATAATGTTACAGTGGAGTTTAAAATGCTAAAATTACAAGTTAAGTTGACAAATCGCACCAATGTTTCTTGACAGATATAGTGTACTCTAAAAACTAGTACAGTGAAAGCTCTCCTGGTCGACCATTTCTAAGCGTGTCCACGAGAAGAGTAACTGATACAGTACACTGCAAAAATTGCCAAAATTTTCAAAACCAATTGAATTCGACAGGACTAAATCCCAGGAGTCCAAAAAAGTATATTCTTTTAAGATCGGACAAAAATTGCCAGAACTATAGCTAATTTAAGTGGGAAAATTTTCATTTTTTTTTTCACTAAAAAAACATGAAAAAATTTAGTTAAAAAGTGGCTAAAAAACTTGCTTAAAAACGCTATATCATTAAAAATACTTCACCGATTATAAGCTTTTATACCTTTCTGCTTGCTTAAAATGAAATATCGAATATATGCAAAAAATTTACTGCATTATAGGTTTTGCATATAACCGGTATATACTGTATTAATATGAAGGTAAGGCGTATAAACTCTATACAACTAAAGGAAATATGTTTTGAATGTAATGAAAAAAAAACATAAAGAATTTATATTTCCGCAGTCTGTTCACGAGAAGCAATTATATAATATATATATAGGTATTCAAAATTATCTTAACTTCTTAAGCTACTCAAAAGTATTTACAAACCAAATTACTGACAGCTTTTTGCTTATTTACTTTTCAATTGACAATTTTCCGTTAAGTTTATGAGGAATTTCCATTGAGTTCTCTTCCAGACACCTGTTTTCGTTAAGAAAATTAAAACATTAAAACATTAGCGATCGTTGGTAATGCGGCTAATCATAGTTGGTAGCCAACTAGTATAGAGACGGTAAGGGGAGTGTAACCATTGGCATAGACAGTGTTAACCTGTTCCATTTCTTGGCCAATTACGTTTCTATACGAGTAGAACGGCAAAGAAAAAACAACCGAGCCGACCATAAAATAATAATTCAATGTGACAAGCAACAAGATACGACAGCGGGGCGCCATTTTTCACACACCTTTCACCCCTCCAACTCCGCTAGTGCTCAACCTAATGGATGTCAGTTTTGGCCAAGCACATTGCGCACTTGCAGCTTTGACACTATCGCAAAAATTATGACAGACGGACAACTGTTATACAGACTAGCGTATAGCGTATGTCAGGAGCGCAGCAAAATATGGGGAAACGGTGAAAGGGTGGCAGCGCCTCAGCTGGCGCACAGTGGCAACGTCAATAATATAAACAGCAAAGAATCACAAATATTTTGTTATTATTTAATATATTAGTTTGCATGAATTTACCTAATTATTATAGAAGCAATATCTAATTACAGAAGAGCTAAAACTATTTTAGTGTTAGTGTTAATTTTTTATGTATTTCCAATAATTTTAGAGCTATAAATTTGTTCAAAGTTTATCTGAAACTGCAGAGAAGAAGAACAGAAGAATACAATTATCGGGTGGCACTGCAGCGCCATCTTTAGGTAAAATCTAAAAGCAATTTTACCGTCTGGTGTTTGTTATCAGCAAATTTTGAGTTATTTATTAAAAGTATGAAAGTTATCGATAGTTGAAAAAAGCTTTAATCTATGCGAGTTCAAACAATTGATTATAAAATATTTAACACAGTTTTTTTGCGTGTGCTTTGTATAGTTTTGTTCCACTGTGCGGCGCTTGTTAATCTTTGTGTCTGCGCTTGCATTTGAATTTCTATTAAGTTAATTGCAATGCATTCAAGCATTTGCTCATGTATTACAATCACAATCACTATCACACAATTTAATATAATAATAATAATAATAATAATAAATAGTTAAAAGGAGACTAGATGTAGATGCATTTGTTTAGTTGTTTTTTTCTTACCATTATTTGTATTTTTTTTATAGATATGAGCTTGATATGGGGTCAGGGTATGGCATAAAAGCCAACATAAAGTTCCAAACTGTCATCCAATGTAGACACCGAGGTGCATTTAATTAACCAGTGAAAGATGTTGTTCAAATGATGACCACCAGCCAAGGCGGCCTATTGAACCCGCCATGAACCAAGCGGGCTTGAGGCGCCACTTAGGCAACTTGAAAGTAAAATGCAACTTAGCCGCTTATTCAGTCAGTGTACGGAGCTTCGCCTTCTTGGTTGTTGTTGCTTTTTTGATGTTTACTCCATGTGTGCATCATCTTCATACGAGTTACCAACATTATCATGATCTTCATCATCGTCATTACCATCAGCATCGTACCCAGGCAATACAAAATTACAAATCGACAAACGACACGAAAATGCGCTTTAACAACGCGCAGTTAAAATAGATAAAAGAAGATAGTCAGACGCCGCCGCCGTCTACACAAGAAATGTCTCCACACTTGAGGCAGAGAAAGATAGATAGAATATGTGAAAGAGAGAGGAAATGAGAGAAAGAGAGCATTAGCATTTCAATCAGTAAGAGCATTAATATTAAAGCAAAACCATAAAGCAGCAACCTCTGAAGCTTAAGTCAAATGTCAAAGAATCGAATGTATCTGGGAGCGATGATGTTCCATACGAATAATATAATAGATACAAAAACTATAGAGTACATACTCAATGGATCAATAGATATATATATAAAATTACACTTTGTTCCGATCAGAATTCGATAATAAAAAAGTTTATAAATATATTTTATATAAAAATATAGTTTAATAAGCAATTTATAAGCAATTGAAGCTGCATCATTAAAAGATATTTCCCACTTATCTCTATAGTACACCCCAATAATATATGATAGCTTTTAGTCCTAGCATTACAATCACATTAAACCTGGTTCATATATAGTATAAATATATATATCCCATACTTATTTAAGTATCAGTTAAGGATCAACTAGCTACTTAGTCGCTCTATAAAATCTCAACTTGAAGTTTTCCAACTCAAACTTCATTTGCAACTTGAAGTGGAAGCGAAGGTGACGTCACGTGCATCGAAGGTAGCTCGGTTACGAGTCAGTGCAGCATAGGGGGAATCATTGTGGAGAGTTCTAGGAAAAAATATCAAAATTCCAAGAATTCACACGAATAACAAAATGAGATTGGCTCGAGACGAGAGATGAAGCGACAGTCAAACTAAATGGGATAAGGCGGAGACAACGCATAGATGTAGAGGCAGAGAAGAAAAGAACAAAAAAAAAGGGGGAAAAGACCACGAGGCAAGGTATTCCCTTGTCTCTGCTGCTTATCACAACTCACGCGCGCCTCGTTCCATTTCGTTTCTCGGGTCGTACCCAAAATCACATTATCTCAACGTTGCCCAATACGACGACGAATACGACGACAACGACAACGACAACGACAACGACGGCAAAGACGAAACCAAAGGCAAAGGCAAAGGCAAAGGCGCAGGCGCTGGCGAGTCAACTAATGGACACTCTGCGGCGTAAAGCATATCACTGATGATGATGATGGGCTCTTTGGGCTGAACGAAATCCAGACGCCGCCTTGGAGGAAGATTGAAGATGCGGCGCTTATCGAAACGAAATGAAAAGAAGAGAACACAAAACAAAAAAAATGAGAAAAAGCAGGCAAAAAATATGTACAAGAAAAAAAAACAAAATAAACCCAAAAAGAGTTCAGCTGCCAGCAGGATAGTAAACAGCACACAGCCGATCTATAGAATTGGGATTGGGAATCGTTAGTCTGAGATCTGGAGACTTCAGCACTCCAGTGCATATTTCTGTGTCTTTTGCTTATCACCGAAGCTGCAGACTTTTTGTTATTTCTGCTTCGCGTTTGCATTTTCGAAATGCACATGGACTGTGCATCCCGCTTGGGAATGGGTTTCCACAGCGCTCCACAGAACTGTGGCGCCAAAGGAAGCGTTGAAAATGGAACTTGATCTTGATCATGTCCGTATATATATATATATATGTATATATTCTCTTCTCTTTCTCTCTCTCTCTCTCTTTCTCTTTAATTTTAACTCTATCTGTGCGTGTCTTTGCGATTGGATCTGTAATTTAGACGGCGCCTCGATCCTTGTTTCACACTAATGCACTTGCTGCTTTTAAATGTCACCACAATTCTGTCGAGGATTTAAGAAGGTGCTCTTAAGTGTGTAGAGGACAAACAACAAGTTGGTTAACCAGTTGTCTTACACAAGATATGCGTCTAGGCCAATTCTGTACTTAAAGCCTTATTTTGTTACCTTAATTTGTAGAAAACAATCGACGATATTTGTGTATCTAATTCATATAATTAATACACACGATTTCTTATAAGTTCAAGAAGATATAATAATGAATTTGTAATGCTAATCCTTCTAGTACCTATAATAATAAACATGTTAATAATTTATAGCACATATTAATGATTTTGCAATTATAATTAGATTGTTCTTAAATTATTTAAGTTTATTGAAATCGATAGACATATTTCCTTCCCAGTTGATCCTGTCACTCTTTCAGAATCCTTGAAATGAATGCTTTAAGAATAGATACTTGAAATATGGGAAAATCAAATATTCTTTACATAAAGTATATAAATATATAGTATAAATATTAAGTATAATGCTACCAGCGGCAATATGTTCTCAGCATTTTACATTGGTTAAGATATATAAGTTGTTTTACTACAATTTTTATAGTCTATATACTATAACTGAAGTATAGATTGTTTCGATCATTAAATGGACTCATTAACATGTCATTCTGGGACAACACTTAAAACTACAAAGTGTTTCCACAGGCGCCAGCAATTAGAAATAATTTTAATGTGCAACACCCACTTGCTGCAAGAATCTTTTATGTCTTCCGATAGCTAGGGGTATAACAATATAGTATTTTAAGCAGAATCAAAGTCACAGTCAGAGACAGAGACATATAGTTATATTACAAATCTATTGACTTGGATACTCTACCAATTAAGTGCTAGAGTATCTCATTGGACTTTTCATTAGATTATCGACAAACATAAATTTTCCAAATTGTTGCAGCTCGTTGCAAAAATCCTGTTAGACAAGTTAATGGACATGGATGAAGGAAGAGGAGCAAGGGTATGAAAAAATAGTTGTAATTAAAAGGTCTTTAGAGGATGAGAGCTGGGCGCCAGTTTTATGCAAACTTTCGAAACAAAAATCACAGCAAAAAAAAAGGAACCTCAACGTGAGAAAATTCCACTGCAAATGATATACTATATATATATATATATATATATATATACTTCTACAGTCCATGTCTTATCTTCAGCCTCCACATACCTGAACAAAAAGTATATAAAAAGTATTTGCCAGAAGATAGCGCCCGCTGCCCAAAAACAAAATAAAATAAAAAAGCGTAAAATGTCAAAATGCCAAAATTAATTGCAATGGCAGTGGCATGGATAAAGCCCAAACGAAACCTCAAGAAACTTGCAAAGCAGCCACTGCCACTGCAACAACTGCTGCATTCACCTATGGGTCAAGAAACGACAACCTCCCAGCAGGAGGTGTACAG
Source organism: Zygothrica quintamaculata (assembly GCA_037044455.1). Classification (NCBI taxonomy): domain Eukaryota; kingdom Metazoa; phylum Arthropoda; class Insecta; order Diptera; family Drosophilidae; genus Zygothrica; species Zygothrica quintamaculata. The sequence continues at coordinate 98,164 of JBAMBS010001429.1, forward strand.
AGGCAGTGAGTAAGAAGGAAAGAGAAAAATATATATAGAGAGAAAGAGTAGAGAACCAGTCGTCAGTCGTCCGTTCAGCCCAGCACTGCCCATTTTCTTGGGCGCCATAAAGGCGTCATGTCTTGCCACTTGCCAGAGGAGGTATATCCATGCCACCAAGACAAGGATGTAGCATAAAAACATACACAGAGGGGTTAATCCTTTTACTATAATATATTTGAATACTTTAGCTAGAAGGATTATCTTACACTTTAAAAGGCCATTTGTTGGATTGATCAAAATATGGAGAAAAAACAAGCAGCAACTCCGACCGGTTCATTTAACTTTAATTTAATTTATTAAATATTTAATTATTGTCATAAAAAAATCAATAACATATTGATAATACAGCATAATAAAAGGCTACTTAATAATTATTATTTGTATTTTATTTCATTTAATTTACATTTTATATTTTTGGTATTGAAAATTTATTTAATTACCCAATTAAAACTCGAATTAATTTAATGTGAATATAAAATTAAAAATTCCCCATTTTTATATACGAATCCCTTTAACAACGACGCCAGTGGCACTCAATTAGGTATTGTCTTTATTGTGCCACCATTACAAATTCTACCACTTTTTGTGGCATCTGCACAGGCCATGCCACGACACACCCCAAAGTATAGCTTAAGTTCCAGGTACTGATCCGGTTCCAGTTCTAGTTCCAGCTGCAAGCGCAGGACTAAGCTGAAGAAGTTTTTGGTAACACGCGCAAGCGGCATTTATCGCGCCTGGCAATCAAACAGGACGCCGTCCCTGTCTAGCCCTGGACCTGGAACTGGACGTCCCCTGCAACACAAGCACTCTCGCATATCGCCTTCTTGCCACAAAAAGCAGACGTAAAAAAAACTTGTTTGTTTCTTTTTTTTTGTGCCTCGTCACGTTGCGTGTGCACGATTCAATTTTTCCCCATTTTTAAGGTGGAGTCATGCAACGAGAGACGCTTTCATTGGCCAGTTTTAGCTGGCTCTAAGTGTCTCTTGGTAGATGTGTGACACGTGTGTGTTATGTATGTGTGTGAGTGTGTCTCAAACATTGTTGTCCGTCTGCGTTTCATTAAAGTTTCGCATAAATTTTGTTGCATGTTTGCAGCATTTTATGACCCGCCGCGTATCGCACACGCACTTCGTATCCATTTCATTTAGATCTTGTTAGGTTTTTTCCTATATATATATAGTATAGTTTTCCCATAAAAAAAAACTATATATATATATATATATATTGGTAACTATATACAATGTATGTAAGTATGTATATAAAGCCCAGTACTGCCCACAGCCAAGCCGAGTTGCTTTCCTAAACAGGTAGCCACTTTTGGTTGTCGTGTGTTGCGTTTGTCTTTTATATACAAATACTCGATTTTATTACCCAATAAAGTGACATAGTATAGGGTATATTAGCTATATAATACATATATATATATATTTATTTATTATGACAGTTCACTGCTTGTAGCGAGTATATCTTTATAACATTTTGTGTTAAAGAGTGCATCATATTTTACTTAAAGGTATGTTTGAGTTCATTATACTCTATCTATATAAAACACGACTAGTTTTATTTGTTTACTGTTTGTTATTTTTTTCTATTTTACCTTTTTTTTAATATACTGCCACATTTGTCGCGCCTATAAATAATTTTGATTTTTATCGCCATTTGGTTTTCTTTGCATTTAATAAATTTAATTTGTGGTAATTGAACTTTTTTCAGGCAATGTCCAACTGTGTCCAGTGATTTTTTTATTAGCTACGCATAGCATTTATCAGTTAGTATATATATTCCATATTTAATTGCAATCATTATTTATTTTGTCTCTCATTTTTAACGTAACTATTAATAAAGCAGGAAGCTTCATTTATTTGCTGTCTTGTTTAACTTATAACTAGGTGTGTCAAGCTATGGAAAATAAAATCTATCAATGTCATAACTGGATGATATAATAACTAAAACAATGACTTTGAAAGACCAATTAATAAACATGATAATTAACTTGATACAATGTTAGTCGTAAAAAAGCGTCATGGTCATATTTCTTTAAGCTACCATGAACCAATTCTGAATGAAAGAGATTCTTACTAAAGATCTAGCAAAAGAGAGTACGAGCAATATCATTGCCAGGGGCCTAAGCTAGAGTATAACTTTGACTCATTCCTTTCTGATAGAAAAGGTTCATATAAGAGATATGGAAAATTTATTGTTCATGTATAAATTTATGAGTAAGAGATAAAATATATATCACTCACACCTCCCATATAAAAATTCAATGAAATTTTATGAGTATTGCGCAAAAATAAAAAACATCACGTTTCATTTAAAAACTTTTAGTTAATCACTTTATTTACTATATAAATATATATATATATATATATATATATATATATATGATATGTAATCATTTAAAGTGAAAAGTGAAGCAAATTAAAACTTGTAACTGAAATGAATTAAAGAATTAATCAATTTAATCTCAATATCATTTAATGAATACAAATTGCTAGGTAAAAAACATGCAAAAAAAAAAAATCAATCAAAGTGTAAGTTCCTGCTATAATATATAGATTTATATATTACATTTATATCAGATTAGATAAATAAGATTTACATCTAAGTTCGTATAAAAACATATTTCAAACTAATTATATAATTTCGATTAATCAAGACAATTTACAATAGTTAGCTATTTACTTTTTTTTTATTAACAACAAATCAGATTTCTTTTCTAAGCTACGACACGCTTTTAACTGTAAATATAATTAATTATGGCAACTAAATGCTAAGTATAATTAATGATATTTTATTGTTAGGAATTTATAGCTTAAGTCTAGGTGATGTGTATACATGGTGAATCACAAATAAATATATACAAGTATATAAATGTATAAATAATATAATATATTTTTTTTTTTATTACAAGCTGAATTACACGACAATTAAGGCGATAAATTAAATGGTAGTTAAAGTGCATATAAAATCTGCACGAAACCAGTTATATATACAGATTGTTTATAATAAAAACAAACAAAATATTTTTTGGTAATTAGAAATAAATTATTATTATTATTATTATTATTATTATTATTATTATTATTGAGAAGCTTAAGAAGTTAGTACACAAAGACAGAACACAAAAAAATGGGCAGTCCCAAGAGAGCGATACAAACACAAGCACACACACACGCACAATAAGTCACACATACATATATCTAAACGGCAAATCAAGCAAACTTTAATATGGCTACAACCTGATTACAAGCAACAGCGAGCGCAAGTGCGAGCAAGAGCAGAAGAGAGCTGCGATAAAGAGAACAAGCGAGACAAAGAGCGCAACGTCACAAAGGCAACACCCACTTCCAATGCCTGTTGTGATAGCGACGGAACGTATGTGTGTGTGTGTGTGTTTTGTATGCTTGTGTATGTGCGATTGTGCATGATTGCGTGCGTTAAATAAAATATGGATCAGAGCGGGGGCAACAGAGTAAAGAACACATGTAGGAGAAGAAGAAGAAGCTAAAACAAAAACCGAAACTCGTTTGTTTGCCCACTGCGACAGCCACTGGCAGTCGCGCTCACAGCGTACGTCCAACCGGAAGCTAATTTACTCGCTCGCTCGCTTGCTCGCTCACTCGTTCGAAACTTCAGCTCCATCTTGTTGCCCGCGTGTATGCTTCCACATTCCAATCAGAAAAAATACCAAATACGAAATAAAAAATAAAACCGACAACAACAACAACAACAACAACAACACTGCTTAACTGCTGAAATGCCAAAAACTTTATATCGTGCATTCAGTTGACTTTGAAACGTTTTGAACACGTAACTGCAGTCACGTCGCGTCTCGGTGTTTTATGCAATGAAAATCGCTGAAATGTTGAAAAGCCGTCGCAAATTGTAAATTTTCTGTTTCTATATAAAAAGAAAAAGAAAACAAAACTCATATTTAAGCAGACAAAAATTTTAAATACTGCATATAATTTAATACTATTGTTGTGCTCCTCAGTCTACGGTACAAAAAAAAATTATTCAATATTCAACAGATCTTGCGTGTTTCTCTTATCTTCGTTTCTATTGTTAATTATGTGTTTAATGCTGTTTGTGTTGTGTCTTATGCTAATTTTGGCCAACGTTATGCAAATTTTCTAATAATCATTTGCCTCTTATCGTTTACACGCCATTTAGTATCGGTATCGACATCGACATCGACAACGTTATCGGTAACTTCATCTCGATATCATTGTGTATAAATGTATTGCCTGTATTTATATATATAATGATATATATATTTGTGTTTGTGTGTGTGTGTAATAATCTTTTTCTGTAAGTGTCGTGTCCCAATCACAGCTAAAGTTACTGTTTAGCAACTTTTTTATATATATTATATGTGCACTCAAATTATCAATTGATATTGATACAATGATATCGCATTCGTTTGGCAAATAAGCAAAACGTTTGCTGTCGAACACAATGAATGTGCTTTAAAAGCAATTAAAATTCGTATATAACCACATAAAAGCTAATAAAGTATTATAATAATCAAACTTCAGACGATTGCTTCATTTGCATATATCATAAAAAATAAATAAACAAACAACAGTTTCAACTTATAACAAACGGTACGATATACACGCACACCATATACGATATTCAACTTTGTCAAGTAAGTATATAATGTATATATATATATATGTATATATATAGAACTTGTATGATATTTAAGTTAATGTTGTTATGATTTATTTATATTGTATGAATGTTATATGTTATTTTTATATGGCACTTTAACCTTAATCGACATATATGTAGTTCATATATATGCATATAGCTTTAGCGTAAACTTAAAGCTCAATCAAATTACAGTAGCAACAAGATTCTTGCATGCAATAAAAACTGGGCACGCTGCAAGGTTGTCACAAGATATAGAATAGATAAAAAAAAGCTAAAATATATTGCAAATATAAAAATATAACTGAAATAAGTAGCTCTATATCAATCATGCAATAAATCGATATCTATAGTATATATACAGTATATATATAGTATGTAGTAGATTCAATTATTAAATAAGAACTATAATTAGAGCATTTTAGGATAATTATCAAAGAAAGTCAGCAGATACAAATGTATTAATGGTTTATATATGTAGGTAAAATCTATTCTAAATTAAATCCAATTTAAGCTATCTACAATTAGCTTCACCTGATTGATAGATTATCCTCAGCTTAAGTCTAAGTTTACAGCTTCAATAGATGTTTAGGGCAAAAAGCTATATATAGTATATTTATGTATATATACTCGATTACATAAACTCATATATAGAAATTGATTTTATTTTAATTTAACTTCTTCTTTGAACAAAATTATGCAATTTTTAAGCACAAACTTGTTGTGAATTGTATATTTATATATATAAATGTATTTTATGATCCAGTTTTAAGATCTAATTAGAGTTAGTTAACAAATTATTTAATATGTAGTTAAAAAGCTTTAAAAATAATTTCGAAATTGTTGTTTATATTTTTATTGAACCAATTTCAATACAAGTTTTTCAATTTTAAAATGGAATGTTTTAACACTAAGAGCTAATTCTAACACGTTTAATTAATTGAATGCGAGTATAATCGATAAATCGATTAACCTTATTACATACTCATAGTCGATAAGCTCTCATAAAAATGCACTCAAACTGGGAAAGTGGTTTTTTTTTTCATCTAATTAAAAAGCAAAAAAAAGCAATATGTAAAAACAACTATCGATTTTAAAGAGATAAAACTAATAAATTTAATAGTTAATGTCTACAATTAATCGTTTCTAATGATAATGTTGCTTTATATTAAAAATATAAATAAAATAATTAACCATATTACCATTTACTACAGAGTTTGAATATATATATTTATATAAGATATATATTCGGTAGCTCAAAAATTGGACAGAGAACAAGAGACGACAAGCATTTCTAGAATATAAAAAGCTTAACGAAAGGCAGCCATAAATTATATGAGATTTTAAATGAAATCAAAGAGACAACATATAACAGATAATACAGATAGAATATAAGATACTGTAGAGTTCATACTATACCTTTTAAAACGTTTAAATCTAATATATATATATACAATTTATTGAGTCGTTTGCATAAAATTGCTTTAAACTATTTAAAATTGGTTCAAATGAAATAGCTTATGCGATTTATGAACTTAATTATATATGAAATCTGCCATAAAGTATAGGTAAAGGTTGACTGATATTGGCTGATATTGATGCTGATCAAACATATGCTAATCCCAATTGATATTTGCTGTTGAATATATATGAAACAATTTCAAAATGCTTTTAAGCCAATATAAAGTACAGATTGATGAGGATGAATTATACAAATTTTGATGTACAAAAAGTATATTAATATACAATCTAAAACACCCCGTTTAATATATATACAGGGTGTATATGAATATAAAATTCAATTATGAGTTTTGAAGCTGATTTTAAAACAAATTAATTTTACTCTCGTTGATTTTTGACATTTTTATTGCATCGGAACGCAAATTTAAGCCACTTATACAAATACAACAACAATATATATATATATATTTGTGATTAAATATATTATTAATAATGTATATATACATAAATCTTATAAATCTATTATTAAGTGTTACAATAAGAGCTTTATTTAGTTGATTTTGATGATATTAAGATATGTTTTCTTTTTACTCATTTTTTTACTGCGATTGAAGAAACTAATTAAAAGATTTAACCCCTACGAACTGAAAAAAAAACTGATTAGCAAAACTAGATAGGTTATCATGCAATTTTCCGCATCTTTAGTTAAATTTAGACTACATATATATACAGTAGTCGGTTGCATTATATTAAAGTGATAAATTTTCAGTTCAGACAAAGTCAAAGTCAAACTCTCAGTGAGGAGAAACAAATGACTTAAGCACAAAACTTGCGAAAAAGTCTAGCATAGGCGACAACCCTATGTTTTATTCATTCAACCGATCTGAACATAGTCATTCTTCTTATTATTCATAATATGCACATAAATTAATGTAAATTGTGTAAATGTTACGATTGAGCTAGAGAAATGTAACTTGAAGAATATATGAAAATTATGCACAGCATTTAATTAAGTTTTTTCTTCTCTAGTTCTAGTTGAATAAAAATATGTATATATTTATATATATATTGGAATTTCTATAAATGTCTATATAGCTGGCTAGAGAAGATGTCTAAGTAAACAAGACAAGCTATAGATTGAAGTTGTAATGATAATCAAAGCTATAACTGTACACAAGTTTATATAGAAAATTGGTTTACATCCGTATTAATTAGTACAGAACTTTTAAGCCCTTATTAGCCGTCATTTCTGTAAGGCTAATTCTTCAGAATTAATTTTGCTAATTCTTTTTATATAATGCCAGAGATCGAAAAAAAAAGATTTAGCTAATAAACACTATATGAATCATTCTATAAATAACAATCAAAATATTTAAATGACCTTCAATTAGCCTTGTAACAACTACACCACGCCCATTCTTAGCCCTTTCAGTACACTTTCACTGTTGTTTATGAGCCAGGGATATCAGTGAAATCCTAAACAAGTGCCATAGCATAAAGCAATTAACTGGTGGCGCCACGTAACACAGCAACAGACATTGTAGACAATGGCACAAACTCAATGGATCCAGACAACAGGGAGGAATATGACCAAGTTAACAATGACACAACATGACAACAGTCTTTACTTCAAGAACGTTAGCCAAAAAGGCCAATAAAGTAATTAACCGGGTCTATATATTGCGTGTGTGTGTGTATGTTGTGTGTGTTTGAGCCATAAAAATGTAGCAAAAGGCAACTGCAACAATGTTTCTGTATGAAAAACGCTGCGTGTGACCAGTGGCACAGGTTACATGATACGCATCCATATCCATTTATATATATATAAATAAATATTTGTATATATATGTATATATATATTCGTGTACCTGAATGTTAAACGCCTTTTAATTTATGACACTTTTATGAGTTGAACAAGTGCAGGCAATAAACTAAAACTAAAGCCAATTTTGCTTTATTTTGGGCAATTGCAACATAAATCTTAACCAAATCGTTTAGCAAAGGCAAATGTAGAGGTCATTGGATTACCAACAGGGCTGTCAAGTTGGTTATAGAAGTCAATTCTATTATATGCTATATATATTCTTAGTGTAAAAATATATTCTAAGCTCAGCTGAAAAATATATTAAAAACTTCGACATAGTCGTAGAGCTTCTTTCAACTAATCCTATCTATAGATTATTCAGATATATAAATTATATATATACATATATATACTATACATCATTCGAGATAAGAACAAATAAAACGTTGTGGTCATATATCATTTTTATATCAGATTAAGACACAAGTAAAACTTTCTCTAGCATAAGTAATATAGTGCATATAATAATAATTCTCTATATATCAAAGCTTACTTGACAACCCTGTTCGCTCTACCCTCAGCTAAGTGCAACAAACGTAATTATGCAATTTTTAACACTCGCTCGAAACAGTTGCAAATGCAACAAGAACAACAACAACAACACACACACACACACGACAGCACAACAAACTAACAAGAAATGCAGGTAACTTGAATATGAAACACGCAACATAAATATGTCTAAAGGGCAATGATATAGAAATATATATATATATACAAATATATATATATATATATATATATAGTGATATTGGAAGCAGGTCAACGATGCATAGACATGGCATAGTTGTTGTCAAGCAACCAACCCAATAGGAAGTCCAACGAAACGTAACCACTGGGCACCGAGGCCAAGACCCATTGACCCGTTGTAGTCAAACACAGCCAAAGTCAGAGTGAGGACGAGACCGGAGCAGGAATCGTCTAGGCAACAGCAGGAGTCATGTCGTGCGTTACGCGTTGTTGCCTAATTGCATGATGGTTTACTGTGTTGACTTGGAAGCAACACTTAACTTGGCTAAATGCCTCTAAGAAGCTAATCGCAATTCTTGGCGTCAAATGTCTGTGTAGCTTGCTGTGTAAAAGATTTTTAAAGAGAAATATACAGCAGGCAGAGAGAGAGAGAGAGAGACTTGAATACAAAGAGAGCTGTAATTTTCTGTAAAAATTAAATAGAGTTATATATATTATTTAACTGTACTAATTGTAACTATATAATAATATTATATTCATTTATTTTACCCCAGGGACTCATTTTATTAACCTTAAAATTATTTCTGTAATATAAGCCCCCATTTGTATTAGATTAACTTTAATGAAGGTCCCATTGGGATTTAGATCTAAATATGCCACTTCAATATAAATATAATATAATAAGTAATTTTATCAACTTTGCTGCCAATATGTATATATATATATATATTATATACTTTATATTTCAACCGATAAGTTAGCGTTATTCATTGCATGTTTTGCCTTATTTTTGTTCCATTATCGTGCTTGAAAACAATTTTATATGTATGTTTATATAATCAGTATATTTATCGTTAGTACAAAGGAAGCAGCTGGCAAATAAGTAGAATAACGATAATAAAATACTTATACTTAAGAATTTAATATTGTACGATAAGTTATATATATATATGTTTTTTATAAAAACTTATCTAAGTATTTCCCATGCGTAATCCAGTTTCTAGTATTAACTGGCGCCACAAATCATAAAAATTGTAAAGAATACAAAGATCTTACAGTTATAAAAAGCGTTGAAGTAGCGATCTTCTATAGCTTTTCAAAGATTTCTACACATTTTTTGGTATATATATATATATATATATATATATATATTATATGTCTGTAATTAATTAATTAAAGACAAGGTAAAATTAGGTGAGATCTTTTCACAGCCAGCGCCAAGCGATCAAAAGAAAACGTATGTTGATTTTCATTTTGATTTTACCATAGCTAGCTGACTGGTTAGCTATTAATTGTCACTGCGTCTGGGGGTATACGATCCGGTAATGCTCTCACAAATGTAAATGTCATGGAAAAAGACATAGAGTTGGACAACAGGGTGTGAGGAGGGAGAGGCTTGAAGAGACGGACGGCATAAGCCGCTACGACGCCAAGACACTTAAAAGCTTTGGGCATGAACAGACAGACAGAAAAACACATATACATATTTATATCTGTGTATGTGATATGTATGTATGTATGTATGTATGTATATAGTCGTATCGCATTTTGAATTCCTGGTCAGCCGGGCATGGAATTGGTATTGGAATTTGTCTGCCCGCGTGCCGAAAACTTGTCACTGCTGCCAGTGTGGTCGGACTGTAGAAAAAGAGAGGGAGATATAGAGTGTGATAGAGATCGGCTGAAGATCAGTCGTGTTGCCGGCAAAGATCAAGCGTCAATGTGCGTCTTAATATAGACGCCAGCAGAAGGTTCAAATCAAGTTTCCAAGACACAACCAAAGGGTTTTTTTTTTGCTGAACAAAAAAAAAGGACTACGCTTTCTGACTTCAATTCAACCAGTTCGTTGCTTGAGTCTTTTGTATTTCAAACATTTCACACGCCTGCAAAAAAATGTAACACTAATTAATTATAAAAACAAAATGGAATGCATAAAAGTGATAACATTATCTGCAAATTTCTAAGCAAAATAAATACATTAATAAATTATCGATAATTATGAACTAAATTGCTGGCAAGAAAATAAACTGTAATCTTCCTCTTGTTGAACTGTTTTCAGTCTTTCGCTTTAACTGCAACTTAAATTATTTTGTTTTCACTTAGACTCAGGTCGAATTATGACCTTTCACACACACCAGCATAAAGTGCACTACTAATTAATACATATATATATAACAGAAAGGCATAAAAATTTAAATATTATCAGCAATTTGTTAAGAACAACAATAAAGCACCATTTCCGCCATCATTTCAGCAATTGATAAGCAAAGTGCGCGCAAGCATATCATATGAATACATATACACTCATATACATAATCGAGTACTCGTATGGATAATGTTACGAGTATGTTATAGTCTGACACTGTTCTTCTCACAAAATCACCGATTGGAACAATCAGTTAAATGTTCAAGCGTGCTTATATATATACACTAACTGCTCGTTAGTTCCTATAATTGTACTTTTTGTTTCTTGTGGAGGAGAAGCTCTATGTTTTGCTTCTCTTTTTTATCACTCTCTCTCTCTCTCTCACTTTGCTTATCACTTGAAATATTCAAATTGAAATATTCAAATAGAGTTTTGTGCTGTATGTAAGTAGTAGCCGCATTTCAATTGCGTTTTAGTAGTTCTCAAGTACTTTATGTGACTGTATTCGTGTGTGTGTGTGTGTGTGTGTGTATGCCTATGCATGGGTGTGCGACAATTTCTATGCAGTCAAGTGTCACTGTGATGAGTAATTGCTTCAACGACTATAAGGAAGAAAAAAGCCTCAAATGCTATGCGATAAGCACTAAAGATACGAACAACAAGTACATAATTCCACGAGTATCCAACCAATTCTTATTAAGTGCGCATACTTTGTCAACAATATTTCTTTTAAATTGAATACTTTTTGCAAAAGAAACTACCAAAGGTAATACATATATAAGTAAAATGATAAACTGTTATAAGAAACTAGTATACGATAAACCTGTGTAACCTTCTACGTTAACTTTACATTTTACTAACTGTCAGTCAAAGTCAAAGTCAAACTTAAGTGGCATTTAGCATTTATTGCAACATTGCAATTGACATATATACAACTATGTATATATCTATAGTGAACACAAGTATTGCTTTAATTACTCATAAGTAAATCAAAAGACTTTGTTGTATTTCAACGCCTGCAAGCAATTATCTCATATATCAAGCTCTAATCACATATATGTTAAGCAGCAGACTTACAGCTAAAAGACTTGCACAAGTTTTGTAATTATCAGATTCTATTAGCTTTAAAGATAATCTTTATAATCGTAAAGGTTCGTGTCTATATGGATTTAAGGTAAACTTAAAGAAGCACTCTAATATTGAGGCTAATCAAGAGCTCTGCTAAGCTTCATTTATCGTTTTAAATTCTTCCACCTGTAACAGTCTTCATATGCAAACTAACTGCATATAAATCTTGCATGCAGACAGAGAATACAACTTTTCGAATGGATTTGGTACATAAAAACGCCATAATTACAATACCCAAAACTGCCTAAAACACTCAGAGAAGAGCAAGAGATGCGACTGCATCTTAAAGATTCTCATAATTACACATAAAATGAAGAAGAAATAAACATACAAATTTGAATAAAATCGATATAAGCAGGGGACAAAGGTCGACAGAGGGGTAAGGGCAGACTGGCGTATACTGGAGTGAAGTAGAGAAACAATAATGGTAGATAGAGAGAGAGAGAGAGGAAGGTGGAAGAGACATCGACTGGCGTACTTTGCCATTAAGAATCGAACCACAAATCCACTTAAAATCACTACAAAAACCAATAAAGATTTCTTTCATCTTTACCGAAGGAGCACATGAGACAGCAAGAGCAGTTGCAAGCGAGAGGTAACGATACTCCATACTCCATGCATATAAGATTCATATTGAGAGGGAGAGACAATCGACAATCGACAATCATCAGTCGATCAATAGGCATTCTACAATAATCAAAATGCAATGCACTAGAGCGCTTAAAGGCTTAGTCTTACGATTTTTATATGGTGTATGCTGGAGTACTTAGGATCGCGTTGGCGGTGACGCCACTTTGAAATATTTCTGGTGACATTCTCAGCGATTGCTTGGCAACTGTGGAATCGACAAAAAAAAAGGGTATACAGGATTACTGGAGCCTAGGCAATTATCATTTGTCTGCCTGTTATCAAAAAATACATCAATGAATTTTCTTTTGTTAAATTATATTTTACTTACCTTTTCTTTTTGTGCTTCCAACAATGACATTTTGAATATTTTATTTGCTTCATATACTACTTTCATTTCCATTTACAAATTTTCATTGTCATTTTCCAGGAAAGCGCGTGCCTGGCCTCATCTTGTGGCTGTTTTTTTCTTTTTTCATTTTAAAGAAATTTACGTATGATAAACGTCATAAAACTTAATCACCGTAGCAGTTTTCAGCTCCATATAATTGTTGGGTATCGTGCATCAGGCTCAACGTTAACAAGATCGTGTGGATGATCACATTAACGGTCCGCCGGCGCATGATATATATAAAGCTGTTCACAAATTAAGGTCCATTAGCGCAGCAGGATGTGTCAGCGTCAATTGAAATATGCGCTTGTCTGCCTTGCGGTTTCTTGTTTTGACATCTTTCGTACCTTTAGTTCTGGCCACTGGCCACTGGCCACAGAGTCTGTCGTTGCTTTGACTTGCCTTACTTTTCACTTGCCTTGCTCGGGTTGCTTTATACATACATATATGTATATATATATATAGACTTTTTTTGAGTTTTTGCATTTTAATGGAAAGAATTTGTATTGCCAACAACAGCAAAGAGAAGAGAACGTACCTTATTGGTTGGGTGAATTATGGGTATTGCCACAAAACTAAGCCAAATTATTTGATTAATGATTCAAACTGTCGGATTAGACACTTTTGTTAGTGGTATTTGGTCTACTTGTGCTTATCTATTAGACACATCAGCATTAAAGGTTAAATTTGAATGAACCCATAGGTAATCCTTATAAATTTTATTTGTATACACAGTATATATCGGCTATAAGATGCACAACTTATATGCTTAACTGTAAAATTATGTTATTTTTAAACAACATGAAACAAACGACAGGACTAAATCCAAGGACTCTAAAGAAGTTCATTCTTTTAAAATCGGACAAAAATTGGCAGAACTTTGGCTAATTTAAATGGGAAAATTGTCATTTCTTTCTGTCTATTCATAAAAATTTATTCCTTTTATAAAGTAAACTGAAAACTGTTGGCCATATACGAAAGAACTAACAAATCAAATGATTCTGCCTCTTACAATTTACCTTTCATACATTTAGCAGCAATAAATGGACCCTCATTAGGTGCAACATATAAGAAACGAAGGCGTCAATTAATTAAATCTAACCATACGATCCTTAGATCATTGTCATTGTTACTTTTTTATATTAAGGTAGAATATACACACGCACACACTGACACACACACACACACACACAGATAGAAACCCAAGCACAAACAAATGAGCTGCTAAGACAATGGACTGTGCTCTGTCATTACCCACAATGTCAACGCAGCTAAACCCAAGTCCGGCATAGAAGATCTGACCAAGCGGATTACTTTCACGCAGACAGATTTAAGTGCCTACCGTTCTAGAGTTGTCGCTGAGTAGGTTGAGTCGAACCTGTTTCAATATTTTCAAGTACGGCGCATAATTTTTCAAGACTTACATGAAATTGACTAATTTTTCCATCCGCTGTATAGCTTAAGCGCCGCAGCTCGCAGTCAGCGTCGCTTGCATGTGAAATGCACCTACAAATTTTTACCTGTCAGTGAGTGATATTAGTTCGTTCTCGCTCTATGTTTATTTCCATCTTGCTTGCACACAGAGTTTGTGTGAAGGCGACGCCTGCAAGTGACACTCGCAGAGCAGCGAGAACATTGAGTTAGGGTACAAAGGGACTGAGGAACTGATGGAACTGAGGGACTGAGAGACTGAATTGCCTGCCCATTGATGAAATTGACTTTTTATGTTGTTGCCGTTGACTTCTTTCCGATTTTGCGTGGCGCTGTCGCTACCACTGTCACTCTGCCTCAGTCGCAGTCAACGGTTGCTGCGTCAACTTTACTGAACTAAAACTGGATTTTTTGGATTAAGTTTTTGTTTACTTTGAGACGTTTTTTAGTTTGTTTGTACACCTCAAGGAAGTCGGTTCGTTGTGCTCGCGATTCTACAACAATAATAATAACCATAACAAAAAACAAAAACAACAACACCAAAGACAATAATTACAATTGTAACAATAATTCAAAAACTGTTAAGTGCTCGTAAATGGATTAATACGAAAATTTATTGCTTTATTAGCAGCATTTATCAAAAGCCCATAAAATGCTTTACCCAACGATTCGATTATAAATAATAACAGCATTCGATATAATCAATTTACATATACAAATACACATAAGCATACAAAACATACACTGTATATAAATAATTTTGAAATTAATTTTAAACTCAATTTCTGTGATACATTTTGTGTTGTGACAATTTGAACTTTCAAATCCGTGCTTAACCATATATCAATCCAAAAACGAGCTGCTAAAAATCCAAAAACCAAAAACCAAAAATCTTAATTTCAATAAATTATGGGAATTTTGCTAAGTGATGGCGATGTAAGTTAACTTTTGTAAGGCACTGTTTTAACAGCTCTCAGCTAAATTGAAAATATTATTAATTATCTACTTAAAAGTTTAGAAGTAAATATTTTAGTATTTTAATGAATAACTGGTATTTATTTTATACTCCAAACTTTGTATAAAAACGATATAAAATTATATATTGTATGTTCCACTTCCGATATTGTGTTGAAATATTTGTTTTATAGGATTGCTTTAAGCTAACTTCTTAATGACAATTTAAAACAGTTTTTAGTATAACTTAACCGGCACAAGGAATATCATCGGCTTGTATATCTTTTATTTAGGATCTTGTTATATAGGAAACATCAGTTAAACACTTATAAGGAAACTAAACTCTAAACTCAACTTGAAACTGTAATTCCCTTTTCAAAACGATTCATGAATGAGTCAAGTGGGTTATGTTTAAGATCCGTATTGAGTACAGGGAAGAGCATAAATAGTAGAAAAACCCACAAAGCAAAAAGGGAAAAAAACAGGAACCTCTTTGCATAGAGCTGGCGTTTGGGTGTCGAGTAGAGAAATGCGCACCCGGTTTGTTTTTTTTTTTTTTTTTTTGAAGAGAGACTTATAAAAAACCACTTAAAGCGCCGCTTTAATCCTAAGTGTTCTATAGATCCTCCTCCGTTGTTGGCTTGTTTGTTTTTTGTTTTTTTTTTGCTCTTAATACTCATCGTCCACGTATCCGTAGTTAATTCCATTCCCTTGCATCCTTGCCCCCTTCAATTTGTTGTTCCACAACTCAAGTGGTTTTCTCTGTTTGTTTTTATTCCTTCATTTGCAGTGACAAATTATTAACGTTCTACTCATTCTACTCATTCTACTCATTCAACTCAACCACAACGACCTGGTGATGATCTTCACTCTCGACGACAATCTGTGGCTCATTTTTATTAAATTGACTTTTTATTGCTGTTTATTTTAATTCCTCGCCTTCTGCTAAGGCAAAGCGCCTCTACAGTCACCTCTTGGTTTGATCTTGAACTGATTTCATAGTGTGCTCAAAATGATCCCAAACTGATGATGATGATGATCCTTTCCCTTACCTTTAAAACGCATCTATCGTCTGCCTTTATTATATTTATATAGTATGTATGTATATGTATACTCTTTCCTGATTTCCATTCTTGAGGGCTGCTGCATGTTGACAATTTTTCGTGTGGTCGATGCTCCTTTGATCCAACACCGCTTGCAAGCTCTACCAATGAACCAATGAGACGGCGCTCTCTTTGATCGACTGATCTTCTAAAGGGAGCGACATCATTATGCACGCGTGGTCAACTCTTTGATAGCTGCAAATCTTGTTCTTATGCTTCTTTTTATTATTCCTCTTTTTGGTAGTGTTGCTCTTCTTATTGTTGTTGTCTGTCTTTCTTTTTGTTTATTTTTCTCATCAGGTTTTTGTTGGAACGTTGCACATATTATTGGCATTTCAAGAATTGTGTACAAAATTAAATCCAATTGATAAAATATATTTTTGAAATTATTTTCTTTACATAATTATTAAAGTTTTATATTTAATAAATACATTATATCTAAATTTCATATAATTAGACAGAAAATAAAATTTCAAATTTCACAAATATTTTCTGGAGGTGTTTCCAAGACTCTCTTTACGTTTCTCCCATTTACAAGTTCCGTCGGTTAATGAAGGCAAAACTAATGTTGCCTTGCCGTCGGCTAAATGCTTTAAATATATATATAAAACGTTTAGTTTTTAGTTTAATATTATATATATAATATTGATTTCTTATAGAATATCAATTTTAAGCCCAAAATAAAAAAGATTTAATTATTAAATTAATTCTCTTAAAGTAATTTTTATATACAATTTATAATGCAATTTGCTCTATTGAAATCTGAATCCATTCCAATAACTCAAACTAATTTTTAGTAAAAGTTTGACTCTTAAGCAAATTATCTTTTATATACCTCATAGGTATAATATTATATAATATTATTATTGTTGAAATAATATTCTAAATGAACTCAAACGAGTCCAAAAATATATGATTTCTGCACTCCTTTAATAAGCGGACATATGGTTTATTTTATTTTATTTTATTTTTTTAATTTTAATTTTCAAATACGTTAAATGTATAGAGATTAAAGAGGCAAAAAGAGAATTAAAAACTTCATACATCATCGCATTAAATTTCTTGGATAAGATAAAGACGTCAAAATGTATATTGATTTTGTTTTTTCTTTTCTTTCTTTAAAAATTCAGTGAAAATATTTGAATAAATGAAATAAATTCAAATATGCAATTGGCGCCTTAATTGATTTTGATGTGAAACACAGATTTCAAATGGTTATTGAACTTTTACAAATAAATAAAACAAAATAAAACAGAAAAAAACTGAATGAAATAACAAAAAATACAAAAAACACATTATAACTTGTAGAAACATATTGAAAATTAGCTAAAGATACTTGAAAACTTTTCTTCATGTGGTGCAAAAAATAATTTTGAATTAACATTGAAAATTTTCTTTTATTAAAAAAAAACTAAAAATTGACTACAGAAAATTTAAAAAAAATAATTATCAAAAGATTTTATAAAGAAATTAAATGTATGCAATGTAAACAGATAAATAATACGCAAAATGTTTTTTTTTTAAATCATTTTGAAACAACTTTTAAAATATTGATTTTAAATGAGAATTTCTGAATCATCCAAATAATTCATTATAAATTTATTAACTTTAAATAGATTCAACAAAACCAAGGGAAATAGTTTAATAATATTAATATAACTTTTGGAACAAGAGTTTTTCTAATCACGTAATTTCTTTTGCTTCACTTTTGTATATCGTATACGATAAACTAAATAAAAGCAGCTTTAAGTACCAAACATAGAAATCTATATGCTGTTACTTAGAGGGTACTAAATGCTTTAAGATTGTAACCATATAAAGAATATCAGAGACTTATAGAATTACAGGTCGTAAAAACTAATAATGTTCTGCATCAAAGATACAGGTTTTAAAGCCAACGCAATGCTTACATATACATATACATATACATATAGGTATAAATATATATACATATATTTATTTTGTTAAGTATAGAAGTTCGACAACCAGAAAGTAGCCGTATAAAGCCTACGCAAGGCAACCATAAGAGCTAAAGAAGATGCAGCACGCCATGCAACCAAAAGGGCGCCTTGTGGCAAACAAGTTTTGTACACAAGCAGATAGAAAGAGAGAGAGAGAGAGAGAGAAGTGTGTTGTGTGTGTGTGATATGTATTGTGGTTGGGTGTGCCCTGGAAGACAGGCTGGCAGGGAGTAGGGGCTAAAGAATTGAATTCAAAAAGATTCAAGCCAAAATGGCTGCAGCGGTATATTGTCCAATGGCAACACACAAGAAAAAAGTCATATTGTGGTGGGTGTGTCTGTGTCAGTGTGTGGGGCAAGGAGTATGGCTGTGTTTTATATATATTTATAACTAATTTGTTTATATTTTGCTTGTTTATTTATAGTCCATATCGGATCATCAGTCGACGCGTGATTATCCGCAGTTCAGCGGCGACTATCATAACGTGCAACTGCAGGTTGCCGCCGTCGCTGCCAGCTCCAAAATGTATCATAGCAGTAGCGCCGCTGCAGCCGCGGCATATACGGATTTGGCCGCGGCTGGAGGTGCTGCCGGCGTATCCGGTTATCATCACCAGCAGGCAGTAAATACACCCGTCTATGTGCCTTCCAATCGCCAATATAACCATGTGGCGGCGCACTTTAGCAGTGCAGCAGCGGCACAGAATGCCTGGACAACAGATAGCTTTGGATCAGCGCACACGCAGCTACCGCCACAATTCTATACACAAAATGCCGCGGTCATGATGGCACCTTGGCGCAGCGCCTATGATCATACTGGCTTCCAACGCTCCTCACCTTACGAGAGCGCTATGGACTTTCAGTTTGGTGAGGGACGCGAATGTGTAAATTGTGGTGCCATTTCAACGCCACTCTGGCGGCGGGATGGTACTGGTCATTATCTGTGCAATGCTTGTGGTTTGTATCACAAAATGAATGGCATGAATCGTCCGCTAATCAAACCCAGTAAGAGACTGGTGAGTGCAGTGAGTAGTCGCATTCAAATTGCAAACCAAAAAGCAAACTCTTAATTTGAATATTTAATTGTAGACGGCAACGCGACGTTTGGGTTTATGTTGCACAAACTGTGGCACACGCACAACAACTCTATGGAGACGCAATAATGATGGTGAGCCAGTGTGCAATGCCTGCGGGTTGTATTTTAAGCTGCATGGCGTCAATCGTCCACTGGCCATGCGCAAGGATGGCATTCAGACACGCAAGCGGAAGCCCAAAAAAACTGGCAGCGGTTCAACAACGGGCACAGGTTCCGGCTCCGGTAC
This sequence comes from Zygothrica quintamaculata, assembly GCA_037044455.1. Lineage (NCBI taxonomy): Eukaryota > Metazoa > Arthropoda > Insecta > Diptera > Drosophilidae > Zygothrica > Zygothrica quintamaculata. The sequence goes on from JBAMBS010001429.1 coordinate 117,942, forward strand.
AGGATCTAACTCCACCACTGAAGCCATCAAGGAGTGCAAGGAGGAGCACGGTATGTCATATATCTTTGAGCTTTTTGGTTGAATAATTCTAATTTTATGCGTGCCTTGTGCTTATGATTACAGATCTCAAGCCGTCCCTTAGCCTGGAACGTCACAGCTTAAGCAAGTTGCACACGGATCTTAAAAGTTCATTGGTCACCACTGCTGCCAGTAGTCTGATGAGTCAGCATCACGCACAGCAACAACAACAGCAACAGCAGCAGCAGCAACAGCAAGCGACAACGGCACATCAGCAATGCTTTCCACACTACGCACAACAGCAGCATCATCAGCAACAGCAGCAGGCGGCGCAGCATCAGCAACACAGTCACCAGTCGCAGTTGAGTGCAAGACAGTTACATACTGCTGGATCACAGCTGTATACGCCTGGCAGCAGCTCAGCCGCTTCCGCTTATACGACGCATAGCAGTAATGCCGCAGACACGCCTACACTTAGCAACGGTACGCCGTCGCCCCACTACCAGCATCATCATTTGCATGCTGCTGCAGCCTCAAGCAGTTCTCATGGCCATCATGCTGCAGCGGCTCATCATCATATTCATGCGGCTGCCGCAGCCGCTGCATACGGTGTTAAAACGGAGGCAAGTGCCACCAACTATGATTATGTTAATAATTGTTACTTTGGCGCCTCGTTTGGTGCATTGGGTGGTGCTGCTTCAACGGCGATGGCGGGTGGTGCGAGTAGCGAACTTGCTGGATATCATCATCAGCACAACGTTATACAAGCTGCCAAACTAATGGCCACCTCCTGAGCAGCGGCGGGCATTGTGATCTCTTACCCACACACCTACCAATCATTGGAGCTTCGTTGGAATCGTATTGAAAAGACTTTTTTGAATTAGTTTTACATAAGTTGCAATTAGTTTTAATAGCCTGTAAATAGTTGCGCTAAGGTTCTGTACAAAATATTTAACACTTATCGCTTCGTTCTGTTTCCTTTAGCTTACGTAAGTCTAATAATTAGTGTTAAATTTCTAGCGTTATCTAACAATTGTAAAGTGTTTGTTTGCATAAACCCATTTCTCTTTAACTAGCATAAATTATCTATAACATATTAGGAGCACTCAATCATAGATCACTTAGCCATATGACTACTAGTATTAATTTTAAGTTCATGCATCTAAAAATATAAATAAATATAAATTGAAAATATATTTCAAAATAAAAGTAATTAAATTTGACGTTAAGTATGAAGAACTATTATTTGCAGTTACTTTCCATAACGTTACGAAGTATTTATAAAAATAAAACATCAGAAGGGTTTTACCAATTTATGAAATGGCAATGCCAGTGTGTGCATACTATATTTGTACAACAGATCTTGAAGAAATAAAGAACAAGGTATATTGCTTAAGGTTGCAGCACAGGCTAAATTTTATAATTTTCAGCCTAAAAGTATACATCAAATATGTATACAGCCCTATTTAATGTGGTATGAAACCAATAAACTACATTTTTAAATTAATATTTATTGCTTCTGTTTGTCTTTCTTATTTGACCAAAAACAAATAATTGTGGGCCAGATTTGGTTTTTGAATAGTCCTAAAAATCTGATTCACTCGGAAAACTCTTCGACTCTTCTTATATAAAGTTAATTATTTTAAATCAATTATACAGTTGTTAATTAAATTAGATTCATTCCCTTGCATACTGTCTGCACAGTCAGATGTTAGCTAATTAGTTAAAAAAACACATAACGTTCGGCCCATATAGGCCGGCCACGTATAGGCCTAAAATGGTAAATGAAGTGAGTGGCAGTTCTTGGTCGGTTCTTGATCTGTTCAGTGGACTCCGCAATGGAAAAACAGATGTACGTTTTGTTGCACATTTTGTTATTTATTGCATTAGGTTCCTGTTTAAGTTCAAGTAACTCCAGCCGATCTGTTAGTTATCTTCGTGAGAAACCACTGCATATACCGCATTTACTGCAACGACAAAAGCGTTGGCTAATTTTTGAATTGGGCACATCAATTACAGTATGTAGCATTAGTTAAATAGAGTTTTTGGATTAGGCAATAACCATTTTAATTGTATAATATGAATAGTTAACGGCTAATGTTGGTAAGGCTCTTGTGGATGCCATTCCCAAAGGATGGACGGTTCTTTTTGAATCAACCGTTATCTATGATATGCCTGGAGCAATTGAGGACTGGCTGCCACGACGCAAACACAAGCCAAAGCTACCGCCGCCACCTCCACCGCCACCACCTCCACCACCACCACCGCCGCCGCCACCATCATCAGCTATACCAATACCAATACCTCCTTTACCGCCACAGCAACCAGTGATTGTCCCATTGAGTCCTGCGGATCCCATACACACGTTTTACACTGAAAATCTTCCAGTTAATCCAGTCTCAGGACATCGTAAGACTAATGTAAGCCCCAACAACAGTGGCTGCCAAGCCTCTAATCTTGTTATGGATGCCTATGGAAACTACTATTGCCGGCCAACAGCAGTCTCTCGACGTCTGCGACGTCAGCTCAAAAGCAATGGCGCCAAATTTCTGGAGGATCAGGGACAAAGTCCACATGGTATGCTGTTTGATGTGCTGGGAATACTATCAACAATGTAAGTTAATTTGTTTAGGGTATAAGTCACGCCAGTTATGACCAACCTATTATCGTTATCCCAAAGGCATCAATATCATCCCCGTTATTGTATCATGCGGACACTCTGCGAGTCACGTCATCTGTTGCTGGCACCAGGACAATCTCTTTCACATGATATATTCCGCATTCTCCTTCGCTATGTGCATCCCGAGATTGCACATAAGCCCAACTATCTCAAAGCGTTTACTGCTGGTCATACGCTGCATGAGTGCGCACAGTTGTACGGTGCGCACTGTCCTCAAAGTTTCTTACTTTATTTAAGTGAACATTTATTAAAAATAAAGTTAAAGACATAAATTTCCAATAAGTTAAATAAATTATAGCTTTTATTTCCAAGTTAGACACTAGAAGTTTTAATCATTAAAATTTCTCATCATGAAATAATAACATTAAACATTAGAAAATGAACAAGTTTATCTCGATAACATAGCCAGGCGGAAATATAATGAAAACTGATCTTAAAAATACCAACTGGAGTGATGAAAGTACATATATATATATATATATATATATATATATATATATTCAAATGTGAAGCAATACAACTTTCTTTATTGTTTTTATATTTAATGATCGGTTTTTGAATTTCCTATAAATTGCAGTTATCAATTACGAATACGATGTCAACAATTTCATAGCTGTTTCATAATATGTTTTGGCACTTTAATCGGTCAATGTCGCTAGAAAAGAAAAAACATTCACATAAAATGGCAAATAACGATTTCAGTTACACAGTCTGCATATAAATATATCTTATTAAAATGTCTCAATCGGAAGCTATTGAACCTTTGTCGGAGTAGTTAAGTAGTATGTACATATGTTTGCTGATATCTCGATGATGTTGTTTAAATTTAACTAAAGTTTCTAGAAAGGATAGAACTTTAAGGATCCGTATAGATAGAATTGGCAATGGGAAGGAATTCCAGAATAGATATTAACATTTGCATTATTTATTATAACAACAATCAACGCAATAAAAAAAAACCAACACATGTAATAATAAAATATTATAAGAAATATAAAAACAAAAACAAAAAATAATTATGTTTTTAAAAAAAAGTTACAACAAAGTTCCGCACGCCACTCAAATTATAGAAGAGATGCTGATATAATGATGAATGCTTAGATATAAAAATGGTGGAAAAAGAGTGTAATTTAACCGTTGCCGCAATATTAACCTTGCTGGAGGTCTGGGTTTGGCAGCATGCGATGAAGGGAAATGAACGGAAAAAAGACAAAAAAAAGGGAAATATTACGCACTTCAGCCCATACATATTTATTTTTTTTAGCGTGGATGATTAACTTTAACATCGGCAAAGATAAAGCAAAGTGATCAGGCATAAAGTTAATTTGAGTGACTGCATAACAAAAGACTTGCAACCCAATGTGGAGGGAGTAAGTGAGGCAATAAAGCACGAGTAAAACAAGTTAAAAAAAAATACAAAAAGCATACCACAACCTAATACCCAAACGCAGTCCAACCCAACCTGACCCAAAGCAACACCCATGACAGTGAAGTTGAAGCAAGAAAATAACGTAGTCGTTGTCTGTCCGTTGTCATCTCCCACTGCCTCAGCGTAATACCAGAAGTAGTCAACAGGTGAACAACTTCAATGATGTTGCTACATTTGCCATAAAGAGGCAAAGGCACGGAAACTACTGGCGAAGATAACCGGCAGAGTGGTGGGGGCGGAGAGGCTCTGTCTGTCGCAATGGTCATAAAACAAGTTGGTGGCGTATACGCAATGAACGAAAGTAAAAATTCAAAGCAAAATAGACATCCAAATATTTAAACACAAAAAAAGAGAAGTTAAATGCAGTCGCGCCTCATATTGCTTACCCTATATTATTTCATAAATTTAATATAGAATTTAACATAGTTTTATGTTGAAAAATTAACTGCAGTGCCATTAGTTTTAGAGCTGCTACCAAAAAAAATGTATTAAACTGTGCTGTGCAGTATGTTCTTAACTAAAACTTCTAATGCAACAATCCTGTAATACAAACAAAATCGCAGTGCCGCCACATTTCATATAATTATCGATATGGCGCTATCAGATTTACTAATTATTATAAGGTTACATAAAATTGAAATAATACATTGACAATACCGTTACTTATTTTAAGACTTAAAGTTTGAGATACAAAAATATGCATAAGTCAAAGTACCCTAACAATGTAGAGAATTACATAAAAATTTGCGACACTCAACTTGAGCGTTTACGTTCCTAATGACCAGTTTTTAAGGCGGTTGTGAGCGGGTGCACAGGTTCGAGTTTGACTCTTGGGCTCGTGTACCACTTCGGGCTATTGCAGTCCGCAGGTTGCGGAATTATTTTTCTTTTAACGAGTGCAAATGTAAAGAAAAAGTAAACGAAAAGTGGCCACACTACACATTAAAAAGATTAACTAAAACAAAAACTAATGTCACGGTTTCGTACGGCATTTTACATAGCTGCAACAGCAATTCGGCTCGAAACGTCGTCGTCAACGCACGCAAATAACGGATAAAAATTTTAAATTCCAACATAATTTTGTATCACACTCAACAGGATAATTTTCAGATTAAATTATGTTAAATAAACACGTAGATTACTGGAAACTACAATACAGTTTATATGCCCTCGGTGTATTATATCTGATACCTGTGATTTGTGGTTATACCAGGGAAATTATCAATGACAAGCCTCCACTACAGGAGAAACGTAAGTTATTAAAATTAAAGGATAAACAGCGAAACCTAAAATGTTGACACATTTTTTTTTATATATATATGATTAGCCCCTTGGCTGCAAACATGCAAGCGTTCCAGTCCCAATGAGAATAAATGCTTCCGCCAACTTTTTGAGGGATGTTTTCCAGCGCTTGCTGCTGGCATACCAGAGATTGGTGTGAAGAGCTTTGAGCCCCTGAACATAGATCAAGTGTCTGTATCCAAGGGCAGTGGTAATTTGGTCCTTTCCGGAGGATTTCAAAATTTGGTTATACGTGGGCCATCAAATGCAACAGTGCGGCGCGCAAGGTAAATAAGTTGTACCAACGATTATATTGGGATTAAATATTATATAATATTTTACACTATAGTTTGGATCTGGAAAAGCGTCATCTTAACTTTGAGCTGGTGCTGCCGCGTCTACGCATTAGAGCCAAGTATAATCTTAAGGGAAACATACTGTTATTGCCTTTAGTGGGTAGCGGAGATGTAGCTATGGCTTTAAAGGATGTTACTACAGCAGTCTACACAAAGATTTCGTTTCGTAATGAGACATTAACAGGAGACGAGATTATACACATTGATGAAATGAAAGTTAGTTTTCAAGTAGGTGCCATGCGCATCCATTTGAAGAATCTATTCAATGGTAATGAAATTTTAGCAGCATCCATCAATGCGTTTCTTAATCAGAATGGCAATGAGGTAATCGCTGAATTAAGACCCGATTTGGAGTTAGGATTAGCAGACATATTTCATGGCCTATGGAACAACGTGTTCTCCAAATTACCTACCAAGCTTTGGCTGCTCTAGAAACATTGGGTTGTTAAGGGAAGATTGTATTATAAATATAATTTATTTGTGTCTATTATTGCTTCTTTATTTTTAGATATAATTTTTCTTGTACCTTTCGTACCTTAAATTATAATTAAATGTTAAGTTTTTGAAATTTTGAAAAATATTTAAACCTTCATTACGGGCAGAAGATCATCAAAACTGAAGCGATCGAATAGTTTATCAATAGAGGCACGAAGTATATCAATCAATGCTTTGGTCATTAAAGGACGAACCTCATCGGCAAGAGATTTCCAGTTCTCGTTAAGGAAATCATTCATGCGCTTACCAAGAGTCTCATCGCCATTAAAGAGATTATCCAGCTGCATGTGGACACTTGAAAGATCATACTTAACCTTAATGTCCTTGATTCTTACAAAGGTAGCACCATTCTTCGTATATTTTTCACCAATTAGCTCAGTTTTCATTGTTATATTTTCTAAATAGAAAGTAATCGAATGAGCCAAATAAATAAATAAATAATATTTGTCTGACACTTACTCAGATCCACTGTGCAGTCTCCATCTCCCAACAATGGCATCATCATAATCTTTCCCTTAATGCTGTACTGGGACTCCAAATGTAATTTGGGGAAAGTCAAAGAGACAAAGAATTTAAGGTTTTTTGGCTCAAGGGTTAGATCGTTCAATATATGATCCGATATGCCAGTAACCTTAACATTCTTGTACACCGAATGTAAATAGATGGCACCAGAGTCCTGATCCATTTTTATTTCAGGTACAACAAGCGGCTCCATTGGTGGTATATAAAGCTCTGGTATACCATTCATCAAACGTGGCTTAAGCAATGCAAATGATTCACGTGCACACGTATTCAAATTTGGAGAGTCTCGATAACAAACCTTAAGAAACGAGGCTGTAATTGATAACAAAGCATCAATCAATCATTGGTTATTATGATTAGCACACAGAAACAGCAAATACTCACGCAATGTGTTTGTCTTTCCTTTGGGTTTGGCCATTGATTCTTTGGCCAATAATAAAATGCCCACAAGCAAAACATTTACGAAAACTTTTTGTTTCATCTTATTTAGAGTTCTCGATAGTTTCGCTACCTACTGAGACTGGTTGAATTCTGTCAGTTCTGTTGTTAGTTGCATTGCTTTTATACTGAATCGCTGGCTCTAGCCACCAGTTGACGCATCGAATTCTGCCAGACTTGCAATTTCTCGTGACATTGCAATCCTCAGCAAATTTAGCAAAGCCTCAAGCGGCACTGATGTTTTTTTTTTTCGTTTTCCCCTTCTTTTCCACACAACTTGTACAAACCGTTTGTCGTTATATATAACGTGGTATTTATAAAACATAATAAATAAGTATCAAATCTACATATATTATATCTATATTTGGTTAATAAAGTAATTATTAAATGCTGTTATATCAGACTTTTGCCCGTTTCTTATGAATCGCTGATATATAAATATCAAAACAGATTTTAATTTTCTCTTCAATTTCATATAACATTAAGATTTATAAAAGTAAACGGATATCTTGTTACAGTTATAATTATAAACAAAATAATAATATCAATTGTTTGTGTATACGTATAGTATATAAACATAAAACAGTTAATAAAAAAAGTAAATGCTTTAAAATAATGCGATTGTTATTCTTTTTGACTATGATTAATTTAAGGCACATTCAGAGTTATATGAAAAACATATTGGTTACTCTCATCTTAGATGATTAACTTCATATAATAAAGATTTTACTACTTTATCTTCTGTCATGCATATGTATATAATCTACTTTAGAGAGTATTAAATATAAAATACAATTTTTAAACAATAAATTGCAAAACGTTTGCCAATTATAAAAATATGTAAACTTAAAACTGTAAAACAAAATGTAAAACTTAAAACATGAAACAAAACTTCATTAAAATCATTAAACAGTAATTTGGGACGAAACATCTGCTTGGAGCTACTCTACACCATCAATATCCATCTCATTCTCCAACCTGCAACAAAAAGAGATAGTATATTATTTCGTTAAGTTATAGATAAAAAGTATAGAAATATACGCACAGTTGTATGGTACGCATTGACTCGACAATAATATTTTCGGTTGAAAGACTATTGAATGCATCACAGCTGCTTGTTAATGGACCATTGGAACAATCTAAGCTTATCCGACTCATAGAATTATTTAGTTGAGCAAAGGTAGTCGGATTTGTTTGATTAACAGTTGTTAACATTTGCAATTGCAGCTGCAACAACTGTTCACCTATATCTTTCAATTTACTTTGTGCGTTCGGCAAAGTTTGTGTGATTACAATAAATCGATAATGTGATTTATTGAGACTTTCGCCTAGATATTTGATATTTGGATCATTTAGATATTTATGACGTGACGCGGCAAATTCAAGTGCCTTTTCAGATCCTTCTTTAACCGAAAAGATGCGACCATCAGATACATATCTTTTCCGAAACAAAGCACTAAAGAAATCCGAAATTAAATTAGAAAATTCAAATACAATATTATCTATACTACTTACAGCTTATAGATATCCTTAGACATTGTCGTGTCCCATGTCTCCTGACTTAGCTTTATCATTTTTACAATGCTGTCTAGCGTAGATTCATAATGATCCATAATCTTTTTTACAGCGGTCTTATCTATTTCTTCATATATATTTTTAAGTTTTAACCAGCTTGTTTCCAAATCTGTATTATGCTAAAGAAAGGTATAAAAGTTATCAATTAATTGATCTAGTAATTTTTCGAGATTAGTTATAGTTTAGAATTTACCATTTGAATCCTTTCACTTTTCTGGGCTTCATTTAACAATTTCTGGAATTGCTCCATTGCACCAGTGCATTTATCATTTTCCTTCTGCAATTCTTTGACGATTTTCTTATAATGTAAAATGTAATGTTCAAGTATTAAGGCATACTCCCTAAATCCAGAAACCAACATTTGAAGTAAAGCTTGCTCTTTGGTAAGCATATCATGCATACTTAGCATCATGCGATTTGGTAACCATTTTGGTTGCATCTCCGGTTTGGATTGAACGGCTGAACAATAGTCACGCAATTCTGGTGACATTAATGGGTCTGGGATAGTATATTTACAATTTGGTATAGCATTAAATATGTAAACCATTACTGGTGAATTTTCCGATCCCAAGCTAGTATCAGACCACTCATCAACATAGAGTTCAATTGGTTTGGTTTCATATCTTATTTCTTTGAGAGGATGACCTTTGGGTAACACAAAAAATATTGCCGATGCAGACTCTATATCAGTATCTTTTACAATTAGTGCCCAAAGTTCCTCTTTCGACATGCTTGGGGATACTACATACTCCAATAGCTTCAAGCTAGAAGCAGAAAATAGTGTCAATATTTTTATATCTAGCAATCTGTCGATTTTTGTAAAAATCATAGGATTTCCAGATTTATTTTGTACTTCATCAGCCGCTTCTGCCCCACGTCTCTTACGATCCGTATCGAGAGCTAATGGTAGCCAATTTATAAATTCTCTTAACCATGGCTTAGTCAATTGATTTTCAGAAGCCAATTCTTGGTGAAAAATAAAACGTTCTGGTACATTTGGATCCTCGGTTATGGCAATACAATTGCGCGGTTTCTTGCTGAGATTCATATGTATATTGAAAGGAGTTTGATGTGGTATAAATGGTAGAACGCCACATGCCAACTCATAGGCAATAATACCTATAGACCAATAGTCAACTTTGTTTGTATATTTTCCAGTGTCCACTACTTCCGGTGCATGATAATGGCGTGTGCCCACAATGCTTTGCAACATGGTCTTATCTGGCACAGTACGTGCTAGACCAAAATCTGTCAGCTTATACACTTTTTTTCCATTCCTTTGACGATCTATAACAATATTGTCCGGCTTCAAATCCCGATGGCAGATATCACAGCGAGTGTGTAAGAAATCAACAGCAATACGAAGTGAACCCAAAATCTGACGCACCTCAAACTCCACCAGACCTAAATAAAATTTATTTTTGAATTTCTTAAATCGTAAGAATAATGTCATAATGGTCAGACCAACCGTTCGCGTTGTGTGGCTTCTGTAAGAGATTTCGTACATCGCCTCCATTGCAATATTCAAGAATAATCACAGGCAGTTGCCAAATGTGCTGATTATTTAAAAACTTTACAAATTCTGAATCCTCATTTCCCAACTTAACACCCGATACAATGTTAGGCTCATTAAACTGAAGGGTCCAATTATATTCTTTCATCCAGCGCTCTTTAAGCTTACACTGCTGATCAGCTCCCATTTGATCGGCATCCTTAATATGTTTTGTTGCTGCAAACATAAAGATAAACATAAACAAATATTAATTGAGTCTCTAGTTCAGTCCATATATACGCTTTAGTTTAGTATAGTGATAAACAATATATACCCAAGTGTGCAATAACTGAGACGTAAACAATTGAAAAGAATAATTGAAATTGTTTACCGCGAGTTTCTTTTGGTAGTTTATCAGTTCACAAACACAAGCAACACAATACACAAACGGATTTTGTTTGAATCATCAGATTCTGGGAAACGCCATGCATTTTTTATTTGTAGAATACTTGTATAGTATATACAATAGTTTGTAGTATACATAAATATAAATATATATGTACTATTAAACTTGTTATGGGTTAAGTCACGTACTCAATATTAACTTACCTAATTCCTGTTTCGAAAACCGATTTATCCAATGCTGCACAATACCAAATCCACCTTGGCCGAGCTTTTCCTTTAGCTCCCAACCACCAACATCCAGTATGTTAGCAGGCATTGATATATATATATATTTATAATCGCCCAAAACTCCACAAGTTTTCTTGCCCGGCGAATTTGTTTATAAAAATAGCGGTTAGCAACAGGTAATACTAACTTTACATATTTTCCAGACTGTTAGTTATCCAATTAAATCTTTGAATTAACACAATGTTTTATAAATTTAGTTTAAAATTGGGACTTAAAAGCAGTTATTTATTATTATTTTAACGATAAGCGAACAGGACTGGTATATGGCGAACAGCTATTTAATATCACATATTTTTGTTCTTCTTCTGTCACTCTAACCATGCAAACTTTTCGGAGACATTTTTGGTTCATCGCCAAGCAGAAAAGTTTAGGTTCCATTCAGTAAACTATACTTTTAACATTGTTAGAATTGTGTGCAACCTGTATTTTTAATACAATATTTCTATAAGACGAGGAATTATGTTTTATATATATTATGGCAATCTAATGTTTTTTTTTTTAAATTGATGCTGTTTTATGGAATGGAAACTGAAAGTTATACAAAAAGCTGTTTTCGATAAAAGAAATTTTTTTTCGATAAAATATTACATTGTCAGTAATGTATTTACGAGATCGCAATAGTCCATCTCTAATAAACATGCAAACAGGTTGTAAACATTAAAGTGGCGGTTTGCTATTAGAGTCAAATTTTCTTAATAAAATCATATATTTTCCACACATGTTTGTATAAAAATGCGTTTTCACATGAACGGAAGCAGCGATGATAATGACATTGTGGCTGCCACAGCAAGCACTGAACATATACGTAAATTTGTATTTAGTTGCAATGTTGGAGGCGTCGCGGACGTAACTGTAGATCGCTTAGAAATAAAAATACCCGAGGTAAGTTAATATTTATTAAAATGCTAGAGCACTAATCCAGTTATTTATATACATTTAGATTTTACAAGGTGCTTATTCTTTCTATACATGGCCCAGCGCTCCAGTCTTAGCATATTTTTTATGGGAGCGGCGACAAACGCTTGCATGTAAACGCGTACTTGAACTCGGAGCAGGGACTGCCCTGCCTGGAATCTTAGCCGCTAAATGTGGTGCTCAAGTGGTACTAAGCGATAATTGTATACTCCCGAAATCTCTTGCTCATATACGTAAATCTTGCCTAACCAATCAATTACAACCGGGCGTTGATATCGATGTTGTTGGCTTAAGCTGGGGTCTTCTGCTAAATAGTGTTTTTCGCCTCCCAGCATTAGATCTTATTATAGCAGCGGATTGCTTCTACGATCCCAGCGTATTTGAAGACATTATTGTGACTGTTGCATTTTTGTTGGAACGAAATCGTGGCGCCAAGTTCATATTTACCTATCAGGAGAGAAGCGCAGATTGGTCAATTGAAGCATTACTTAAAAAATGGAAATTACATGCGACAAGTATAAATACACATGATATTGGAAAGCAATCTGGCGTGGATTTGCTCGAATTTATGGGTGGACACACAATACATCTTCTAGAGATATCGCTTGGTGAGCAGCTGCGTGTGGGGGAATTGATAGATTTAGAATAAATAAAATGAACTATAAACGATAAAAAAATAATATTGTTTAATTCTTAAATACTGGTAAGGGCTATTTTATAATAGCTAATAGCTAGTAGTATTAACAATTGGCGGGTGTGTTTGGATATCAGTCTATGATGCATTTAATTAACAGCACTGCTAATTTATTTAACAGAACTCTGGCTACAATAAATACAGACATTCACACGGAAACGTTGACAATTATTTCATAGGCAGCAAGCGTCGCTGTCGTTGTTTAAAAGTTGTGCACAGTTTTATTATTTATTTATAAGACGCAAAACCATTTTTAATATATTATAAAATATTGTTATTGCGTGTACACAAATCAGTTCAATTCTTATTATTTCTTATTTCTGAAATTTCGATTTCGCTCACTCCTATAAAGTCGTTTCATTGTCAGTGCATATGTGTTTGTGTGCGTGCGTTCGTGTGTTGGTTTTGTGTTTGCCTGCTACGCGCCTGTGAAAAATCGAAGTTATTGCATTACGTTGCGCCAGCTGCCTGTCCTATGGGAATTCAGTATACAAGTTAATGGTGAGTGGAATGTTATTCTACGCATAACAACACATTATTGTTATTGTTGTGGTTGCGGATTGCGGTTTTGGCCTTATGATTTTGTTGTGTACATAAAAACTAAACCTACATTAAATTAATTACAACAAATTAAAATAGCAACAAGATCAAACGGTAATCGATGACATTTTGTAGACAAATAGCGCTTTTTCACAAACATTTGCTGTTATGATTGATCCGTTAATTCGAAAAGGCAGTGAATTGAGCATCAGTCAGACATTCTCTTTCAATAACAAGATTTGGCTACATACATAGAGAAAGAGAGCAAAAAGAGAGACAGAACCGCAAAGCGTCGACAAAAGTTTCCGACATTAACGACCGTTTAATACGCTACCTAGCGCGGTGCGTGCAACTATTGAGTCGCGTAGGGTTTTTGGGGTAGGGAAACTAATTTGCATGTCTGATTTATAGCTTGTCTCCGATTAGTGCGTGGTCTACGAAAATTACAGAGGGTTAATGGTAGATTATTTTAATTTTAACTGTAAAAAATTAACTCTATAAAAAAATAAATAGCTCCATATACCCAAGTATATGACATAAATAATTGGACAATTTTTAATTAATATTAAATTTCCAAGTTTAGTGGTTTGCAGAGTAAACAAATTGTAAGCCACAATTGTTGACACACCACGCCTTTTGAGAAAAATTTGCTATAATGATTGATTCAGTAATATGAAAATAGCATGTAGTGAGTATCTAGCAGTCTTTTTAAGTAATATGTCAAGTTTTTAATACACTACCTAATATAATTTTGGTTTTCTTTAAAAATGTTTAGTGATTTTCTGTAAACCTCCTAATTTAAGGTTTGTTACCAATAGGTGCCTATTACCGGTTTATTTACTTTAATTGTATCTTATCTTGCAAAAAGAAGTTTCCCACGTTACATTATCATTTAACAACTTCCTTTTCTTATATAGTTGACTTATAACTGTTAAATCAGCTCTTTGGCATCTGTTGTACCAAAATTTATATAGAAAAGTATACCAAGTGTTTATATGAATCATTTTGAGGTTCCAATATCGAAATGAAATGAAATGATTCATATAAAAGTTGGTAAGAAAAAAAGACATGAAACATTATGACTTCATAAGGGGTGCGTTACCAATGCCCAATGGCTTCTGCCCAATCCTTAGATGAAATTTTGTCATTGTATAAAATTGCGAGCTCTTTAGTTATAAATAAATGTTCATGCCATAAACATAGCATTTGGAAGTATCGGGAAATGAAGGCAAATTCTAAATACGGCAATGCGACCTATTTCAATTTTGTCGCCTACCGAGTGGCGTATGTGAAGCATGACGACTGCATTCCTTGGCCCAACTTTTCATCCACAATTAAGCTCAATTTTGAAACATTAACTTTGATTGACTCTGCCAGATATTCAAGTCTTATTAGTCATCTAAAATTTATGCATCATTGAGTGCAATTTTATAACATTTGTTTCTTGTCTTTTAAACTTTGATTGAATTATTTTGCTTTCAGATATTCACATTTCATTGAGCTAATACTCTCTAATACCAAGAGATCAACAAACAGTACAATATGGCAGACGATACCGAATACAAGAAGCTACCTATCGAGGAGCGTTGCATTCATAAGCTATGGAAGGCGCGTGTAGATGGCTATGAAGAAGCAGCTAAGCTATTTCGAGAGCTTGACGATGAGAAATCACCAGAATGGTCCAAATATTTTAGTCTTATTAAAAAAATGGTTGTAGATTCGAATGTTGTTGCCCAAGAGAAGGGTCTAGAGGCTGCATTAATATTTGTTGAAAACTGTGCTCAAGCAGGACGCACTGTGGGCGATGTTATGTCTGGTATTGTTCAGAAATGTATTGCTGCACCAAAGACTAAGACCAAGGAACTCTCTGTGCAGGTCACGCTCATGTATATTGAGATTGAGAAGCAAGATGCGGTCTTAGAGGAGTTAATCAAAGGCATGGAACATAAAAATCCAAAAATTGTGTCTGCCTGTGTGACAGCAACAACACAAGCTCTACATGAATTTGGCACAAAAGTTATACAAGCCAAATTACTCATTAAAAAGTTAGCTCCACTTCTATCAGATCGCGATAAATCTGTACGTGATGAAACCAAACAGTTGGCCATTGAACTATATCGTTGGTTTGGTGCTGCACTTAAATCACACATTGCCGCATTGCCTCAGGTTACAATTAAAGAGCTTGAGGATGAATTTGATAAAGTAAAAGGTGAACGCACGGAACCAACTAGGTAAGTACACCGTAATATACCAAATTATATCAATAATTTCTATAAACTTTATATGCTTTTCTAGATATCTTAAATCTCAACAGGAGAAACAAGCTAAAATTGCGGATGAAGCAGCTGCTGCCGCCGATGAAGAATACAATGGTAAACATGACTCTTTAGCAATATAAAATTATTTATTATTTACTAGAATTTCCTACCTATACCTATTCCCTATATCTATGTATCCCATTACCCACAAGCAGCAAAAGTAATCTGTACAAGCCTCAAATTGAAATCTGATTTAAAACCTATCAAAAAATATCGTAAGCAAGAAATTAAAGAGAATCCATTTCTTTTGTTGATGAATAACTCATATTCCCCCGAAGGTATTATCCATACAAATAAATAGTAGTTAAACACACTTTATATATATAATACATTATTTGTATTTATATAGTGTAATCTGCAGTAGTGTAATTAAAAAATCGCAGCTCTTGAAAATCTTTTTAATAATATTGCTTATGAGTAAAATTTAAGGCACAGCTTTCCGCTTGAAATTATTTGTACACATATGATCTATATAGATATTTTTCGATTCTTTAAATGAATAATATATATCGGTTGTATTTATTACACTCCCTCCTACAGATGATGATAATGATGCTGGCCCTGAGGAAGTTGATCCGATGGATCTTATTGATCCTGTTGATATACTTTCCAAATTGCCTAAAGATTTTTACGATAAGCTCGATGAAAAGAAATGGACGTTGCGCAAGGAATCGCTGGAAGCATTGGAGAAGTTGCTCACTGATAATCCCAAACTGGAGGCCGGTGAATACGGTGGTCTGGTTAATGCCTTAAAGAAAGTCATTACCAAGGACTCTAATGTAGTGCTTGTTGCATTGGCAGGCAAATGCCTAGGAATGCTGGCCAAGGGTCTGTCTAAACGTTTCTCAACCTATGCTACAGTAAGTTCAGAATGAATAGACAATTCTTTAACGAATGGATATTATAAGCTGTCTTTGAATTGCAGGCCTGTGTACCGGCGCTATTGGAGAAATTTAAGGAGAAAAAGCCTAATGTAGTGAGTGCGCTACGCGATGCTATGGATGCTATTTATCCGTCTACATCGCTGGAAGTGCAACAGGAGTACATTGTGGAAGCTTTGGGCAACAAAAATCCCAGCGTTAAATCCGAAACAGCACAGTTTCTGGCACGTGCATTCAGTCGTACACAGCCGACTGCAATGAATAAGAAACTCATTAAGCTATTGACCACCACACTAATCAAGACGCTTAATGAATCGGATGCCACTGTGCGCGATAGCAGCGCTGAGGCGCTGGGTACATTAATGAAACTAGTTAGTGAAAAAGCTTTGGCACCACTGGTAACCGATATTGATCCTTTAAAGATGACTAAAATTAAAGAATGCCATGACAAAGCGGAGATTAGGGTTAAAATAGCTACAGCCAAAAAGGAAACAAGGCCAGCAACAGCTCCTTCATCAAAATCGTCTAAATCTAGTGCCGGTAGCACTGAACCAAAACCAGTGACACGTCCGGCAACAACAGGTGCGCGGAAGGTTGTTAAGAAGCAATCATCAGGAACAGCTGCAGCACCTACAGCTCTTACAAAGACGGCTAGCAATAAGGCACTGGCAACAGAGCGAGAACTATCGCCAGAGGATATACAGGAAAAAGCAGAAGAAATTCTATCACCTGAAATACTTAACGGCTTAGTCGATAGCAATTGGAAAAATCGCTTAGCCGCTACCGAGCAAATGCTGGGACAGATCACTACCTTTGATGCTAAACAGCCGAACATATCTCAAGTCTTAGTACGCACCATCAGTGGACGTAAGCCAGGCCTTAAAGAGATGAATTTTCAGGTATTAAAATACAAACTGGATATCATACGTTCCGTTGCCGAAAATTATCCATTGACAACTGTTACGGTCGATCATGTGATCAATGAGGTAGTTGAAAAACTTGCTGATGCCAAGAATGGTGGTGCTGCTGCTGATGTACTCACTGCTTTGTCAGAGGCTACCAAATTAGACTATGTGGTGGGCAAAGTACTAAACTTTTCGCTTGAACAGAAATCTCCCAAAGTGCAGTCAGAGAGCTATAATTGGACAAACAAAGCCTTAATAGAGTTTGGCTTTAAGGTTCAACCCAAACTGATTATTGAAGATGTACGAAAGGGTGTTCAGAGCACTAATCCGACCGTACGTAGCGCTGCCATTCAATTGGTTGGTACCATGACCATGTTTATGGGTAGTGCATTGATGGTTTTGTTTGACAACGAAAAACCAGCACTGAAGTCTCAAATTCAAATTGAATTTGATAAGAACTTGGGTGAGAAACCACCACGTCCTATACGTGGAGTACAGCGAAGTAGTAATACTCCCGAAATCAATGATGATGAAGATGAAGCTGCCGGAGGCGATGGAACACCTGAGCCTATCAATTTAGCGGATCTGCTGCCACGCGTTGATATCTCAAGTCAAATAACAGAAAGTCTACTGAAGGAAATGTCTGATAAGGACTGGAAAACACGCAATGAGGGTCTCACTAAGCTACAGACTATCATAAATGAAGCCAAGCTAATCAAACCAACCATTGGTGATCTGGGACCAGCTCTTGCACATCGTCTGGTCGACTCCAATGCTAAAATTGCTCAGACTGCGCTTGCCATTTGTCAGCAGCTGTCAACAGCAATGGGTGCCGGCTGTCGGAATCATGTTCGTGTACTATTTCCAGGATTTCTGCATGCTCTAGGAGATAGCAAGACGTTTGTGCGTGCTGCTGCTATGAATTGCATCAATAGTTTTGGCGAGCAAGGTGGATACAGAGAGTTCTTTGAGAATGAAATGATTGCCGATGCTTTGAAAACTGGTTCGCCTTCATTGAAATCCGAACTGTGGGCTTGGTTGGCTGAAAAATTACCACCGCTGCCACCCAAAACTATACCCAAGGAAGAATTGACTGTAATTGTGCCACATTTGTATGCCCATATCTGTGATCGTAATGCAGATGTTCGCAAAAATTCGAATGAAGCTGTACTTGGCATTATGATACATCTGGGCCCCGAAGCCATGATTCGAGCTCTAGACAAACAAAAGCCGGCCTCCAAAAAAGACATTATGGCTGCACTGGAAAAGGCACGCCCCAATTTGCCAGTTAAACCGCTGCCCAAAGGCAAACAACAAGCCCCTATATTAGAGGAGACAAAGAAGGTTGTGCGCAGTGGTGGTGGTGGCGTAGCACAAAAACAGTCTTCCACTAAATCAACTGGCAGTGCTGGTAGCGGTGATAAGGCAACAGGAGCTACCTCGTCACGTAAAAAGGATGAAGATATAGACACATCGCCACTACTAGCTGTTAATAATATTAAAAATCAGCGTCTCATCGATGAGCAAAAGATGCGTGTACTCAAATGGGCATTTACCACACCTCGAGAGGAATTTACAGATCTGCTGAGGGATCAGATGACCACAGCCAACGTGAATAAGGCATTGATGGCAAACATGTTTCACGATGATTTTCGGTATGTATTTTATTGCAAATTGCAATTATCCTGGTATCGTGTTATCCTGTGTTTGTCCATTTGATTACTCAATATTAATTTGTATTCTGTTTGGTTGCAGTTATCATTTGAAAGTCATTGAACAGTTGAGCGAGGACTTGCCCGATAATAGCAAAGCGTTGATTTGTAATCTGGATTTAATACTCAAGTGGTTAACACTTCGTTTCTATGATACGAACCCTTCTGTGCTCATTAAGGGTCTCGAATATCTAGGACAAGTGTTTCAAACACTTGTGGATATGGAGTATATGATGGCTGAGAATGAGGGCAGCAGCTTTGTACCACATTTGTTGTTAAAAGTAAATTGCTATAAACATTATTGTTAAAAATAACAAATACTCAATAATATATATTTATATTTTATAGATTGGCGATCCCAAGGATGCTGTTCGTAATGGTGTACGGCGTGTTCTACGTCAAATAAATCTATTATATCCATTTACCAAAGTTTTCTCGTATGTCATGGAAGGTCTAAAGTCAAAGAATGCACGCCAACGTACAGAATGCTTGGATGAGTTGACATACCTTATTGAGAGCTATGGACTGGGCATATGCCAACCATCGCAGCAGGTGGCACTGAAGGAAATAGCACGTCAAATTTCAGATCGTGATAATTCTGTACGTAATGCAGCGCTCAATTGCATTGTGATGGGTTATTTTTTGACTGGCGAGAAGATATACAAACTAATTGGACAGCTTAATGAGAAGGATCTCTCTATGTTGGATGAGCGTATAAAACGGGCTAAGAAGACACGAAAACCAATATCTGCACCTACAGAGTTACCAACTGGAAACAAGGCAATTGCGCAAGCGGCGGGTCATCAGGAAAGCATTGAGATTGAGGATGTAGTGGTGGGCAATACCTCCGATGAGCTACCACTACCCGATGAGGAGGGGTAAGTTATATAATTAAAAACAATTTAAACAAAAAAAGTATATATATGTCTTACATGAATATAAGTGAATAATATATCAGCTCAAGCTCATAACACTCAGCTGCAAAAGGCATTCGAGGATTATGCGTTGTTAACTGTTTTTCCAACAATTTAGGAATGGAAATTGCGTTGACGTTTAAATCGAATCGAAGAACATTTATAATGAGAATCTTGAACTTTTACATTGGATTTATATTTTTGATATTATTTATGAATTTTAAATTGATTCCGTAATTATTATATATATATACATTATCTATATATATATATATATAAATATACATATAAAAATTTTTTCATAATAAACATAAATTAGTTTCGCCAATTGATGTGCTGCTTGATGTGATTTCCATTCCTGATAGCTAAAGCTGCTTTTCTCTTTTTTATTTTCTTATTTCTTATATTTGGTTTTTTTTTGCTTATGTTTTATATTTTTTTAAACGAATTCTGTAACTTAGCTACCAGCGGGCAGAGTTAAATGCGCGTGGCCTAAGCAACAAGATGACGGAAAGGAATGGCACTAGCCAGTTAGAGAGCAACTTCCACTCCCTGACACGACAGGCGTAAAGTGGTTTTTATTTTATATACATTCAGATATATATAGTATATTTGTTTTGTTTGCTTATTGTTATTGTTATTTGTTTAATTTTTGTTTTGTTTTTGTTGTTATTTGTCCTTTATCATTTGCATTTTTGCTTTGGCTTTTACTCTGTGTTTATTGCTGTATTGTTGCTCAGTTAAGTTTGCCATTGTTGTGTATCGTTATTTATCATATATATTCACATATTATCGTATTATCCTATAGTCTATATGTGTTTAAATAATATTTATTATATATTTTTACTAAGATATTGTATTTTAACTATATTATCTTTAGCACTTTCGATCAGGCACCTTCAGCACAGGTGCTGCATTTGCAACAACAAATGCAGTTGCAACAGCAACAGGCACAGCAACAGCGTACAAGTGGACCGTTTGGCCTAGATCCACAGGTGATGGCAGAAATTGAAAAGGATTGGGTACGCGTTGATCAAATGGCATTCAAGGAAAATCCAACTGTAGATATATCCTTGCTGTTTGAACCAATTAAAGTATTACCTACACGTGATGGTTTCACGTATCCACAGGATAAATTTGATCGCCTTATAGCGCGTTCACGTTACATTCAACAAAATATGACAACATCACCGCAATCCAATACAACAATACCCAGTGCCGTATCTCCATATCGCAATCCAATGCGTGTGCAGCAGGAACAACATCAAAACCATATGGAAACCAATCTGCCTAAGTAAGCTGCAAATCTGATATCCATCGAAATTACAATTAATAACATTTTTATTTTTATTGTAGCCTTGCTGAGGTGTTAGCACCCAAGCAAGACCCACAGCTGGTGAGGATTATTAAAGCAGTAAGCAGTTCCGACACCCTTAAGGCACGTGCGGCAATCAATGAACTTACCGAGATAATTGAATCACCCGAGAAACAGGCTGTGCTGCGCGACTATGAGGAGATATTTATACAAAATGTTTTGGCACAGCTAAAGGTAAATGAACAATATAATTTATATTCAATATATTCTGAATATTCAAGTATAAGTATATATTTGAAAAAGAACTGAAAACTAAGTTGATTTTTTATATGTTTACATTATTATCTTTCCTATACTATATTATCATTATAAATAACATTTTTTATTTTGTAGAATCTCTCACAAATGCCCATGTCTCAGGCTCTGGTTGTGTATCAGCCCCTGCTATCCATACTGTATACATTTTTCAATGCCAATACATTGGGTAAAACTTTAAGCGTAGCCTGCACTAAGAATCTCATGTCTGCTCTGCTTCATCTATTGGCCGATCAAAAGTTTGCCAGTGGCGATGATACTCAATATAACAAGGTGATCAATGGCATATGCCTTAAAGTGCTGGATAAATCCAACTTTACGAATATATATTGGTAAGTCAACAAACTTAAATAATGATGTAACGATATAAAAACATAACAATGTAATATAACAGCGCCTTGATACGTTTATTACGTGAGACATGTCCCGTTGCCAATCTTCCCAAGTTTACGGATTTGTTAATGAAATGCATGTGGCGCAATATAAAAATGTTGCCAGAGCGTTCTAATGAACTGAACTATGATGCAGTTATACTGGAAATACATGAATTTTTACTGGCATTGCCTACGACTTGGTGGCAAAATCGACCATCGGATACACCGCTGCGCACCATCAAAACAATCATACACAATATGGCCAAGGTGAAGGGTAATGCGATATTGCAGCATCTCAATCAGATACCCACACATTCGGAGCTGCACACCTATTTGATACGTATACTCAAGGTAAGATTCAGGCTGCAGTTGTACTAGATATTTATTGAATTTAATTTCCTATTTAATTTACAGAATTTCCAAAAGGAGGGCATAGTTGCTGGAACAGGTGCCTCTTTACAGAGTCAACAGGCTGCATCCAAGGATATGTCTTCAAAGCGCATATCACACCAGACACATGATACTGTATCACAGATCTTTAAGTTAATCTCTGATAAGGATACTAAACAACAAGGCCTCCAAAAACTCTATGACTTTAAGGTAGTTATCAATCAAATCACTGACAAAAGAATTAAGTAAGGCTTTGTTGATTTAATTGTAATTTTTTGTAGCAACAAAACCCGGACATTGATCTGAGTACATTTTTACAAGGTGCCAGCGCGACTTTCCATAAGTATATAGAGGAGGGTCTGGCTGAGATTGAACGTAATCAGAATGCAGACTCAACGCGTGCGCCAGATAATCGTACAGGTTAGTCAAGCCAAGTAATTGTAACTACCAAAGGCACATAATTCACAAGTTAACCATATGCACCTTTCCACTAACAATATGTATATATATATATTTGTGTAAATTTGCAACAAATGGACCAAAACCTGCAGCTGCTACACGTTCTTATCTCACAGATGTGAACAATCAGAATTCTGCACAAGATCCCGACTTTTGGATGGATCGTTTAAATAAATTGATGTCAAGAAGTAGATCAAGAGAAGATGGCAATCATATACTGGATAACAAAGTGGCCGATGAGAATCTCTGCTTAAATTCAATGAGCTCACAGAAGGTGTCACTAATTCAACGTGAGGTAAGTTATATTGAAGCATTTTATTGCCATAAGATATTCATTTCAATTTCCGTACGTACAGAAGCCGGAATTGTCACCCAATCGCCTACAACATTTACAGGCCAAATTGGCGCAGATTAGAAAGGAGAATCATGCCCAGTAAATGTAGACAACATTATATTAACGTTTATTAAGCTGACAGCAAAAATAACGAAGCAGCAGCAACAAAAGCAGCGTCAGCGTTATCAGCATATAAACAACAGATAGTTTAACATTATATACTATGCTTATAGAAAACACAATCCTACTCCCTGTCCTTTCATGATCTTTTGGTATATAATCATATTGTTTAGCAACAAGACAAAAAAAGCTTGATTAACTTAAAAACAGGCTAACAACAGTAACAATAACTAATAGATATATATTTATGTGTAAACTATAAACTATTTATTACTAACGAATGTACTGCAAACACACACATACAAACATCAACATGCAAAAACACTACCAAACACACAAAAAAAACAAAATGGTATTCAATGTACTAGCACTGAGTTATTTAAATATATATCTGGTATTGCCTTTGGCTAAGTTGAGTTAATGTTTAGATTTATCCATTTTTAGCAAGCTTGTTAACTAAGTTCCTTGCATATTTAAAAAAAAAATTTTCATATGTGTTTCCCCCATATTTCCTTTGAGTTAAAATTTAAAGTTAAAAAGAAAGAAATTAAAAATATGTTAAAGATTTGTGTATTAATAAAGACACCAAAACTGTTTCTATTCGTACCCGAAAAGGAAAGCAACAGAAAGAAAAACAAATTGTTAAATAAATTAAATCGTTCTCAGTTCGCTACAGCAGCAACTATCATAATACTCTACATATACAAGATCTTCTTAATTAGTTAAACAACAATTTTACTAGATAGATATTTAAAGCGTTTTGTTTTAACAATTGTTTACATTAAGCCATACACTCATACATCCCACACATACAACATACAAACACATACCACACAACACGCACACAATATACACACACAACCATTCACTTATTATTTTTGTGTAACATCTCGAACCCAAAATTATTTATGCAAGAAAAAAATAAATGTTAATAATTATAATTTGAACTAATCGGCCACAGGCACAACATCTTCAGTGATTTCAGTTATCTCCTCCTCTTCACCATCGCCCTCCCCATTCTTATGCTTTGCATAGCGTGAGGAAATGGTTGCCACACGTATAGCCGCTTTGAAGCCAACGCGTGCCTTCATTTTGGCCAGCTTTGCCTTCCAATTTTCATCGCGTGATGGTAAACCATTCAAATAATCAATCATTTCCTCTTTTTTGGGGTCAACAATGGCCAACACAGACATGCAGCCATCGACAGTGCCCAGCACAATGGCACGTCCATCTTTGCTGCTCTTAATGGCCGTCAGTTCAGCCTGCAGCCTATAGTTAGCTATCATCTCAGTATCCGTAGTCCGAAAGACACGTATTGTCTTTCTACCACTATGATAATATGCTACATATTCATCATTCTCGGTGAATATGCATATAACAGAGAAAACACCTTCCGCCACCTTGGGTATAAAGGTTTTCACAGTTGTTCCTTTGCGCAGCTCCAGCATCTCTAGGCCACCTCGTGTCGGTGCATACAAACCACATTTGCCATCCCTTGTAAGGCTGCCACCCCACTTGGCTATGGAGCGCACATGTTTCTTGCTCTTAATATCCATAATACTCCCCTTTTCACTGCTTATGACAGCCACTTGGTTGGCTTTATGTGGCATGGGTACCAAGGAGAAAACCTCCTACAATTGTTCTATTATACCAAATGTGCAAATGTACATAGATAGATCTTACCTTAATGGCACAACCCTTAAGTAGTATTTTTGTTACGAATGCTCCATTTGCAGCGCTATAGACACCCAAGCAATCCTTGTTTGATTTATCCACAGTGACCACAACGATGTAGGCATTGTCAGCGGTGATAACGGATTGCCGGAATGGCATGCCTGTGATCATGCGTATTGGACACTCAAATCGAAACAATATATTGCCCTCTATAAGCAGATATGGATATATATATATATATTAGTGGCTATCTGTTCGTACTTAGCCCTTACCTGGAACTGCACGTAATGTTGTTATAGCTGTAAGACGATTTGTGTCATCACCACCAGCTGCTGCTGCAGCAATGGCATCTCTCTGATTGATATTGGGCACGGATACGGTGAGCACTTTATAGCCATAGTCCATAAGCGTTATCTGCTGTATACCAGGTTGGTCATCACGATAGACTACCTGTTCGGAAACGCGATTCCATATTAAAAACTTGCCCGTTTCCGAAGAGATAATGTAGCGTCCATCTGGTGTAATTTCTGCATGGGTTACAATGGCTCCCAATGGACTGTCTGCCAGCTTGGCAAGCAGACGGCCGGAACGCGTCTCCCAGACACCAACACAATTGCGTGTGACCGTAACAGCCATGTCTACCTCGGAAAGACTGATGTCATCGATTTGCAGCTCATGACGATCAATGACATGCACCTTTTCGAATATATTGTTAATGTTCCATACCTTAACGGATCGATCTATAGAGGATGTAACCAAATTATTCCAGTTACCAATGGTCAGTGGCTCCAGCTGTATGATGCGTCCAAAATGTGCATCCAAAACCTTAGCCAACTGTCCAGTTCGTAGATCCCAAACGTATAGATTCTTTCGCACTCCAGCCACAGCGTAATCCAACTTGGAGCTAATCATTACCGAGTTGGATTGCATAATGCGTGTGGTTATGTTTCTCACATCATGTGGCAGAGCTAAGTACATGGCTCCCTCAGCTATGGGTGGACGCTCGTTCTCTTTCTCCTGACAGCCAAAATCCCAGATAACGAATCCCTTGCCAGCTGTACCCAAAAGCATGCGATCGTTTTGATGTTGATCCAATCGCAATTGCAGCAACATTTCCTTGTCATCATTCTCAAAGCGTGGCAAATGCTCCACGAATGTCCATAAAATTTCGCCCGTCTCCTCATTTTCCGTAAAGTCATAAACGGATACCTCAAAATTGTCCTTGCTGGCACAACCATAGGCACGGGTGCGTGCTTTATTCATTACCAAAGCGCTGAAGAAGTGTAACGAATTGGAGTAGTTGGATCCACGACAGGAATCCAAACGTAGGCGAATCTCATTTATGGAACCCGACCAGAAGACAACATTATAGTCCGTGGGGGTGAAGAATTCCATAGCTGCGGGAGATGCCATTAAAAGGAGAACTACTTTAAAAATACTTCAGCCTTACTCAACATTTCCCAATCTTCATTCTGACCCGGCACTTTGAAGATCTCCAATAGATTTCCACGCATATCAAATTTCGCCCAGTGTAATTTGCATATAAGAAACAGACTAGAAGGGAATTGATATACTGATTACTTGAAAGCTTGATTATTAAAGGAACACCTACTTCTGGTTGAGCAGATACAATCCACTGACTTGACCATCTCCCTCCTCGAATGGACTGTTGATCACCACAAACTCACTGGACAGCATATTGAGCAATACTGTCTGATTATTGTTGGAATAGGCGGCAGCCCATTTGTTGTCGGGGCTAAGTACTAGCTGCTGCATGATCCCTTCAATGCCAGGATTGACATCACGTGTAAGATCCGAAGTGGATAGATCAAAGGTTATGAAGTGCGTGGATATGGAAACCATATAACGCATATCACTGGTTAGACAGAAGGCAAACACAGCAAACTGATGTCCCTCCAGTGAATACTGCAACATATTAGAATCATCAGTGAAATCCTTGTCGTTAGGAACTACATTCTATAGTTACCTTAAGAGGTCCTCCGGGTGTATGCAGACAATGATTGACTGGGATTAGAGCACAGTCCTTGGGTCCGCAGCGATCACAGGCACGCAGCAACATCTTAATGTTAGGATTGCCACCAATCTCGGGCAGCAGACGACCAATTAGCTGTGGTGCCAACATATTTGGATATATGGCCAAAATGGCACCACCCAAACGTAGAGCATCCGCCACCAGCATCAGTTCACGTTTCGATTCCTTATCGTCTGTATTTGTGGATGCATCCTCGAAGTCAGCCAACACTGCCTGCAGTGGACAGCTGGAGAGTTTTGCATGCAGCCAGTCATAATTGAAGAGCACGTGCTCAAACAGATCCTTAAACCTACGCGATCTCACAAAATGGAAAGGTAACTCGCCAAACTATAAATTATTCCAAAGGATTCAGATTAAAATTGAGATTACAGTTCTCCTTGATTATTTCTCCTACCTTACGCAAATTGAAACGCTTCGAAAGGCCATCCTTACTGGTGAAGACCAACGGCTGTATGGGCACCTTACGATCTGCAGAGCCCTCCTTATCTGCCAGTCCAAAACGATGTCTCTGTATCTCCGTAAACTTAAAGGGTTTCGGTATGCCACCACCCCAAATACCCAAATAATAATCGGCGATCATCGAATGAAAATATATCGCCATATTCATGTTCTTAAAGTATCGCTCCTTTGCTGTATCCTTGAACTGTCTGTGATACCTGTTGTTGGAATATAATATAATAGTATATAGAGTATAAAATGATTTGGAATTGTTCAGTTAGTGTACCAGTTCATGACATTCACTCCATCCGCTTCACGTTCACTCAGATAGTTAGGCAGATCATTACGTATACGAGTCCAGAGTAGCGGGGGTATGCGACGCACTGGTGGCATATGATATTGATAGACATCATCCAAGACTTTGTCATCTAATGAGATAAGATCTTCCAGTTCACTTTCAGATAAGCCCGATTTAGATGCTGTTATATAGGCTAGTGCATGAAAGACCAAGATACGTCCATGTTGTTTTTCCACACGTTCAAATAGTAACATAATTGAATCCATAACTGTATTGGCCAAATGCGTCTCCTGGGGACGCGTATAACTGCGCCATCGACAGATCTCGGCAAAAACCAGCTTAACAAATATGGGCAAAGAGCATTTACTGATGGCATTAGCCACCAGACGCCACTGGTAATTGTTAAGATCACGACACGCTGTCTTCATCCACATTTTAATGACATTCATGGCCAGTTCCTCACCCAATGCTGTTACCTCAATAAAGTTCTCCTCCACATCGATCATCTTGCACAGAACATGATATTCATGCGAAACTGTTGGATTCGCCGGTTCATTTGCGCATGAAATTATTATCTGTAAGCAATCCCATTCAATATAGATATATATATAGTTGTATTTGCATATATATATATATATATGTATATAGACGGCAGATAGGGTAGAAGCATATGATAACTTCCAAAGCTGTCTAGGATTAGCGTTGCCTCATGCAGAACGGCAGTTCTAACGGCGTTTTGGGTGAGGGTGCCAAAATTTCTAGTGATATTGTTTAGCACGCACAAGTCAAGCAATTGGAACAACTTACACGCATTCGATTTATATATGGATTAAGAATATATATATATATATAGTGTATATATACCTGTTTGGTGTGTGGTCATCATGCAATTTTAGAAAATTTTGTTAGGATTAGTTTAAGAAACGTAATTTTAAAGGTTCAGTTATATACATGCAGTTTTCAGGTTTTGGATAAGGTTAACCGATTTATACGAATTACAAAAAAAAGAGGAAATATTATATATATATATATGTATTATGTACAAACTAAAAATCGAGGGAGTTTCTTAGATATAATTGAGAGAATTTCATGCAGTGCTTTCTTTTGGTAGGCGCCTTTCGACACAATTTTCATTTCAATCGATAATAAATTTATCAATATGTCAAATATATTTTAGATTCCCAAGAATCATCTTTATATATAGAAGATTATTGAAATAGTTTCTGTGCAAAATATATATACATATTATAAATATTATAGGTACAAAGTGTATTTCATTCATGGCAAATATTTTATGTGGAAATATCATGCAAAAGTGTTAATAGATTATAGATTCAATATATAGGATATATACAGATAGTCAGAGTATGGAGCATGCATAGTACACAACTCTTAGGAATACTCTTTTTAGAGTGATAGAGAGAGAGAGAAAGACAGAGAGAGTTAGCGGTATTAGAACCGCACTCACCTTACAGTAGGCTGGAAGACGCGTTGGTATCCAGGATACCTTATTTGAATCTTGGGTGCCGGTCAATTGATCAACTGAATCTAAGTATAGAGTTAACGGTTGATTGGGACTAGCATAAGTTAGTAATTGCTTAAAATGTGCTGTTAGGGGTACAAGATCATCTGGTATATTCTCAAATGGTAGCATATAGTTGTACGATATCTGCATATATATAGTTTATCATATTTGTATATATAGTAGCTATAGTATAGTTAATAATATAATGGATTGATATCACCTGTTGACATATGGATATAAGTGTTGCTGTCAGAGCACTGGAATCTGGTGTTGTACCCAGAAATCGTATAACATTGATTGGACGCTTATCGGCAAACCATTCGGTTGCCACCAATGATGCACTTTTGGCCAGCAATGAAGTCTTTCCACAACCTCCGTCGCCAAAAAGGACAAGTGGCTTATCTGAATCCCCCAGCATATATCGCTTGATACGTTCGCAACTTTCTTCGCGTCCGTAAAAGATCTTCACCGAGTTATTACAAGCGTGCAAATGCTGAAGGATCTCAGTTACTATCTGCCCCTGTGCACTGGAGTCTTCTTTGCGCATGGCCCTATCCACAAGTTTAACAACATTCTTATAGAAGTGCGATATGAAATGATTTAAATACTCCTCATGCGTCTCAATGTCCAAGCCCTCACGACCGATCCATTCCACAGTATATCTAGAAATCATACGTATTAAGATCAGCCTATCTATACTACTCTATATGCTTACTTTTGTGCATTGCTCGACTCAATCTTAGCGGGTAATCGCGTGTCCCGAAGATCACCCAATAACTTGGCTGATTCCGTGTCCAAACTGCGATTGATTATGTCCACAAAGAGTGACGCCTTCTTCAGATTTTGCAGATTTATATTATTGATATAGCGCACATAGGCCAGACAATGATTCTTTGTATTCTTCACATTCAGCACACCATTTATCACCTCACGTTCCGTTACTATATATGTGTATATATATATATATATATATATAAAAGATCTTAAGATTTCAATTTGGATTTACAGTCACTCACCTGACATGAAGTAATTGTGCACATCATCCTTAGACATCTTGTTGCTGGCACCCAAGGAAGCAGCTGCCTTTCTGAGCAACTTCTGCATCTTGTTGAGAGTATCCCACCAGACAGCCTGATCCTCTGCCTGCAGCTTGGGCACACGCTGCATGGTATACAGATATAAATATTTAAGCTAATCCCTGCCAGATTTAAGATAGAACTTACCTTATTATTAAAGTTAATCAATATGGATGAGATGGGCTGTAGAACTGATATGGGTGGCACTGCATTGCTATCCTTTTTGTACCACAAATCGAGCAGTGCACGATCTACACCCATTGATGTTAGCTCCTCACAGATCAATTGCAGCTCGGAGGAGACTATATATGTGGGTATAGGACGATAGCCATACTTTTGACCCAAAAACACTATGAAATTGGGTCCCATCGAAAGACGTTGACAATTTTTAATCTCACGCATGCAAAGCTCTGTGGTCATATGATCATCTGTGGCCTCATCACGTACACCCCAACGCATGTCCACCACCTGAAATTCAAGGCCATGCTTCTCGCGGCAATAATCCTTAATTCTAGGATAACATTTGGCCATCAATGTGTTTCTTTCCATTGTGGTATCTGGTTTTCCACACGCAAAAAAAAAATATAATATACATGATTACATAAGATTTCACACATGTTTAAGGAGCTCATATAAAACACACCCGTAAACGTTGAGCTAGTAAAGATACGCACAATCTTTGAGCTAACCGGCGGCAAGGACTCCAGAGAGCCCAAGAAAATTGAATCTATGGTGCGGTCATCCATGATTAGGAATAATCGCAAAAGGTAAAACTATTAATTGGAACTGCAAGAGCAGCTCTACTAGACGGTGTTTCACAACCGTTGAAATCCAATATGTATCTGAACCAAACTGGGACCCACAAAGTCAACTAAAGTTCACATTACGAGAATATAAGTTGCTGCTGTTTGATCGATAAACGTATTAAGGATACATGTGGCGCATTTGACAGTCGCCTAGTTGACGGGTTGTTTTCAGTTCAACTCAAACTGACACACGACAAGGAAACTTTACTTGCTACTCTTCCAACTCTACCTATCTCCCTATCTCTATATATATATATATATACTCTTTGCTCCCTGCTCTTCCTAATGGGTAGCTAAGGGCAACACTTGTTGCTTGTTGTTCGGCTGCCGGTTAGCGGGTTTGCCCGGGTCTTGTCATTGTTTTGATTGGAAAGTCATCATATTTATATACAAATTATATTTGGAGTTGGATTTACATTTGATGTTGTTTATTGTGACATACAACAAGTGTTTTCAAGTGCTTCCCAAAGTTTATTACCTTCCTATCGTGACGTCGACAGTTGCGTGCTTGACTTACATTCCCAAGGCGTTCGATGGGGTGCTTATCCAACTTTCAAAGTCGTTCGCGGCTGTCAAACGGTGCCACTTAATAGAACTTTAGATGTGTATGTAAATGTGGGTGCAAGTGCGAGTGCGATTTTTCTAACCCCAACCTCTATAACAAAAGACTAAACCAATTTCTTCAAGTCTTTCTCCATTGACCTCGACCTAGAGGTGTGCGTGTTAACGGAAATCAGTCAATGCGATTACTACAAAGGGGTGCAAGTCGCTGAATTAGGAAAATTTTGATGGATGAGAGTCAGAGTCAGTCAGAGAATGATATAAACTGCATTGATTGCTTAGCAATTTGCGTTTTTGTCTACTCCCTACGATAGTGTTATAAATGCACATTGATTTATGATGTACATATGAAATACACTATGTACCTGGTACGGTCTATAATAATAAGTACGCTCTTTTATGTGTCAAGTTGAGGCGGAAACTAACACGTTAGTAGCAACTACAAATACTACTAATCCTTATACCCAAAATAGGACAATCACTTACACTTACATGAGGCATACAAATGTTTTCATTTGGTATAACTTTCAGCTGCAATTGTTCTAGTTTTCATCATCAACTGTCATCGACTTGACATACATCAAATCATAGACATTAACTTAAATTGAACTGCGGCTGTATCCTGTCTCTGAAAGTCCTGTCGCTGACTGCAATACAATAAAGTATAAACGTCTGCTAACCCAATATATAGAAGACACAGCACATATCCTTCCAATGAAAAGAAACCTTCTCTGTTGGGTTTTATAACAATATATTTATTTGTTTTATCCATTTTCATTTTTATATTTTCTTATTAAAATTTCTGTTGAATTTTGCTTTGAGATTTTGCATTTTTCTTTTTTTTTTCTTGCAAATGTTTCTGTATGCCAATATATATTTATTTATAGGTATGTATCTTTAGTTGTATATATAATTAATATTAATAATGTTATTGATTCATGTTTATATTAAAGTTGATGAAAATGTTGCTAATGTTTTATGTATTTATATTGTGACTTTATGATGTGAATTTGTTGTATGTTGTATGTTTTTTTTTTTGATATAAATATATATATTCGATTTTAAATATTTTTATTTAATAAAATGATTACTATGATTTTGAAACACGTTTAACTAATTTCATATAAGTTGGCTATAGGAAAGTTGGTCTACACTCGTATGCTATATAGGTTAACCATATATATATATATATTTATATATATATATATGAATAGAGTTAGTATTTTCGAGAGGGTTAAAATATGTTAATCACTTTTTTTTAGGGACTATTGCGCAAAAATTAAATTAACTACGTTGCTGCATTTGCATATATATATATATATATATATACATATATATATATACACATATACATATATATATATATATATTAAATAATATTTGCATGTATTTCTATATATATGTATCTATATTTCAATAATAAATAGTTAAACATATTGAACTAAATAGTAATTAAATAAAAAAAAACAAAACTAATTAAAAATATTACAGTTTGTATATAAAAAATAATAATAATAATTATTATAATAATAATAATAATAATAATAATAATAATTGTAAGACGCCCAACTCGCAGCTTATATTAATAGTCAATTTTAGGTGGCTTTAATCCTCCTTTCGTTGCTGCTGCAGTTACTCTGCCTGCTGTTGGCTTAGCTGCTACTGCTGCTGCTGCTCCAGTTGTTGCTGCTGCAGTATTATTGTTGGCCGGTTTCTGTTCCGGTATGGCCTTAGCCGCCAGTGCCAGTTTATGTATGTGTGGCGACGATGGCGACGTCACAGTTATTCTATAATAAGAAAAAGCTAATGGGTTTTACACACACACACACACATACACGTACACGCATACGCACACACACACACACACCAATGTGAAGGTGGGGAGTGGAGCGGGGCGTTATTTTGTTGATTTTGTTTTTGTCATTTGGTAGGCGGCGGCGGGAAGTGTTTAACATATTTACAAAGCATTTTCGTTTTATCATTTTTTTTTTTTGTTCATGTTGTTTGGCGGTTTGGCAGTTTGGCGAAAGGCGGCAGTTTTTTTTTTCGAGTGTTGATTTTTAGTTTTTTTTTTTTGTTTTTTTTTTTTGGGTCAGTTTTGGATGTGGTTGGCATATGGTTGGTTGTTGGTTGTAGTTTGCATGTATGAAGTAATTATGTTAATTAGATAAGCCGTCAAATAGCAACAGACCTTAAGAAGCTAAGAAGCTAACTATAGTGATATAGTACTAGTTATAGTTATAGCTATAGTTATAGTTAAATATGTTATATATATATATATATATATATATATCTATATATATGTATATGTATATATATATATATATATATATATATATATATATATCGATCAATTGCGACTACAAGTGTGCTTAGTGCTTGTGCTGTCTGCTGTTTGAGTTTGAGTTGACTTCGTTGTCAGCGTACCTCGGGCTGTTGTCATCCTTTTCACAGACAAGTGTCCTTGTCGTCTGTGGAGTGCTGCTGGTACCATTGAGCGAATGCTGTGAGCTTCGTTTAACATGCACTGGACGCAGACGCTCCTCCAGATCGCTAATGGAACCCACTGAGCAGATGCTATCATCACTGTTAAAGAGACAAGAAATAATTAGCTATTATCCATTTTGGGTTAATTCCTTATTCATTCTGTTTACCTTTCGCTTAGCTCCTCCTCGCCCTCCTCTTCCATGGCCTGCTGCAAGTCAGCTATGCGCTGCAGCGCCAAACGTAAATCATTTTTAAGCGCTGCACCCTCTGATTCCATAACCTCCATTTTCTTTTCGAGATCCTTGCGACGTGTTAGAGATTCCTGTTCACGACTGGATACTTCATGATATTCTTCACGCATGTCACGCAAACTCTTTTGAGATTTTTTGATCACGTCTTGGGATTGCATTTCACGCATCTTTGACTGGGTTAGTTCATTTTGCAGCTTCTCTAGAGATTCCTTGTGTCGGTTGACTTGCACATCGAGACGTGCTCGTGTCGCCTGCTCCAATTCGAGTCGTGATTCCAGCTCCTTGGTGCGCATTTCCAAGCTGTAAGAAAGGTTTTTGTAACTTTTATTTATAAAGAGAGAGAGAGAGAGAGAGAGAGAGAGAGATTAATGGCAATAGTTACCGCTTCGACATAACCGCCATACTGGGATCACCCAAATTCTCTACATTGTCAAGCCTGTGCTGCAGCTCAGCCACCTGCTCCTTGAGATTATTACGTTCCGCTTCCAGTTCAGTGAGCTTGAACTCTGATTCGGATACATTGATCTGTTCTGCATTCAACTGCTTAACTGTAGCGCTATACTTCTTCATTAGCTCGCTTAACTCCTCCTCGTTCTCCTCGATCTGTGCCTGAAGCTCAGCACGATCACGTTGCGCTGCATTCGCTCGCTCTTCGGCATCGTTACGCGCTCTGTGTGACTCCTCGAACATGGCCTGCACTTCCGCTAGCTCCGCTTCTGCCGTTTGACGTGCCTTCATGGCTAGCGTACGAGCTGATTCAGCATCCTCCAGCTGATTGCGCAGCTGTCTGATAAGAGTCTTGCCAGGCGTATCCGCTTTGAGCCGCTCAAGCTGTGTCTGAGCATCTTTCAGTAATGCCTTATACTTGCGCAGATCACGACGTAGTTTCTGATTGAGTGCTTCCTCAGCATCACGATCCACACGATCACGATCTTCCATGGAAGAGAGGCGACGTTCCAGCTCATGTTTTTCACGCAGCAGCAGCGTGCGCTCCTCATGTTCTGTTTCCAACTGACATTCGAGCGCTTTTATTTTCTTATAACCATTGCCACGCACCTCCTCCAACTCTTCGTCACGCTGCTGTGATTCACGACGCGCCTCTTTACGCATCGTTTCCAGTGTCATTTCCAACCGCAGCTTCGCCTGTTCCAGTAACTGTATCTGACCAGCCATTTCATCCAGCTCCTCCTCCTGCTCCTTGGCACGACGTTCTGTCTCATTTTTAGATCGTCGCAGCTGAGCAAATTCTTCCTCTGTGCCACCACCGAAAGTCATCTCCTCCAACTCACGCTGCAACGATGCAAGTTTCTCCTCCTTCAAATCCAGATCCAAGCGTGTATCCTGAGGTGCAATATACAATTTCAATATATTAGAAAAGATTCACAAGAAAAAAAAAAAAGGAATTCATTTTGCGTTCTGTAACTTAACCCACTTGAATCATTCGCGTTGCACATGTGGCGCTGACACTCATGACTCTATTACTAAACAGATCTCTATAAACACATATGGATATGGTTATGTTAATGGGAATTGAAAAGATATCTATATATTGGAGCAAACACACACGCACACACAGAAATGAATACACTGTCTGGTCAGTTATCACGCGTTCATAAACGAAACTTCTTATTGTTATGAATTATAGTTAATCTTTTTTTTTTTTTTAATTTCTTTTTTCTTTTCGTGGAATTGTATATTTTTGTATGATATATATATATATATATATATATATGATATATATGTATCTGTGTATAGATACTCCAGTTATCGCGCGTCAACGTTCATGCAGCCACTGTTTTGTTCAACGGAGCTCGGTCACAGTCATCGCAACACAGTAATACAGTAATGAAGCAACAGACGCAACTGAGGCAACAGAGGCAACAGAGGCAACAGAGGCAACGGCAACTGCGATCGTTATAGAAAGCCAGAGCTACAAATGCGGATAGGCAGAAACGTGTGACCAAAGAAGCGCAAAGTGCTTCCAGTACGCGACGATAAAAACATGAGAACCCCAAAACAAGAAGAAGAAAATTACGAAGACGACAATAAAATGAAGTGTAAGAAGGGAACGCAGCGAAACGCAACTACTGAGCGCAACTGACGGGAAAATCTTCTTGGAAATACCAAGCGAAATAGAAAGAGAAAGAAATACAGAAAGAGGGAGTGAATAGGGAGAGAAAGATAGTGAGATAGAGAGAGAGAGAGAGTGTATTGAGCATGTTGCTTGCATATGGTGTGGGTAGGCCAGCAGGCCAGGCTGGCTGGCTGGCTGACAGGCGGTAGGCAGGTAGTTTTCAAAATTGCCATTGTACACACGTATTTCAAGAGGCAGCAAATGTCTGGAAATCTCGCTGTCTGTCCGTCAGCTAGACAGAGAGACAAACAGACTGACTGACAGTAAGACAGTCAGCCAGAGGCGTGGGTAAACAAGCCGAACAAGTTTTCAAGCTGAAAACGTCGCATGAGCCAGCAGCAGCAGCAGCAGCAGCAGCTCTCAAAAGATACTGTATCTGTATCTGCCGCAATGTATTGAGTGTGTGCCACTGCCACTAAAACAGGCAGTGCCACTTGTTATTGTTGCTGTGGTTAAAGTTGTTGTTGCCAGAGCTGATTATAAAACCGATTTGTTTACTTGATTTTGCTTTTGCTTGTTTATTTTTTTTCTATGTTTCTGGCCTCAACAGTTAGCTCAATGGTTAGCAACATTTACAAATGTTGGTACAACGTGCGTGATCAACATTTGGTGTTAGCAACATGTATCGGCAATTTATGCTAAGCAACATTTGCCATATACAAATGTTGTTAAGCATTGCTCTAGAATTGTTGCGCACAGATATTTGGGAACATTTTTAAGCAACATTTGAATACAGCAACATTTGTTATAAACATTTTTGACTAGAAGTGCAACTACAGATGACACTTTTAGTCATCTCATGCAATAAATTAATTTTAAAGATAATAATTTACTTACCGCTAGCGCTTGTTCCAGTGTAAATTTCTCAGCTTGGAGTACATCTTTCTCACGTCCATAGCGTTCCTTAGCTTGCCGCTCCTGGCGTGACGCGTCCTGCAGGGATTGGCATTCGGCATCAAATTTGCGCTGCTTCTTCTCCAGCAAATTGTTACGTGCATTTTGCTCCTCGAGCAGCATACGCAAATCATTCATCTCGTTGGACTGTTTTTGTGCCTTGCGTTTCCATTGGCCCACAATCTGACGTTGTTCCTCAACTTCTTCGTAGGCATCGGATAGCTATAAACATTAAATCATTTAGATTAAATCTTTTAAAACAAAAACTCTTCGTTGTCAACCTTCTTTTCCAATTGCTTCTTGAGTCCAACCAGCTGTTCCAGATCATGTTCATGTTGTGTTTGCAGTCTACGTTTTGTGAACTCCAATTCTCTGGCGACGCGTTCGTATTTGAGTTTATATACGCCACCGGCGCCTTCTTCGTGTTCACCATCTTCATCCTCAGAGATGCCATTCAGATCAGATTTGGCGCATATTAACTCCATTTCTAGCTTCTCTGTCATTTCCTGCAGGTTCTTTACCTTTGTCTGATGGTCACCCAGCTCCTTCTCCAGTTTTAATCGTTCCGCTGTTTCCGCCTCCAAACGATCAGTGGCAACGTGTGCCGTCGAACGCTCCTCTGCCAAGTCCACAGTCAACTCGGATAACTGCAAGCAAAGATGCATTCAAATAAGTTAAAGACGTTTGCTTACTGCTATCTCTTTATAATTTATATTTTGTGTACTTAATTTCCATGGCATAATTATTTAACCCCTTTCCAATCTTTTGCACTTTTCTTTTCTTTATTCTTCTTGTTTTATAAAACAATAAAAATATATTTGTTTATCTTATCGGTCTGCTTAGTTTATATTTATACATACAGATATATGTATATATGTTTATATACATTTTGAGAATAGCCTCAACCCAATAATAAGAATATTTCATTTAGATAGAGACTTTATTTCAATTTATTAATTACGAAACGAAGTGCGAAAATCCCAAAAAAAAAAAAACAGGAAAGAAAAGAATTTATTGGAAATTACTTATAAATCTGGCGGATATCCTGAGGCAAACAATGGAAGAAAACTCAGACAATTAATAGGAGCATTTCCACGAATATGAGTTCAAGAAACCCACAAAAAAATATTGGCATCATAATATATATATATATATATATATATATATATATGATTATATTATATAATCAATAATATTATGGAATTAAACATATGTTTAAAAACATTCTAAATAAACATAGAGTTAAACAAAATAATAATAAAAGTTTATATTGCCGGCAACTAAAACTAATTTGATATTAAAAAAAAAAAAAAACATTGTCAGGCAAGTATTAAAAAAGAAACAAAAAAGAGACTGTAGGGGACACCCGGGTTTGAACCGGGGACCTCTCGATCTGCAGTCGAATGCTCTACCACTGAGCTATATCCCCAGCTGTGAAAATACTGAGTAAAAAGCAAAATTTCAATTGAAGCAATATATAAATATACATTTTATGTGGCTGCTAACTGTTAATTTAGTGTTTAAACCTTCTTTGTATAGAGGAAAGGCTTTATATTATATGCCTTATACAGATATTGCTTGTGCTATAAATAGAAAATGTTGATAATAATACGAAATATACATTGAATCGAACGTTAAAATGTTGCAATGTATTGAGTTTATTTAGTTTCTCGCTTTTTGTTTTGTTTATAGAAAGAAATTATATTTTATTATATTTTTTATGTTGTTTAATAAAATATCATTTAATTATATTCTGTGAAATTACGTCAAGAAAACGTATTCGAATTATCTTTTGGCAAATGTTAATATAATTGCAGTCAATAAAATGCTTTGAATTGCGATTTTCTGCAATTCTTTTAAAATGTATTTTAAATAGAAATTGTAAATAATATGAAACCATTTAATATTTTGCAATTAAGAAATTTAATTGTTTCTATTTGCTTTTGAACTATTTCAAGGTTAAAAAAAATAGAAAAAGATAACATAAAATATCTAACAATTCTTTTTTATCTGTTTTCATTCATTAGATACAACAAAGTGAAAGATTCATAATCAATGCCAAAATTGCCATTAAATAAGATTTAATCATGTTTTTAGGGGGGGCCTTAAGGAACACGATTGAATGTTTTTGAAAGAAAAGAAAACATGGAGAATTATTCTTTACCCTCTAGAGGAGAATTCTGTATTAAGAATTTATGTGGCGTGAATC
The DNA here is from genome assembly GCA_037044455.1 of Zygothrica quintamaculata. Lineage (NCBI taxonomy): Eukaryota > Metazoa > Arthropoda > Insecta > Diptera > Drosophilidae > Zygothrica > Zygothrica quintamaculata. The sequence goes on from JBAMBS010001429.1 coordinate 157,513, forward strand.
ATGGGGTAGTACTTTGTTGGAATATCCAAAAATAGATGCCTTGAACTGAGAAATTTAAGTGTTGTGCTAAGTTTAGTGAGATGTCGGTGGATGCCGCTGTCAATGTCAGCAGCAACAACAGCAGCGGGGGTAAAGGCAGCTGCGACGTTGTTGCAGGGAATATTTCGACCATATGTTTACTTAAGAATCTTTGATATGTTAGACTCAGACACCATATATATAAGAAGGGGAATCAAAAAACGATTTGGTAATGATGTCAACTGCCCACACAGAGATTCCAAATTGGAAATGAAAATAGAGCAAAAATACAAGAGAAAAAGCAGCTCAAGGTTATACAGCAAATAGTAGCATTCATTATGTACACACTACCTCATCCAATTCATTGTCATCCTCCTCACGTATGGTACGATCATCGTCATCATCATCATTAGCAACGCCATTTAGGCCGGACACTGAATGGCTTACAGATGTTTCTCTGGCCATTGAGTTGCCACGCGATGTGGGTGTATGTGGCAGTTGTTTGGAAAGCTGAAAAGCTTTGGTTAAGATATTTTGTGAGGAGCGTGTACGTCCCACTGAACCGCAACGATCCATGCTATTACGTTCCCGCTGTCGTTCAATCAACGATATGGTATCATAATCATCATAGTAGCTGCTGCTGCTGGGCGTGCTGCAGCGACTGTTGTAACCATTCGGAGTACTAGTACCATTTATTGAGCTGTTGCTGCCACTATTATGCCGCCGCGTCCGTCTACCCATTGCTGTCCATTCCTCCTGCACATGATCAGTACGTTTTAGAAAATTTTGTATCTTCTCGCTCAGATAGGCAGATGAGGTGCGTGGATCTTCGAATGAGGGCGACGGGCGTAACGTCTGATGCACCGGTTGCTTCTGGCAGCCCAAAACAAATGATAGATTCGCATCGAAGACAACTGGTGAGCTTTCCAGCTGACGCATCTCATAGGCATCTAGGCCACTGCCTCTCGTATATGTCTGTGGAAAGGTGCGGCGCGGTGGCGTCTCCAGACGTGTCGAGCGCGAGACACTTGAATGGGTCGAGGAGCAGCGTGATGATATCGAATAGGCAGGACTGGGAGAACGTGTAAGAAAACGCAAACGATCCATGGCAGCATCTGTTGTGGATGTTGGTGCTGGACTTGTGCCTGTTAATAGAGGCAATTTCAGCGAAACGTCGTAGTGGCTATCAGTGTCCAATTGCTGGTTATTACCCAGTGTTTTGGATATTGAATGCGACTGCGCGTAGCTGCTGCCACTGCTGCTCCTTGTGTAACTGTTGTTGTTGTTGTTGTGGCTGTGGCTGTGGCTGTGGTTGGTGTATTGTGTGTTGGTGTAGCGTGTGCCTGTGTTAGTGTGTCCATTCTGTATGGGACTTTGTTCCCGCTGCTTGGGCAGCAAACGTATCTGTTTGCGTGCCTGACTGCTGGGTGGTTTTGGTGGCTTAAGTGTGCCCAGAGAGGAGCCACTGCCACTGCCACTGCTGTTGTTCTTAGTTAAACCGTCCATTGCGGCCAACACACGTGCCATAAACGTGGCCTGATTATCCTGTGTATCTGCTTCACACTCTAATTTTTTATTGAGACAACATGTTGCATCCTGGCTAGTTGGCAACGCTGCAATGTCAACACTATCAGCATGAGCTGTTATAAGAGGCGCCAGTGGTGCCATGGGGTTGTATTTGAAGGTGGGTTAGATAAGGGGTTAAGGGAGGCTGGGAGTAAGGATAGGAAAGGAGCTATCAGTTAGTCGAGTTAAAGAAAAGCGAAATTTTGGTTAATAGGAAATTTGTTTATCTTTAGGGAAACTATTTCTTTCTGAAGTTTTGTTTCGTTTCGTTTTTTAGCCAATTATTTAGTCGTTTAATTTTCGTTTTTTTGTCGTTTAATTTTGGTTTTTTTGTTGTTCTTTTTTTAATTTCGGGGTGGTTCGTTTTGGGGAACTTTTTGTGGTTTGTTTTCTATTCGGTTTTTTTTTTTGCTGCTGTCAAAAAAATTGAAATTTCTTTTGGCTTAATTTAAAATTTTATTTTGGGCTTAAGCATCAAATGGCCAATATGCCGAGCGTTTTATATACTTTTTGGCAACGTCTATTAAACGCACACACAAACGCGTATTCGTATACGTATACGAACGTATAGTGCGGATACGGATACGGATATGATTACGATACTCCCAATACGATACGATACGTTGTGGTATAGTATGGTATGGTATGGTATGGTATGGCAACCGGTACGGTATACACACAACACACACCCGGTTGGGTAACCAGCGCGACGTTCACTTGGCAACTGAAGCCGCATTTGTTGCACGTTGCGGACACTTGCGTTCGGTTCAGAAAAGAATTGAGAGACGAAAAAAAAGCTTCAATGGGGCAGCTGGTGTTTGTTTTTTTTTTTTTTTTTTTTGGCAATGTGCTTAGCATTCTATAGACAAAGAGAGGACAAGAGAAAGAAAGAGACTTAGGGGCGGCAGAGAGAACAAATGAGAGAGCACAAAACTGCCCAAGAGCTGTGCCAAATGTATAACAATTGCAACATACTTAGGAAACGATATTGACATAATCTTAAGATATTATAACATATATTATATTATATATATATATATAAATATAGTATAGTTGAATATCAGTATAGTAAGAGTTGAGACAATTGCTGTAGCTGTCAGACATTTATATAAATCTATGCGAAATATGCAGCCAAATGCCGAATTGCAACATAATATCATGCGCATCGAAACTATTGCAGAAAGTATTATTAATGATCTTTTCTTTAGAGCTTTTTTTTAGATATGTTTTGTAGCTATTCTTAAGAGCATAGCTACAAATCACACACCAATACAGGCACACACACACACACATATATATACATGTATATACTCTATGTACAGACGAGTGATCAGTGTTCAATGGACTCACGCATTGCCCAGAAGCTATTTTTATATATAGTTTTTATCTTTTAAGTTTTTCTTTCTTTTTTCTCGTTGTTGTTTTCTTCTTCTTTTCATTCTCTTCACAATGAACCAAAAACAAGAGGCGGAAATATCGCAACAAACGTATCTATATTCCCACAAGATGCAATTTATTGTAGCGAGAGCAATAATATATATATATATTGAATATATTGATTCACACATCTTGCACGCCTTATTGCATGCAACAGTTGCAATTTTTGTAGACAAATTTAAACTTAATTGATTATTGCATCAGGTTCAAATATTACAATTTTCGATGCATAACCTTTCTATGAAATAAACTATATATATATATATATAATTTTATATATAGTATGTTAACTATATATGTATATATCTTTTATATATATCGTTTTTAAATTGCTGATTTTAGGTACAGGGTATAATCTGACATCCATTTATATTATTTCAAACATTAAGCAACAATTTTATGCAATATAAATATAATATATATATATAAAAGTATATATATATATAATATAAAATCTGTTAAAATCTTGGCGCCCCAAATTCTTGTTGTCTGAAGAAATACTGACAGTGACAGGCAACAGACATCATCTCACATCACACGCTAAAGATTTGTTTTCATTTTCATTTAAATTTTCTTTGTGTTTTTCTTTTAATATATATTTAATAGTATATAAAAGAAAATTTGTATAATTTGCATACCTTTGCTTCCAATTTTTGATTCTCATTCTTGACTTCGCTGCGATCGTATTCAATCTTCTCCAGCTTAGCACGCAACATGAGCAACTCCTCATTGGCAATTTTTAACTGCTCCTCGGTGCGATGCACATTTAATAAAGGCGTCACTCGTACCAATAGACGCCACCAGGGCCAATCCCGTACAGCCAAAAAGGCTTTAACATTGCGTTGTATGCAACGTACTGCCAACTCCTGTTAATTCAGAAGGATTAGCTGGGTTGAACTAGGTGTAACCTTAGCCAAGTGAGGAGTAGAATAAGCTTACCTGCACGCGACGTTGTGACATCTTTTTACGTGCCAAATATCCCCGACAGAATGCCTGCAACTGTATAATGCGATCCGAGAGTAATACATCCCGCTTAGCCTCCAGTTCATTCAGCACACCAGAGCGGAAAAGTATCTGAAAGTATAAGATATAATAGATATTACTATATAGTATGTTATAGTAAAGATATAGATTCTGATATAGTAAACTAAATTTTTCTTGTTTTTAGTTTCTTCAAGTCGTCACATGGAAAACTTGGAATTATGTTGTATAGAAGTAAATTAATACTTTTTCCTGTAGAGTAAATTTTATAGCGTAAAATTAAGAAAGAAATTAAAGGGTTTTTAAGATTGAATTGTTGCTAATCTGTACAATATAGATAAAAACTTGACTTTAGATATTTAATCCATGAAAACGGTACTATATTATATATTTTAATTATATGTTCTTTATAATCCAAAGCCCAAAATAAATTTGTTTCTTTATGCCAAGCCAAAATATGTATTACAAGTTTGTTGCTGAGGATTTGCTTTTGTTTATTGTAAGGACAACACATTACAATGTTGATTCAGTTTAAGAATATATATAAAATATGCTAACTTCTGCCTATAAAATAGTCTTTTCTAAAGTTCTTTAGATATGTTTAAAGCGACAAAAAACATCCTACAATATTTGTTTTAGAAATGTTGCCTAATAAGAACATTTCACATAAACAAAATAAAGCCAATTTAAGTCAAGTTTTACTGTATATTGGCACTACATGTTTCACTGTATATTGAAAATATAAGTGTATATTCAATGGGTTAGGTATAGTATAAATATCTGATAGATAAATATCTAACACTGTAAATACATTAAGCAACTAGAGTGTGCTTCAGACAAGAAGAATTAATCAATATAAAAATGATGCAATGCTAAAGTAACCAAATCCAAGAGATAAAGAAATAGTGAAGGGAATATATATGTAGAAAGAGAAAGAAACAAAAGCTGTGATAGAAAGTTAGAACTGATTTATTCATGACATTATCCAATGTAATCGCTGCTCACAAAAAAACACTTAGAAATTGTGCCATTTTTTTGTTTTTGTTTCTGATCAGCGCAAAAAATTTACGCTAAGCAGTTGAGTAAACATTTTGAGAATATAAATATATTTAGATATATATATATATATATATATATGTATGTATATAGATTTGTATTCGTAGACGCGTGTCATTTATGGTTGATAATAAATATATAAGATTAATGAAATAATTATACGCTTCAAGCATTTAAATGCTATTTTTCAACACTTTTAACAAAAAATATATAGAAATATATATATAAAAAAAAACAAACAAAAACTGTGCAATAATAATACAATAGAAATAATAATAATAATAAGCAAACTGTGGCAATAAATTATATTAAATTGAAATAAATATGAGAATAAAGTGTTAGAAGGGAAGTAGAGGGGAAAGGAATAAAAAGTGCTTATCCTAAACAATTATTTTAATGGATTTTTTTAGTTTTTGATACTTTTTCCTTTTTTATTTTGCTTGAAATTAAAATGCAAAAAGGAATAAAAAAAAAAACAACATTAAAAAGAATGTAATCAATTCAAGGAAGTTGAAGGTCAAAGTGCATTGTTATATACTTCCCTAGACTGGGAACACTTCATGTCAGACACCTGAGGTAAAGGTAGGGCTCGTAGGCAAACAGGTGTGTAAAGAGAGCAATAGTAAGAGAGAGGGCGAGAGAGGAAGGGAAAGGTAATTGTAAATTAGCAAGTAGACAAAGCGAACGACTCTCTACAAATAGAAACAAAAGCTAAAGACAGTCAGAGATCAGGGCCAGAGCTAGAGCCAGTGCCAGAGTCAGTGCCGGAGCTAGTGCCAAAGGCATAGACCAGGCCAAGACCCTCTATAAAGACTACAAATTAGTTAGTGTCTATTCATATGGAATTTAGACGCACCTTTCGAGGTGTGGCAGCAGCGTCTTTTTTTTCCTTTTTTGAATTTTGCGACGTTTTTCGAGAAACTATTTTGAAATTGTTTTTGTTTTTTTTCTGTTTTTTTTTCTACAGTTTTTGAAATTTATTATTTTTTTAATTATGCAGGGCACGTAGATCAAAAATGAAAGTAAAGCTCAATGTGAAATTGCAACTACTAGGAAAAATGGGTGTGTATGTATATGTGTGTGTGTGTGTGAGTGTGTATATAGTGTAAGTGTAAGTTGTATAAATACAAAATAAAACCAAAACCAAATATTAAATTTACCAAAGAGATAAAAAAGAGAATTTATCAAAATATACAAAAAACATTTTTTATTCCAGTTAATAAAAAACTAAACTAAACTAAACTAATATAGATAAATATATAGTATATATACTATATTTATAGTATATATAGAGCATATATATATATATGGTATACAGAGTTAAATGGATAGAGTAGCAGTAGAGGAGGGAGTAGTAGTAGTAGCAGGTGTATCTAATGCAGCCGCATAGTTACCTCTTTCGTATAGGTGGGATATATTTCCACCTGTGTTTGTATGCAACGCACCGCTTGTACCTGTGCCACCTTGGTAACCAGAATTGGTTGCACATTGTGGTTAGTGTTTGCTCTTGACTTTGCCTCAAATTGTTGCAGTAACTGTGCTATTTTATTGGGTTTGCTGCAACAGTTTTTCGTTTCTTCTGTTTCACACTCGGATTCACAGTGTAACGAACCGGTGGAGTTGCTTGTGGAATTGGATGCGGATGAGGACATAACCGTATTGCTTATATGTCCAGAATCATCAGAATCCGAGCTAGAATTATGCTCCTTTAATTTGCTAATACTCTTTTTGGGCATTGGTAAGGGCTCCTGCACCACTTTGACCAGCAACTCTTGATTTTTATCAGAGGTTTCACCTAATTTCGGTGGGATTATCTTGCATGATTCAAGCTTAGGTTTGCCCACTTTCTCCTCATTGGCATATTGTAGCTTTTGTAACTGTTGTTGTTGTTGCTGTTTCTTTTTGTGCCGCAACAACATATGCTCCTTGTTGTTGGTTTTAGCTTTACCCTGCGCATTAAGTGTCTCCGCTTTACGCAACAGCTCATGTCCTTTGGCCAGGCACTTGACCAGCAACTCATCGCTGTGTGCATTAACTGATCTGTTGCTGTTGCTTCTGCTGGGTGTGGCCTTCAGTGTTGTATGAGCTCGTCGTGGTGGCTTCGTTAGTTGCTGGCGCCGCTCCAGTGTAGAGTTGGCACGCAGCATAGCTGCTGGTTGTGGCTTCAATTTGGCTGCAGCCTGTCGATTACTCAGGGTTAGCATGGATCTGGTGCGTTGCTGTTTTATTGGTAGCTTATGTTGTTCCTGTGATTGTGTCCTGGCTGCTGGTTTCTCTAGGCAGCGCAGGCTGGAGGTTTTCGATATGGGTATGCGACTGCCAGTTAACTGGCTGAGCTCACAGAGTGAATTGTAGCGTTGATTGGAACGGGAATCACAGCGACGCAACAGCATTGAATTGGCCAATTCCGGCGTCTGGTAGATTTGACGCCGTGTTGAGCCTATGCTCAAGGTGCTATGGGATTTGGATAGCAACTGACGATCACTGAACTGCACAGGTGGCGGTGGTAGTGATTGCTCCAAGTGCAACTGAGTTGTTGAACTGGATACTGGCACCTGCAACACAACTGGCACTGGCACTGGCACTGACATTAGCATTGGCAGTTCCTCCATTTGTGGATATTCTTGTAGGATTTGATCAAAACTTTGCAGCACCTCATTCAATTTACTCTCATCATGTGCCACCTTCTCCAGCTCTGCAAAGATCTCATCCTCCAACGATTGCTGCGTCAGACTCAGACCCAAAACCAGTTCACACTCCTCATCGCTATCCACATAGCTGCAAATGCTGTTGCTCATGGCAATTGTAGCTGCTCCTTCCATTGTTGCAGCTTCAGGTGCAGCTGCCACTGTTACCGTTGCTTTGGGCGTATATTTACCACCCACACAAACACCGCTATCCACCAGGCTAAGTGCACTCATGGAGCGTGTATGTTTGCTGCCCTTATAATAGAGTTTTCCACTCAGTTTGGGCGTTAGATTATCCTCGATCTTGTGCCTTATGTGGGAGAAGAATTTCTTGCCTGCGCCCAAAGCATATTGTTGCTTAGTAGGCGTGGCAGTGCCGCTTAAGGGTGGCGGAGTGCTACGAGCCTGCGATAGCCTTGATTTGACGGTATGCTTATACATGATGATAATGATGATAGTTTATTGATGATAATGATGATGTAAAGACAAAAGGCAACAAGTAAAAGTGCATATAATTTGTTGAAAATTTCCTTTCGATTGTTGGCCAAGTTTGGCACTGGCTATGGTCAGTTGTTCAGTTGTTCAGTTGACCAGTTGACCAGCAACCAATTTCCAACACTTTCACAGCTGCTGGGCCTCTGCTGGTGTTGCTGCTGTTGCTGTTGTGCCGCGTAATTCCTCAGTTGTTTTCTCTTTGAGCTCAGCGTCGCAACTGAATTTCTGAAAAGCGCCAGACGCAGCCAAAGACCCAAAGCGGCAACCAAACGTTAAGCAGACAGAAACCATTTCGACCAGGCCAATTGCTCACTGTGTGCTTCGCATTCGAAAGTGGCTTATCAACCAATGCAGACGTGGTCGATATGGTTGCCTCGGCTTACTGTAATTGGCCGCGGTCATGGTTAGCCATGAGTTGTACACTCACTGGTGTTAGGTGAGGGTTGCTAACGGGCAACGGGGGCATATTGTATAGTTACATACATCTATTGGCATACTTGCAGCATATGTTGCAGCTGCAAGTTCGCTGCTAATTACAAACACAAACAATCAGATTTTCATCTTCATCTACAATATGCTCGATTTATAGTTGGTTCGTCTCATTAGCGATATTACACATAACATTTTCAACAGTCCATCAATTTAACAATAATAAATATCATTATCATCAACATCATCAACATTATCATCGTATTGGTAATACTATTCAATCATTACTATCCACATCATTTCAATGATGATTGATCGTAATCATCTTAAAGAAAAGTGAAACAACGAGTGCATTGACAGCTGAATTCTGCTGCTTCTACTGCCACTTTTACTACTTTTACTGCATTAACTCCTGCTGTGGGTAGTGCTTTAGCTACTACTATTTTTAACCACAGTTTCTACTGCTGTTTCTATTGCTGTTTTTCTTACTTTTTATACGAATATTCCTGCCAAGCTTTAGGTTAATGGCTCCTGTTTCTACTCCTAAAACTTTTACTGCTACTACTTAATCTACTACTATAACTACAGCTACTATTTGTGTAGCATTTATGACTGTTGCCTTTGCTATTATATTTACTATGTATATTGCTGTTGTAGCTACTTCTGTTATTGCTGCTGCTGCTGCTACTGCTGCTTGCAACATTTCTTATTGAAAATTCTTTCTTGCCACTGTTTCTACTTCAGTGACTTCTGCTGTTTAACAGCTACAACTGTTGCTTGTTTTTTCATTATGATTGCTGTAACAATGCTCATTGAGTGCTGTTGCCTCAACTGCAACTACAACTGTTGCTATCTCTTTTGTTGTTATAATTTATATTTGTAGTTTTCATTGTCAACAAATTGAAGCCAAAGCAAACTCAAAGTGTTATGTGGATGCCATGCCTATTCTTGTACATTCTTGCACAATGACAAATATTTATTTAGACATAAGTTTTATAATCGTATAAGTACACAAACACACACACACACACCCACTCAGTTATACATAGGTTGCAGGGTTAATGCACTGACCTAGGTCACAAAATGTATAAAAGAATCCAATTTAAATCTCATTTCTTGACTTTCTTAAAGCTCAACGATAATGTAAGAAATATTTTAGGTTTTTTAACAAAGAATTTTTAATACTCGAGTTAAATTTAAGAACCAGTTTAACTGACAGTTAAACATCATTCGTCACTGCCACATTTAAAAAGCAGAAAAACGACATGAAAAACTTATCTAGAAATTAATTGAACTGCAATTTGGGTTGCAACAAAACTTGCCTAAAATATTTTATAATATAATAAGCCTATAGATATATCAAAGTTTATCCTATGCATAACTATATATGCAAGTTAAATCTTTGCCTTGAACTTGTATATGTAATACACAATGCTCTGGTTAAATGTAAAAGTTATGAGCATTAATCTTATTAAAGGTTTCATATCGATTACCAGCGTGATGAAGTGAGCTGTCTGACAATATCTACAAGCTATGAAACTATATATATTTATTTATATATATTTGTATATATCCTTTTATTGATTTATAGAATTGATCTGTACTTGGAATAGTTGTATATAATTGTCGGAACTTTCAAAAAATTTTGTTAATACTTATATAATCAGATAAGTGAACTCGTTGATTCTTCAGGCATGTTTTTAACTAATTAACTTAATTATATGGCGGATGCAAGAGTGAAAGAGAGAGGCATATTTAGGGTAAGCTTCCTGGTTATTGTTTAAGTGATAAATTTAAAGAAAAACTAGTTTAGTTAGTGCTTAAGCTAAGCACTTGTAAGGGCTTTACGGATTTTGGATGAATGCGTAAATTGATTAAGGGCACGCCCAAAAATGTACGCCCCTTAAGTCATGTTGCAATTGCATATCGAAAGCGTTAATGAAGTTTTCATGTATTTTTTTTCTTTCTTGATTTTCAACAACTTCTCTCCACGCCCCAAAATAATTTGATGGGATTTATACTGATGACAGAACGCGTCTTTATATATTATGTAAGTTATATGTATGGGCTAAGCTTTAACTCTACCACTAGCTACCACTACCTCTCTTCTTCTTTCCACCTCTCTTCTGCTTCTTCTAGTTTATTGCATACATTTCTAATGAAAGCGAACGTTGAGAAATTTCACTTTAAATGTTTGCATGGTAGAAATGTTAATGTGCATTGGACAAATGTATTGGTTGTTGTTGCGACTTTGTGTGTGTGTGTGTGTGTGTGTGTGACTGTGTTTCTGAGGTGTGTGTGTATATGATGTGTATGTGTCGTTGTTTGTCGCATTTATCTGCAGGTTGCAGCGGGTCGCAGCAACTCGCAGCTCAACAACAAACGCAACGTCAATTTTTTTTTTTAATACTTTTTTTTATATTTTTGGTGAAAGTCTTTTGAGCTGCAGTTTTGGGATTTGGGTTGGGCCAGTTGGACTGGGACTGGGTAATGGGTATTGTATGTATTTGTATGTATGTATGTATAGATGTATGTGTGTGTGTGTGTGTATGGATTATAAATGTTTACATACATTGCGTGTACTGTGTGCAATAAGCCACAAACAGTTGGCAATTCCATAGATTAGCAAAAGCAGAGGCCAAATTTTGTATGCCACATTCCTTGAGCCATTGAGTTGCATGAAAAGATTCATCAGGTAATCACTAACACTGCTGTTGTCTATTTTAAACCAACTATATTTATAATTGGCAATAGTAGTAATATTAACAGTCGATAGGCATACGGCATAATTATCATTATTGATGAAATTTTCATAATATTTGTGTTTTAATGCAACGTTTTCCATTTATCGAACTCAACGGAGACGACACTAGACACACCACAATCAAATCAGATACAAACCAAAGACGAATAGTGTCTGGTCTGTCTGACAAACAGCTCACACACAGTTGCCTCATTACAAAATCCAAAGCAACAGCAACAACAACAACAACAACAACAGCAACAGCAACAGTAACAGTAACAACAAGAAGAAACTCAACAACTTTGGAATTCTATAGCACAATGGAAGCGAGAGTTACCAGAGATGAACTTGACCGTGAAAGTTGTTGTCAGCGTCATCGCAATACGCAGTCACAACAGCCACAAAAATACATATATATATATATATAAGATATATATATATCTATCTATATGTATATATACATATAGTAATAATATAAAAAGTTGACTTGCAACAAATGACGTCAAAAGTTTTGGCTTATTACGATCAACCAACTTACAACACTTTTGCTTAGGGACTCAACGCAGAGTTGCATGAGAACAGGAAATAAAAAACCAACCAACCAGCCAAGCGAACACATACCACAGATGCTACTAAAGCTACTACTACTACTGATAAGACTACTACTATTGAAAGTACTACTACTATTCTACTAATAATAATAGTACTATAAATACTTCTAGTGCTGAAAAACTACTGAAACTATTAGTAGTAGTACCATAAATAACACTATAATGTTTTTATTTACTCTCACTTTAGTGAGAGTTGACTGTACTTAATGCAAATAACACTATATATAAACATACATATAGTTTTGCCTGATTTAGATACAATCTCTAATTAAACTAATTCCCAACCAGTTTGCAAAAAAAAAAAAAAAATAAACAAAATTTGTTTTTATTTTCGAAAAACAAAATTTGATTCCTTTTTAAAATATTTTATTAACACCGTTGATGTCACATAAAACATCTTTATATAAAATGCCGGAACAGTTTTCAATGTAATATATATGATTTAATTTAACTATAAAAAAACTAAAGAAAAAAAAAACAAATTCATGAAAATAATTCAGCTCATCGATAAATAACAATAACATCGACAATAACTTGTGATTTAAAGTCTATTGGAATAAAGTTTTCTTATTTTTTTTATTACGATCTTTAGGCTTAGCTATATATACATACAACTGGTCTTACAGGTCCAACTCATATATCACTATTCAACCAAACAATAAATTATTTAAAGTTAGAAATAAAAAATATTATTTGCCTAGTTATAATAAAGTTCTTATGTTTCCAGAATATATCATTAAAAATTCCTCAGAAACAAAATAAACTTGTTTTTAGTTTTATCCAGATTTTTAACAAAAAAAATGCTTATATAATTTGCAAACGATTTGGATCAATAATTAAGGATTCAATTCAATTAGATAACAGCTTGAAAGCTTCTTCTTTAAATAAAAAAAGAAGAAAAGAAGAAAGAGATAATAAGAAATATTTTAACTTAAATCGAATTAGCAAGAAACGTTTATTTACATACAAAGTGACAGCAGCTTTAGACATCAATTTGAAAACAGACGTATACTTATAACAGTAAATGAAGCGAGAAAGGGGAAGAGAGAGAACTGGAGAGAAATTGATAGAACATTGAGTTGGCCTCTAAATGTTTTCAACTGATGACAGCTTCTGATGATTGGAAAAGGTTCATCGAAATCAAATTAAAAAAAAAAAAACAGTTGGAACAGCTTCTGTATGATTTATAGAAGACTTAAGTGATATATAAAAAGCATAATCTATATCAAAGATATAAATTTTAGGCATAAATACTATATAAAGATATATTTGTAATATTACATAAGAGTAATTTTATTTTAAATATACACTCTTTGCTGTATATACCCTCTTTGTTTATAATTAATGGATATATCAATAAAACACAATGTGATTAATGTATATGTATATGTGTTTCAATCATCAGACTAATAAGCGCTTATTATTTACTTTAAATGGTCAAATCCTGTCAATAAACTTTGTAACAAGTCTCTGTGTGAAAGTTCAATGAACTTTTAATTGTTTTCGAAATATTATTATAATGTATATACTAAAAATATATCAAAGACAAAGAAACAAATATTAAAACACAATAGAGGAAAAAAAAACATGTCCAAAGTCAAACGTACAAATGTCACAGTAATAATAAAAAAATTTAGATCAAAAAAAGGTTATAGAAAAGATATAATATAATTGGATATAGTTGGATTTAAAATTTAAATCCAAAAAAAAAAAAACATATACATATATATATATTTTAGTCACTTAGCCCAGTAGTAAAAAGTTAGTAACATTTTGTTCTTTGTTTATTGAAGAGATCAACGACTTCTCTCGCATTCAGTTTGTATACATAATAACTTAACACGATTCTAAACTGGAATTGGAGCACTATATATGACACAGAAAATAATATTAAATGTAGTTAAGTAGACCTATTAATAGCCTACAATCTGAATATAAAAAGTAAATATATTTTAATAATTTAAATAATAATATACTTTTAATCAAACATAATGTAAATATAAGTATAAAAGAATTAAATAAAAAAACAATTATTAATTATAATTAAAAAAAAATAAAAATAAAAATTAAATAAATAACACATTTTTAAAATTTATTAGTTTTAAATTGTTTCTTAATAACAAATTAAAATAATAATAAAATAAATTAAAATTTCAACATCTAAAGCCAATCTGATCTTGATCAACAATCTCATATAATACCATATATTCAATATAATTGGTACACCTTCTACCTAATTATTGATAATTTGTTTAATTATAATTTTCGAAAAGAGCAGATAATTATCCAGTTATCTGCGGCAGACAACAATTTAAGTTACATAAGAAAGTCTCAATGGATCGGTGCGTTCAACGGCTTTAAGTCTCCTATCTATGAGTCGCAAGTTCCCTTAATGTGTCACCTACCATACGCTAAAAAAAAAACCTGTCCAAACGTATCGTGCGACTATATATATATATATATTTATATAAATATGTAGTTAATATGCAAATAAAAATTTATGTAAATAAACACTTTATATATATGTAAATAATTATATTATGCATAAATGAATATCATTCAACACGAACATTTCTTCTTGGCTGTAGGCAGTGAAAGCGTTATTGATTCAATTGAATTGATAGACAAAATTAAAGCTTCAACTTGATTAATTTATGACATTTTTTTATTGGCCAAAGAGGGGAGGGATGGGTGACAAATGATTATATTGCTATGGGAAATATTTGGCATTATTTAATGAAAATATTTTGAAAAACTTGTTAACTTTTCCAAAGGGTCAACATCAATTTTATGACAGGAAGAGGCGCAGCCAACTTAGTTGTAATGTTTACTATGTAATAACTTCCTCCAAGCTTATCTCATATTAGGCTGAGACACATCTACACTGGGAGAAGTCTTATTATAAGTTATTAAAAATATGACAGCTCTGTTAAAATAATATAATGAACAGGAGCGTTACCTTGACAACTTCAAATCATTTCAATTTAATGGCAACACACTCTTAAGCTTAATTTTCCCACCTAATTATGTGGCAGCACTATTTTTGATTGACTTTTAGATATTATATATAATATTTATCCAAGTGGCAACATTTTACAATTCAATTTTTAAGATTTCATTAAAATGGCAACACACTTCAACACTCTTTCTCTTTTTCTCAGTCAAGCAGGATTATTATCTTATTGGAAACCTGCTGCGAAAATTAAGTTAACTTTAAAAATTCCTTATCTTTCCAATACAATTTAAGTGTGGCAGCACTCTATAATTCAAATCAATTGAAGAAGCTGCAGGTGACTCCTTGAAATTCTTTTTAGTTTATACCATCAAATTATGAAACATTTAATAATATGGCAGCACTTTAAAGTAGTTTTTAATAAAGGAACCATAACACATTGGCAACTCATCAAACTTTAATAAGTGATTTCCTTTATACTAGTAATTGGTTTCAATGTGCAAAGTAATGAAATTATTATGAATTTCATGGCATAAACCTGATGGGTATAAACAAATCTAACTAGAATTTAGTTAGCCACAAAGGAAGTGGTTGAACGAGTCAATTTAATCGGACAACAGTTGTTGAGCCGATGAAATTGAATTCAAGTATTTGCTAGCACTTAATTGTAGTGTATGAATGTAACTGCAACTGTTGCAGCACTAACAGCAACATCAAAAGCAACAGCAACATCAACATCAACAGTAAACAAGTGGCAACAAGTTGCAGTCGCAGTCGCAGCAACTAACACAGAACTCAACAAGTTTTCAATTTTTAAGTGGCAACGCTTCTCATGACAATGACCGATGCTCAAGCTCTGACTTAAAGCTATCAACTGAGAGCTGGTTAGCCGGCCAGTGCCGGTAGCCAGTGCTGCTGATTTCTGATGCTGGTGTTGGTGTCAAGACGTTCTCGTTGTTGTTGTTATTGTTATTGTTTTTGTTTTTGCTGTTGTTATCGTCGTCCTCAGCTGTAGCTCAATCACATTGTGCTAAGCTATATACTACTAGTCGTATTTAACCCAGCGTCCGTTTAGAATTTTGCTCAGAACTTGTAACGTGTCTCGGAGGTGTGCGACGTTTCGTCGGCTTCGGCAAACAGAAAATATTCAAAAATTCAAAATAAAAACCAAGAGCTCAGAAATTCTTTGAGATTTTTTAGTGAGCTGTGATTAAGATTGCAATTTAAACAGGGTTATTTTTTTTTTTTTTAGTAATTTGGATATTTTTTATATATCTTTTTAATTGTCAACGTTGACTTGAACTTAATTCGGTTTTTTTTATTCAATCAATTTACGAGTATTTTTTTTTATATTTATTTTATTTAATTTAAATGCGTCTGTGGTACATTTTGTTGTTGCTGTTTTACCCAGCTGGAAGTGAGTGTTCAACAACAAAAACAACAACAACAACAACAACAACAACACCTTATCAACAAGTGTTATCTATCTCACGTTTATTTGTGTGTTTGTTTATATATTTATATTGTTTTCTTTTGTTGTTGTTATATTTTCTAGGAGTTGCTTTTAAAGTGGAACGTTACTCAAAATTTGCCTATGAACGTGGCAAGTGTGAAATTTCTATAGCTGGTGTATTTGAGGATTTGGTCAGAACGGGTCTAACACGTTGGTCCAATTCTCCCAGACGCATTACCCAAGCAAGTCTGCTGCAGTATGATCTCTATACACCACTGAATCCACAGGATAGACAAGATTTGCGCCCCGGAGATGTGCAATTATTAAGAAATTCCAATTTCAATAGCAATTGGCCTGTCAGGTGGGTATATATATCAAAATAAAAAACTAAACGATCATGTTACACACAATTCAAGTGATCAATATCCAACTAAGTGTTGCTTAAGTGTCGATCTTAATATGAGGATTATCATAATAGAGATCATCATCTCGTTAGGAAAGTTTATGCGGAATAATCAATCAATGATCTCACTAAAGGGATGTCTTCAAGCAAAGTGATCGTACTCAGTGCCCTAAAGAGTTATAATTAATTGATCTAAACGATATCCATAAAAGCTTAAATAATGTGTTGATTATCCACGCTTAAAGCATAAATTATAAGCCATAAACGATCAACAACCTAAGTAACTAGCGACTATAATCTGAGTAACACAATTAATTTCGATCCTATACCTTATATAGACTTGTTTATTGATATACAATTGATCGTTATCTGCCATAAATAATAATTGATTTAAATGCGTGAAATGCAAGTGAACTTTTTGATTCAATTGAATATGGTTCTAGTGATCATAGAATAGATCGTGATCGCAGCGATGATCACCATGATAATACTATCTATATTCTTGAACTAATTCTTGGCATTAACAACTTTTTTGCAGAGTCGCAATACACGGCTGGACAGGGAAGAGTAGCACCTGCTACAATGCTGCCATTAAGGATGCATATCTGTCGCGTGGCAACTTCAATGTGATCATTATGGACTGGAGTCATCAGGCTATGGATCTAAGCTATTATCGTGTATCAAAACAATTGCAATCGATAGCCAAGAGTTTGGCCAAATTTCTAAGATTTTTGCATGATCAGACGGGTGTTCCATATGAACAGATCTATTTGGTAGGACATAGCGCAGGCAGTCACATAGCTGGTTTGACTGGGAAACAGCTGGGAGCTGCTCGACTTGGTGCTATATTTGCACTGGATCCAGCAGGTCTTAATCAACTGGAACTGGGACCAGCAGAACGTCTGGCACCAACAGATGCCATATATGTGGAGTCCATACATACAGATCTTAAATTACTTGGAAATCCACAGGGCACTGCACTTAGCCATGCTGCCTTCTTTGTCAATTGGGGGCGTGGACAACCGCATTGTCCAAATGCAACTGCAGCTGAGTTTGACTTTGCCTGCGATCACTTTGCAGCTCTCTATTACTTTGCCGAGTCTGTCAGAAGCCCCAAGATATTTGGTGCATTGCGTTGTGATTCGCTGAGAAGCGCATGGACAGCCAGTTGCAGGTGCAACCAGAAGTCTACTCTAAAATGTGCCGCCAATGTGTTTATGGGTGGTGAACCTGCTATACCCAAAAAAGGCATCTATTACCTAAGTACTCGAACACAACAACCATATGGGACTGGTGATGGTCTAGTACATATACAACCACCCAAACCATCGACCATTTTAAGCTCAAGTGTAAGACACAAGACAAGACGCTGGTAAAAGATTGTTAAGTTGGGCAGCAGCTAACGAGGCGTATAACCAAAAAGTGATCATTAGGCTAAGACAAGACTTAAACAACTCTGTTGCACCACAAACACTTGAAAGCTGGAAAAAGAATTCCAAAGAAAATGACAATTTGTTGTTTGGCTTTGATCGAATCAATCGAGAATTACAAGCTATTTCCAGTACTTAATTAAGTTTCAAAAAAAAGCAGATAATTAAGTTAAATTATTGTAGTTTTAAGACATAAATTTAAACGATAATTGTTAGCTAAATTGTGAAAAATCATAAAACACGCTCGTAAATATTAGAAAAAAATATATATTCTAATTTAAAAAATAAATAAATCAATTTTACAATCTGAGCATGTTAAATGCATTTATATAGATATGATTAATTAACGGCTTTGTTATATATATAAAAATATATATATAATCGAATTTGAAGGTTTAATTGAACATAATCATGTGAATATTCCAAGAGATTGTTGATCGAATGATCAGATATAAAAATTTGATTAAATAGGAATGGATGTAATAATATAAACTTCTGATATATATATAGAAACTTCTGATATATATATATATTTATATGTATATATATATAAAAAGTAAAACCCAGTACGTAAAAATGTAGAAAGGAAAGCAGTTCCTTAGTTAGCTTAGCGAAGAATAAAACCAAAATTGCTGGGAACAGTTACTTATAAGAACTGTTCCCAACTCATTACATTTTATGAGCTCTTGCTTTATATACAGGAAAATTTATATGATTCTTTAATATATGTTATATCTTTTACATTTATATATATATTATATACATAAATTATAAGCAAGCATTTAAGACAGATTTTAGTAGTACAAGGTGTACTTATACAAGTTTTACTACATAGTTAAAGCTTGGTACTAAATTGAGTAATTTATTGATTGGATTTGAACTAAATAATTAAAAAACTATTTCCAATAAAAAAGCGAGTTGGTGTTAACAGTAAATAGTTTAGTATTAAACAAACATTAGAAATATATCTTCTAGTTGACCCTAATTAAGAATTCTCATAGGCGAACCTTTCAGCTATAAATTTACTACAGATCCCCGAGACTTTTCATAAAAACTGTTTTAAAGAATTTCAATTTTGTAGGTATCAGACTGAAGGGAAAGTTATATAAATTGTACATTCGCATAAACATCGAATTAGGATTGAATAAAATATAAATATGAAGCCAAAAGGAAATTATAATAGTTTTCAATCAAATAAAAACTAAATCTAGAATATAAGAAAAGTATTAAAACTCACTTGGCTTGGTCCTATACGATAGCTGGCAACGTCGAGTTCATTGGCAGCCAGAATTTGCTCCACACTGATATCCTTGCTGCTGGCCAGTTCGCCTGCTAAGAGGCCAAAGCGACGCACAAATTCCAATAATGGCACAGATTCGGGAAAGCCCAGACGATGCAGACGAGCTGCCTCCAATACTTGTGAGCCACGTAGCTGGAAAATTAAAGAAAGCAGCAAATAAGTAGACATAAGAGTATTCTAATCAAGGGGTCGTTAACATACCTGACTCCTTAACAGTGGCACATTGACCAATTCCTCCTCGTTAGCCGCGTGACCGGCTGCTGAGCTGGGTGAACCGTTTGCGGTATATTTGGCTTGTTTGCCAGCGTTGTGCTGCAGCAGATAACAGTGCACAAAGTGTGTGCCAGTGCGACGTAGTGTATCAATAATGCCATCCACTGTGAATTTCACTTGCAGCATAATCGAATTGCGTTTAACACCAGCAGTTGTAAAGGAGCGTCTTATGCTGGACACACGTCGCAGCGACTGTGTACCTTCAAGACCGGCAAAGGAGCCGCAAAAGACCATGGCACCAGAGCCGCGTGTGAGTGAGCCAATGTATAAGCGATTGATCTCCTCACGACTGCTGTCCTGCAGCAGTGATACTGCATTCCTTATGCCGGGATGCTCACGGCTATGCCGTACCCAGCCATCGGCAGCATATAACACTGGATTGGTACCCTGCAAATGATGCAGCACAAACTGACGCTGTCCGGCGCATTTGCGGAGCAACGTATGATGCTCACGATCGCCATAGTGGGAGAATAAACGCTCTAGGAATGTATCATCATTGGAGTTTGGATATATGGCCTCCTCGTCGAGCAGCCTGCAAGAAGGAAGATGTTTAAAATAATGATCTAATAAAATAAAATAGATATGAACTAACCAGAGTAGACCACGACGATCATGTTCACGCAGATCACGCTGGGAAGAGCGCACCACATGATTCTGCGGTGCTTTGTCAATTAAAGATATCAGCGGACCCGGATGACATTCAGTATTATGATCCATTTCGATTTCAACCAGCTCCTGAGCATAGCGATCACGTGGCGCAACGAGCGTTGTATGATGGAACAGCATTTGGAGACGTTCCTGTAAATAGTTATGCCGCAGATCGGCCAGAGTAGCGCCCAATTGCTGTCCACAACTAGCTGGATTCTGGAAGCCCGGCGTATCGATGAGCATAATGGAAGCAATGGTATGAGCAGATGTACAGATCTGACGATTGATTAGCGCCACCACAGCAGCGAGTGCCTCGGAGTAGAGGCCAATGACGAGCGCTTCGAGGCACTCCCAAGCCCATTCCATTCCACCATCGGAGGTGGGAGATTTGGAAGGACTCAAACTATTGCTGCTGGCATTCGGCTGTGTCAGACCAAATGCAGCCGCTGATAAATCCTCTAGATTAACACCCAATAGGCTAGCCGCTTTGCGTGCTGCCGTAGGATTGGCAAATTGTGTACGTGCCGTGGAACCAGTGCCCATACGCGTAATGCCAGCAATGCCCAGATGATATATAGCTGCCAATATACTCCAAATACCACGCACAGCCTTTGCATCAATGTTTAAACTTTCAAAAGCTTGAACCGTACGCATAAAATCATTAGCCGCACGATGACGATCCTCCAATCTCTGTGAGAGTGATATAAACGGATGACTATCTTCCGATGAGATATTTTCTAAATGCAGTTCCTTTTGCAGCAAGCCCGAGGCGCCTGCCAGCAGCCTTGTCATTATATGAAAGCTGTGCTCATGTGCCAATCGACGTCCAGCACGTTGACGTTCGGGCAGCAGCACCTGGCAATGATAACAATTGAAATTAGTTTAAACTCTTCCAATTTTCTATAGCTGCCACTTACCTGCAACGAGGCAGATGCTATTTGTCCAGTTTGATCAAAGTCCAGGCTGAGCAGCTGCGTCATACGCGTTGCATTGGAATTCAGGCAAGTTTTCGTATTTCCAAACGCCTTCAGAATAGTGCACAAAGCATTTACCTTCTCCGCATTGATGAAATTGTTATATGCACCTAAACGAATTAATTTAACAATATTACAAAAATTTAAGAGGACTTTCAAAGGATTATATTTTGTACGTAGATCCAATTCTGCCAGACGACACGCTTTAACAATATTATTATGATTCCATTTTTAATCTAAAATATCTTTTACATATCTTCAAAACATCTACAGTTTATGATATTCATTATAAACATGCAGAAACATATATAAAGTGTCCTTTGGAAAGGATTCAATACACAAAACGTTGCCAGTACTCGTTTTGATCTTTGATCGTCATGACACTTCAACATGCGGCTACCATACGATATACGCTTAAGATCATTTTATAAATCAAATATATTATAGAAATATATATATACTCAACTAAATTTTATATATTATTTAAAATATTAAAAATAAAAAAAATAAATATTAAATAAAAAATAAAAAAAAATTAGGGGACACCCGGGTTTGAACCGGGGACCTCTCGATCTGCAGTCGAATGCTCTACCACTGAGCTATATCCCCAACTATGAGAGAAGCAACTTTTGCTCAAATATCAGAATGAAATTTTACCCTACATGGCGAATGACGCAAGAATGAAATATATTCTGCCTACAGCAACTCATGATACGTATGTAGTGGAAAGAGGAAGCAGAGAAAGAAACTACGTAAAACGTAGATAAGTTTAACTTGTAGTATTTATCAAGGCAAAAAAAAAAAAAAATGAAGTAAATGAAACCTACATCAATATGAAAAATAGTTATAAGAAAAACTAATTTACCATATAAATAGATATATATTGTGTATATATATACATATATATATATATATATATAGAAATGGAATAATGATAAATATGTTGACAAATTGCAGCTGCATATGAAACAATATGTAAATGAGTTAATCGAATAGACAACATATTGGATATTGCTAATTTGTTTGTGTTTTTGGTTCTATTTTTTGCTTGTTCTGTTTTTATTTTGATTTTTTCTTTTTGTTGGTGTGTCAGCAGAATTGGGGCCAACCCACAAGACGTGGCAAGATGTTAAGTTAAGCAGAGTGTTGTGCAGTTGTCTAGACATACCAGCAGCCAACGCCAAGTAGTTGAGTGCATGCTTAAAGCTTGTAGTCTTGCCAGAACCGGAACGGCCCATGAATATGAGACTTTGATCGCGTCGCGTCTCAACCAAACTCCTGTAGGCGGTCTGGGCCAGTGAGTAGACATGGGGCGGCATATCCTCCGTTTTGCAGCCGCGAAACATAGATACAACCTACAAGTATAAACCCAAGAGACAACAAACAAGAGACAAGAGACAAGAGACATAAAGATAAATGGTCTGAAACAAATCAAATCAAATTCTAGAACTAGAAGCAACAACAACAACAACAACAGCAACAACACACAAAAACAAAAACCAGAACAATTTTCAATTCCAGTTAGAGTATCAGTGCCAGTTGCCAGTTGCCAGTTTGGCAGTTTGCTTGTTTGCCAGTTGTTTCAATCCAGTTCAATTCAATTCCTACCTTCTCAGAGTAGAGCGACAGTGGTGCCATTGGATTGACCACAAGCAGCGTGGGCCCCGCCTTAGTGTGTATAAGATTGCTGGCATACCGCTGTCGGAGGCAGTGCAGCACAGAGGCCTCATTTAAATATTTTAGCTCACAGATATCCTCAGCTAAATCTAAGGCGGAGCTATTCTGTTTCTCAATATCATCCTCATCAACGGTCAACTGTTCGCCATTATGCAGCAGACGCACGCAAACCTTATGCTCCTCCACCATTGGCGATCCAGTGGGCGATGTTGCTGGCAGACGTATTGCTGCTGTAAACCCACCACGATGCACCAACCAGACACGTTCCGGTTGTATACTAGTTCCATCAGTACCATCCACATCCCTGCTGTCAATACTCTCAATATCTCCAGTGCCATTTTCTTGACGACTCTGCCAAAATGTACAATAAAAAGAAAAGAAATAAATAATTGAGGTCAACATATTCCAAATCGCGCAAAATTTCAAGTGAAAATATTTATTTTTGGTTCTCAATTTATATACCCATATATTCCATATCACATATTCCATATATATAAATATATATATATATATATTATTATTATTATCGCTTCTAAGTTCTCTGTTATTGAGATCAGTTCAACGTGAAGCGTAACGTTGCATCTTCTATTTCTAAATTTTGATGATGTTTTCAACAACAACAACAACAACAACAACGACGACGACGACAAAAAGGAACATCTAATTGGTTGTACAGCAACGGAGTAAGAGAGTGAGTCGAGGGGGTGGGGCAGGGGAGAAAGAGGCAGACGCACCCCACCACTACTGCTAACACTCCAACTACACCAATACAAACTCAATCCGAATCCAAATCCAAATCCGTATCCCATGCCCATTTTCATTCCCGTTTCAAATCCCATGCAAATGCTGTGGATGTTACTCTGTCTGCGTCTTCGTCTCCGTTGGCTGTGCGTTATGCAACTCGCCAACATCATCGTCGTCGCCGTTGCCGTTGTCGTCACCATCGTTGGCTCTGCCAACACGTTCAGTTCACATTTGGAGCTATAAATGGCATTTACTCGTTGTATATGCACCTCCTTCTACTCCTCCTTCCTACCCCCTTTTATGTACGCCTTCTCTATTTACTTCTATCTATGCATCTGCTATATCTCCTCCACAGCACATGCCACTGCTATTGCCCCTGCCCTCATAGACCCTGTCTGCCTCTGCCTCTGCCCCTACCTCTTACCCCACCCCTGACGCAACCCAGATATAAACAACTTTGCATTAACTTTGTAGTTGTTCATGTTGATGTTGTTTTGCTTGTTGTTGCTGCTGTTGTTGACTTCGTACTTTGTGGCGTAATTATGAAAATATTGTGCAAGGTTCAATAGCCCATAATTAGGAGCCATTTTTGAGTTGATTTTGGTTAATGGAACTATTTAAATATTCGTAATACTCCCAGTAATCTAAACAGATCTTAAATTTAATGTTTGAACTTTTAGATCACAAAATAAATAAAATATACGATTAAAATTTAAACAGATTTCGATTAACAATATAATATAAGTATTCGATGTCTTCATATTTATATAAAGAATATTAGTTATAAAATGTTTAAATTATAAAAGAAATCAAATATCAATACTGTTAAAATTAAGTGTTACTTAGTCTTAAACTTTATATAGATCTTTATGTCATTGCTATATATAGTTCTATATAGATACTCAGTATATATATGAAATCCCTAAATATAAGCCACATATAATCCATCCAGAAGAATAACGAGTTTCTTCTAAAAAACAAACGAAACTTTTGTGTAATCCACACAAAACGTGACATATGCCATAATGTTACATTAAGTACTTCAAAACACTTTTAAAGATCTGCTCAAAGATATAGAAAAAGTAGGAAATAAAAAGCATAAAGAGAGACTTAACCTAAGTAAAAGTTTTGTGATAAAGGAAATCAATAAATTTCTGCAAAAGGCAAACTAGAAACAAGGAGAGCTATAAGATAAAACGAAGATAGATAAATTGAAGATAGATAGAATGGTAAACAAGAGATAGAAAGAATGATATATAGAATAGAGATAGATAGAGCGATATATCTGGAAGATAAGCAAATGCATATCTACCAGATAGAAATGTAAATAGAAAATGCATAAATATATATATATATATATATATCAGATAGATAGAAGATTGATAGGAAAACAGAGAATTAATTGGTAAATAGAGAATTGATATATTTATATATAGAAGATCGATTGATAGATATTAAGTTAATAGATATATATAGTAGATCTGATAGATGTTTCTATAAACAAAAAAAAAAGAAACAAATAAAATTGATGTTCATCTGTCCACTGTCAATCAATGAATGAAATGAAATGAAATGAATGCACCAGTCACAGATTGATGAAATAGCAGCGGTGGGGCAGATGTGGTTCAATGAACCCACCACCGTTTAACTTGTTTAAAACACACAAATTATACAAATATAAAGAATAAACTGCAGACAAACCTAACTGAGAGCTAATTAACATGAATTTAGAACCGTTTGCCCTAAGAACCAAAAACAAAAGCCTATAAATAGTTTAGAAATAGAACAAGTTTATGCGACTAGCAGATACCCTAGAATACAACTGAAATTTGTAGAATAGATATATTATACTAGAATATAATTTATACTACTAAAATATCAAATGTATCCCATTTAATATACCCTATAGCTGATCACTTTGCAGGGTATAAACATAAATACACACACATATATAGCACAGAGGGCAGCCTGTCAATTAGGTTTGATCGTCAAAAGGTTTACCAAATGTTATTAAGATTTCATATCTAAGAAACTAATGTTTTAAGTATGAATGAGGCATGCAACATTCTGCGCTTTAGTTCAAGCCCTAAAGAAGACCGCCAACAACAACAACAACAACAACAAACAAAGCGTGCAACATACAACTAAATGAATACTTCCGTTCCACAGTCGCGTCCATAGAGCCATAAAGCCATAAATGAAGCGACAAGACGTCCATATCATAAATTATGAGTAGAGTACGAGTGTTGCCCACGCAAAGACATCAACGACAACGACAACAACGACAACAACGACAACAACGGCGACAACAATAACAACAATGCATCCAATCTGAATCTCAAACCTAAACCTAAGCCCAATCCCATTCCAAACTGAACAACTAAATTGTAGTTTCAGTCACGGTACAACGATCTATCGATTCATAAAAAAAAGGGCCTAGAAAGTTGTTAAAACACTGGACAACAAAGCTGCGGGCTATAACTGAACATAGTTAAATCTAAAACTTAAACTGAATCATATAAAATATATATATATATAACTGGAATATTATTTCCTATTCCTAAACTTTGCTTCAGGGCAAACCACACACTAAAACTTGATAATTAAGCAAAGATTTTTAGGTTAGGTTAAGCTATAGATATATATAATAATTGGTTAGGATGATATCGTTTCGTAATGAAAGTCTTGCTTATGTTGCATAGTGTTAAACTATGTTATTGGCACTTCTTATCAAACGCATCGCCTTATGGCAATCATTTGCTTGTTTAACACAAATTTAGTTTTGTTTTTGTTTGTTTGTTTTATGTTTTTGTTGTCTAGTGTAATTATTATGCACACCTTTTGCTTGACGCTTGCATCATAGTTTTTGTAGTTACAAGCAAGCGAATTGGCCCAGATAATTGGCCATTGCTGGCCAGCGTTTTGGGCATCTCGACGCCTTCGATACGAGCTGCGAAGCGAAGGAATTGGTGATGCTGGCGCCGCCGCTGCTGCTGCTGCCGCATATTTTGATGCAGCTACTGCCGAGCTGTTCCATGGTGGACGTATAAACGGACTTACTGCTGTAGCAACTGTTGCTGCTGCTGCTGCTGCAGTTTGTGTTGCTGTTGTCGGTGTTGGAGTTGTTGGATTTGATACGGTATTAAGTTTGGTATTCTGTCGAAAACTACGTGAACGCAGAGAGTTACGCTCAAGTCCAGTATTGGTGACATTTGCGGGAGTTGCTGTTGGTAGATCCTTGGTCTGTTTGGTGGCCGCTAGACGTGGCGGTTTGGGTGGTGGTGTTGCCGTACCAATTGTATTCGATGGCCAACTGCTGGAGTTCTCTGAGCCACTTTCACTGATTGTCTCGGAGCTAATGCTATTCTTACGCTGTGATTTGGGTGTGGTTTTGGATTTAGTTGGTGGTACTGCTGGTTTTTGTGCCCTAATCGTGCCACAGGCATGCGATTTACCGGTGCATCCACGATGAAACGAAGGATTTAATCCGGCGCCAGGTGCAGCTGGTACAGCAGGCACAATGCCACCGCGTAGCGTTTGCTCAAAGCTCTTAGGCTTGAGGAACATGATTAAAAGATCGTGTTGTTGAGGTGTTATATGATCACCTGGTCTATGTACACTATACACACTATATGTTTTCAGAACAAACAATTGTCATGGCCAGCAAGTGCCAGCGGCGTTTCGAGCATGACCAGCAGAGATCTGGCCAGTGGACGGATAACAATGTCTTTATGAAACAGGGAAATAAATGAAACTGGAGCGTGCCCGAAACCTTGGAAACTTTAGTATCCACACCATAAACAACTAACAACTAACACCAACACAAGATTCAAGTATTATTTTTTCTATGATTTTATCTTTTATATTATTATTATTTTATTATTTATTTTTTTTTTTTATCTTTTTTTTTATATATATAATTTATTTTTCACAGTCTGCTTAAGTAGTTAGCGCTTTGACATTAGACAATTGAATTTAAAAGTGGAGAAAAAAAAACAGGCAATCATCGTGTGATCGTTTATTGATAGATCCATTGATTGATTGATTGATTGATTGAAATGCAAGACTCAAGTCACGAACGCGAATTATGAATTAACCAACCAACTACAAAAAGATACATAAAACGCCAACTTGAATGACAACAAAGAATGGTCACTGGCCAAACGAACGATTCATTCGTTCAAGTATTATCTGGTAATCCCGCACAGAATTGACACGGTGGGCGTGAGGTTAGGTTAAGACAATTCTCAATTCCGTTTCCGTACCGAACTTGAGCAAAGTTTGCAGCGTACTGACGACACAACAGCAACGCCAGAGACGACGAAGTGAATATAAACAACAACAACAACAACAACTACGAAACGAACGAACGAAAATATATATATACACACACACACACATACACTCAAATAAAGCAGCAGCGACTTCAACTGTAACTGCGACAGCGACTGCGGCAGAGTCTATTTGTGTAGGCAGCACGAACGCAGTTTACAGTGGGTGTAAATAAATGCATACAGCTGCAGTTTGGGAGTCGCTGCTACGCTGGCAACGTTATAACTTCGCTGCGACTGCGCATTGGTATAGTCGCTAGCGCAGCAAGAGAGTATTTATATGTTCATGCGTGCATGTGTGTGTGTGTGTGTATGTAAACATGAGAGAATGCAGACGAGTGTTTGCGGGTGAGAAAGAGAGCCTAAGGAGGGGGAGGAATAGAGCATTGAATTAATGTTTACTAAAATGCAGTACGAGTTTTTCCGTTGAGTGTTGCCAAATCGGTTTATTTTCGTCTACTGAATGAACAGAGTTTAACGCTAAAATGTGTCAGACAACTTTATGAACTCTATGATTCTAACCCCAAACGACAACAAAGAAGAAGATTACAATAAGAGTAATGAGTCGAAAAGAAAAACAATATAATTCCAATTAGAGCTGTCAATTTGTACAGGGTTGGGCCTGGAATTTAAAGCTGTCTGATCAGAAATTTTCAGGTGCTCACAATTTCACAACAATTTCCGAGAGAGATAAACACTGTGAAAAATGTCAAACACGTTTCTACAACTGCCAATGGTCTAAAGTCAACAACTGAATTAGAATTTTTATGTTTACATAAACATATATAACAACTAAATGATACTCTGTAAAATATGTAAAGCCTATGAGTTAACCTTATAAGACAATTTTCTTTTGTAAATTCTTCTATAATTATAAAATGATTTTATAAACATATTATGAAAAATTGTAAACAGTAAGAGTATTTTTGAATCGGTTAAAGCCATAATGCAATCCGTTAATAAATAATGCAATTTTCTTCTAATTTTATGGCAGAACCGCAAACTATTGTAAAAGATTCCATATGTTCTCATTCAGGCAGCTAATTTTCTTTGATTTTTCTTTTTCAACCGTTTAACCCCATTGTAATTAAATTATTAGTTCCATAAATATAATGGATAATTCATCAAATCCTTTTATATTTCTTAGAATTAGCCAATATTTCTTAATTTTCTTGAATACTTTAGAATTATAAGCTGAATAAAAATAGAAATTAAAATCAATCAAAACTTTTTATATACTCAGTATAATAGATTTCAAATCTATTCACTCAATATATATGTAATATAATCAGTATAAAAATTAGAAAATAATATATAAAATATAATAAAAATCGATCTGCAGGTAATAATGCATAATCTGATACTAAATCGTCTACTATTCTATATAGTATTAAGAATAAAATTCACAGTTCCAGAGCTTCAATCACAAATTCTCTCAAGGAATGAAAGATAATGCTTAGTGCATATAAGTATATATATATATATATATATGTATATGTAATTTATAGTATACATATATATAGTTGTTCATATGGATACTGTCATTATCTTAAAGGCAATACTAAGGCAATAGTAATGTACTTTCGGAAACTTGTTTTCCCCAGTAATATTTAATTAATGAAATGCATCGATTACATGGAATAGTTGTGATTAATGTTTAGTTGGATATACTATTAGCAGGGATTGTTTATGTTTTTAAGATTGGAATCTCATTAATCAACTAAGGTGCATGTGGCTAATGATTTTGATGGTTAAACAGATAAGGGAATGCATATGGATCTCACCTGACGCTTAAAGCGTTTGCTGGCACTGCGACGAAGCGTATTGCAGTTGCCATTGTTAATGGAATGATCGATCTCTTCAACGGTGGCTGTTATTGGTGCCATGCAACGTTTACTAAGCTCCACCAGCTCTGCCACAGGCTGAACCTGCAGATGATTAGACAAATGGTTATTAGGTGCTATTGTATGTGGAGTATATGACGTACCTCAACTGTGACAGCATCTCCGCTGTTACGTATCATTTCAATGATGATCTCACGCGATAAATCGACAACGGGCGTGCCATTGACCTTGATGAGTCGATCGCCGGGTAATAGGCCTGTTGCACCACCACCAGCACCTGGCTCCGCAAATATGACAGGACGAAATGTGGGCGTTGTTAGAGATTCGCTACGATCTAAACAGATTGCTTTGCGCAGACTAAATCCGAAGTCCTGACGCGGTGACTTTTGACGGCGTATAACCAGCTGTCTGGGTGCAGGCAATTGTACCAATTGTACAGGTGGCAGTGGTAGCTGTACATCCTCAAAGGAATGTACACGAGCCCAACGATCAATGCCCTGTGATTCACCCACTGGGCTAAGCGAGAATGGGGGTGTAGCAAACGAGGAGTTTGTGGTATCTGTGAGACTGTCCGCACTCGGCGATGGCGATGTCAGCACATGCAAATGGGCACCCTGTATGGGCGTCTGTGGTGGTGCACCATAACGTGCATTCGCTGGTAGCGTCATGGCGCGTTGATTTGGCGTATGCTCACCATCGCTGCGCAGACTCTCCACGGATGTGAAGGATGTGCCGTGTTGGCTTGAATTGGAGCCACCGCTGCCACCGCCAGCGCCACGGTTGCCTTCAAACAGTTGCTCATTTTGCATAGTGTTGCGCATCAACATTTCAGGTGTTCCTCCACCACCACCAGTGAAGACAATCTCTTCATGAACATTGCTCATATTGCTACGCGAACCTTTCAATATGCCACGTTTGGGTGGCTTTGGTGGAACCGGTGGCAAAAAGCGATTCTATCGTTTGAAAGGAAATAAATATAATAGATTAAAAAGCTTTACAGGATTCAATTGCATATTCAGTGCTTACCTTAAGGCCGCCCGATATAAGCGTATGGGTCATTTCACCATAGTTTAAATTTATACCAATGCCAGTCCCATTGCGACTTTCGATGTGTGTCATCACAGATGCTACAATTTCCTCATTGCCACGATCCTGTTCGGGCCCACCATTCCCATTCCCATTGCCATTGCCATTGCCATTGCCATGAGCAGTGCCATTGCCATTACCATTCCCATTGCTACTGGATGCATCCGCATTGAGGGCCGCAAAGAAATCTGCACTGTAATCAGCTGTTATGCCACTCGGCAGCTTTTCCTTTTCCTTGCGGCGACCGCGTATTTTCAGCGAACGACGCACCTCCTCCAGACGCAGTAGCTCATCGCTGCTCATGCTGCCTGTGACACCAGTACCACTGGGTCCACCTTTAGCCTCTTTACGCAATTTCTTTTCCCGCTTGCGACGTTCCTTATCGTCGTCGCCGGCGCTTTTTTTCATAAAATTAAACATCTTTTATGTGTCTGTGTCTGTGTGTGTGTGTGAGTGTGTATGTGTCCTTAGAAAACTAACTGTAAGAAAAAGAATGATAAAGAAATTTTAATAAATGTTTTAAACACCAATAAGAATGCTTTTATCGAGTATATTCAACTACGAGCAACCCTTTCCCCAAGCACACTCACACATACAAAGTGCCAACTGTTCTGTGTTCTATTAGCCCATACGCATCATTTTGGGGTGTGGCTAAAACTATTTATCAATATATATATATATATAATGTTAATGTTTGACAATTAAGCAATTATCATTTATTTTTATTTTATCAGATAATTGGAATATATATATAATATATATAAGATAAGAGCAAAAATAGATAAAAACAGCTAATTTGCAAAAAGTTTATACATTTAAAATGAAATTAGGAAAAATTTCGATTAACTGAACCGTAAGGAATGACACATTGAGGGAAGCAATTAAATTTAACCGGTTTAACATCATCCCTGAGGTGTGAAAGGGATGGGTTGATTGCAAGTTCAAGGGCGTGCCCAACATTTTTGCACCTTTTTTTTTCTGTTCTTTTTATTTCTCTCTTGTTGTCTGCTGCTAATTTGATTTGCCGTGCAACCACAACCGTTGGACACTTAGCATTTAACACTCACCAGCTCCCTCGTACCCACTACTACACACACAGTATTCAAGCATATACCCGTTCAATACTTTTCCCCTCTTCGTTCCCTTCTATGGTTTTTGCACACACGTTAACCGAATTGCTGCTGTCGTTTTCTGCGGTTAGTTTTAAGTTTTTCTTCATTTCGTTTCTTGTCTTCTTCTACTTTGGCTGCTTTATGCTCGGCAAAAAGAAACCCTGCGAATAATGCACCCGCGCAATACAACTACAATAACTACAGTTAAAACCACAAAAGTTAACTGTTTCTATCTGCTGCAGCACGTGTATGCGTGTATTTGAAATAATATATGTAAACAATGCGTCTGGTATTGCATATTTTCATTTAATATTATATTTCGCTTGTAATCTAACTGTGGCTCTTGTCAATAGGATTCGTTTCCATTTGTTATTATTTATTCAATTATGCGCTTTCTTTTTTTCATATTGTATATAAATTTTGTTTTGTTTTCACACGCACACACAACCACACAAACACTAAATACTAACCCACATACACACATATATACTTTGAGGGTCTTTTTGTTATTGCATTTGTATTTGTTTTTGTATTTGTATTGATTGCCCCAGACTCGCATTGCATTTCATATTTTGCTGTGCTTTACGTTTTTTTCGTTTCTTCTTTTAGTTTTATACCCACTGGCCTCAGTCTCATTATTATTTATACAATTCAAAATTTGTGCTTATTCGGCAAAAACCAATAGACATTGAGGGTGGAAGTGGAATGTGCTATTAGCAAGAAGCAAAAAAGAAAGTTGCCTGCCAGTCGCGAAGTCAATAACACCTTTGTTTTTGCAGTTTTCTATGCCTCTTTTGATAAGCGAAACACATCCACACATACACACACAAACATACGCTTAAGTTTACACACAAACAGTGAGCGATGTTTTGTACCAAAACTAACGTTTTATTGTCTATGACTAAATTTTATTGAATGTCATAGAAATTCTAAAGTTTACCTTTTTGCTACTTAAGCAATGCGTGCAATTACGCGCTTAGCATAAACAAATGCTTCGATTTAAATTCTAAAAATTATAAATTTCACTGAACCGACGTCGACCGATCGGCCAGTGCGTACACAACTGCTAGAGATGGAACTGTACAGATTGTTTAATAGCAAAATCGATAGACTTTCATTAATCGGAAAGTGTATACACACCAAAAATTAAGTGTTTACATATATCGAAATGTAAGCAACTTTAATTTTCACGATAACATTCTGTAAAAGTTAACAGCGCCACCATTCTATAACGTTTTTAATTTGACTGTTATAATATGTTATTGAATTGTGGCTTTAAACAATTGTATTTTTAATGTTCAGCGAACCAACAGATCGCACTGTATTTTAAAATAAATCAAATATAATTATATATAAACGTTAACGTAAACCACGACGATAATAACATTCCCCACGATTCATTGTATATGTAACATACTTATGTATTAGAATAAAAATAAGTGGATAACTCCTGAAAGCTGGTCTCTAGCTTCTTGATTAAAACTGATAGCTTGGCAAAACGGGGGATTTGCGTGCAGGCACAGTTTCCGGTGTTGGTATAACCCCACCAGTGATATTATAAACAGACTCAAACTCAGCGGGTTTCTGTTTGGCCATTTGATAGTCACCAGAATCAAAGAATTTACGTTCCTTTTGCAAACGCTTTTGTAGAAACATAGAGCGATCAGGAGACTTTTGTATGCCCAATGAATATTTAGGTTTTCGTGAATCCCCCTCGGCAATGTCAGCAATATTTTCAATTTGCTGAACCGAGCTCATATTTTTAAATTGAATTTAAATTTCTTTACTTAAATATATATGTCCTAAAATTTATTTGACAGATGTGTTATATTGTTAACTTTGTACACATTTATTTTGTTTCATTATTATTTGAGGAGAAATTTATGTGAGTTTTGAACTAACAATTTTCTAATCTACCTTAAACAAGATATAGAAAATGTCATCCTACTATGTTAGATATGCATTGAAATAAATCATCCTACCACCACTAGCTATCGACCGACCACCACACACACACAAGACCGTCTAAAAGTGAAGCGTAAAAACCAAACGGTACATGTACATGGAAAAATAAGTGTGAGTGCGTGTGTTTATGAAAAAAATATAATTTCAACATATATATTATGCACACAAGAACAAAAAAAGAGTTTCAATCAATTCAACAATTGTGTGACATATTCGTTATTAATTGTGTGTGGCCTGGTGTCTGCAACACAGACAAACACTCACACACACTAACATTTAACATACAACAGAAACAAAAACAACATACGTGAGTTGTCGCTGCCGTCACCGTCACCATTCAGCAGAGTCTGCCTTTTACATTTTGCGAAAAAAAAAGAGTGAAAAATAAAAAAAGCAAAAGTTAGTTCTTTTGTCCAAAAAGGTGGGTTCAATATATCTATGTTCTTGCAATTGCAAGTGTTTTATGCCAAATTCCAATAAACAGCCGTGGCCTTTGTTATTGTTATTCGTTCGGTCGCTCAATCGCTTACAGCGTCACAGTCACCATCGTCGTCGTTGTCATTGTCGCAGCGCCGTCTCTGTCGGCGTCGTTGTCTGCCCCCGATGGTAATCTCTCTGTGTATGTGCGTGTGTCTATGCCTGCGCGAGCGTGTGTATATGTGTATATGAACACTTGATAACTGTATTAGTGTCTAGACATGTTGCTGACAAGGCTGCAAACTAAAAAACTTTTGCTTGCGGTTCGGCACGCCGGTTCGAATCAATGTTTGGGCTCGTGCGCAGGGTTCTATGTTGCTTTTGTTAGATTGTTGCTTTTAAATACATAATGTTAAAAGTAAAATCAAAACAAATAAAGCTTATTAAATATTCGTAGAAGCTTTTTAATTTTTTGACATATACAAATTATATATACATATAGATATTATCTGTATTATGTGTATGTGTGTGTGTGTGTGTGTGTCTGTTTTCTTTTTATTCTTATATATGCTATGGTTCGAGACTTTAAACCGTTCCAAACCGGTTCGCTGCTTTTTGCTGCTACTTTTGATCACTTGCTGCGCCGACCTACACACGAACACTAACTCACACACAGAGCTACAAAAAATTTTTTGTATGTACATTTTGTCTGTCAGACATACCATCCCCTCTCTTTCTTACCCTTCTGCCGCCCACACACATCTCCTGGCTGCGGCCTCGCACTTTGCATTGCAGGCAGACAAACATACGCGTCTCTCATTGATGTGTACGCTTGTATGTGTTTGTATGTGCGTGTATATTTGTATTTTGTCGATTTTATTTTATGTACATTTGTTTACAGTTTTAGATAGCGAAATTTGTACAGCCGGCAGCGGCCGCCACAGCACGTCGTTGACATTTTCGCAAATTGCAAATGAATATGTTTTTTTTTTTTTCATTTTTTTTTTTTCAGCTGCGATCATTGTCGTTCTCTCTGACATATACATGCACATACACATGCACACGTGCCCCTCGCACCTTTATCGCTTGCTACAATCTTAAATAGCGGGCCACACAGAGACAATATATATATATATATATAAATACCCATACGCAAACACTTTTCATATATATCTACACATGCTATATTGATGTATGCATGCATGTGTACTTATGCATGTATGCGTGTAAGTTCATGAACAGCAGCGTTTTGCTGTCGACTTGTTTTGATTTAATTTCGCGGTGAATTGCAATCGCGAAAAATTTTTCGGTTGTATCGCAGCAGCGGCGGCGACGCTGCGTAACACGGCGGGGAATTTTTGTTTGAAGCCAAAACAGCAGCAGCAGCAACAACAACAATAACAACAATAGCAACAACAATAATAATAATAAAAACAAATACAAAAACACTACAGCAGCGACAGCCGCTATGCCAATGCTGGCGCCTCAACATGTGGGGCGCGCGCAATGACTAAGTGAACTGAACTGAATGAGATAGCAAGAGGGAGGGAGAAGGAGTGAGAGTAAGAGAGGGAGAGAATTAGAGAGTGGGAAAAAGGGAGACCTCTGTTCCCGCTGACGTTGTTGTCGCCATCGCGTCAGCCCTTTTGCGAAACGGAAATGCCGTAAATGCTCCGGGTTTTTTTTCTTTATATTTTTTTAACTTTTTTTTTATTATTTTATCATTTTTGTTTGTTTTTTTTTTTTTTTGTTGTTGATCGAACGATCCTATTTTCAACAGTTTTGCAGCTGCTTTAGCTGCAGCTGCTGACGCAAGCGCCAACAACAACAACAGCAACAACCACAATAACATCGAAAGGGCTGTGCAATTTGCCATAAACACGCCAAAAGACAATAACAAAAAATGCATATGCATATGTTTTGTGCATATTAGAGATGGACATGTGTCGTGACACGACCTATATATATATATATATATATATATCTA
This sequence comes from Zygothrica quintamaculata, assembly GCA_037044455.1. Lineage (NCBI taxonomy): Eukaryota > Metazoa > Arthropoda > Insecta > Diptera > Drosophilidae > Zygothrica > Zygothrica quintamaculata. The sequence goes on from JBAMBS010001429.1 coordinate 194,133, forward strand.
TTTACTTTATTATAAAAATGTGACCAAACTAGGGAATAGCATGAAACCATTTCATATATAAAATTTAACTTTAATATTTATTGTCGTCTTTTTTTCTGTTTGTTTGTCAATTTGCCTTTACTTTAATTAATTTAAAAATTTATAAAGTTTGCTAAAATTATTATTGTATAGATTTAAAAATCTTATACGTTTTGCATATATAGATATATGTTTTTAATTATTTTGTTTAGTCTACCATCTTTTAAATGATGTGCAGTTAAATATCTATATCTATATCTATGCAATTATTTACAATTAAAAAAAGAAAATCTTGCATTAGACGCCAGCTGAAATACGTAGAACTGATATATTTATACCTTTATCTAATATTTATTTTTGTTTTTTTTTTTTTTTGCTTCCCTAATTTTAGAAACGGTTTAGGGCGTCTGGTATTGGTTTGTTTGGCGTACGCGGAACTGGGAACAGCCTCAACACGAATTACCTAACATTTCCTCTACAGAGGAGATCGACTGTGGTTGCCGGCACCGCAACAGGATCTACCTCAAATACAACAACTACAACTCCCACGACTATAAGCAATCGTCTGGGCTTTAGCTTTAGCAACGGCAATAATAACAACAACAGCAACAACAGCAACACTAACACTAACAACAACAACAGCAGCAGCAACAACAACATCAGCAATTGGAATAGTGGAATAAACGAATCACTGTTCAATAACGAAATTAACGCCGATACGCGTCCAATAGCGACGGCAACAGAAGCTATTATGTCCTTAACAGCGACAGGCACATCATCAAACCTTCCACTGGAACCCATAGCAATGGGTCGTCCTGTGATCGTTAGAGAGGGCTGGTTACAGAAACGTGGTGAACACATTAAAACCTGGCGTCCACGTTATTTTATATTACGTGACGATGGTAAATTGATGGGATTCCGTAGCAAACCGGTGGACAGTACACAAACGGATCAGCTACTCAATAATTTTACTGTAAAGGGCTGCCAAATCATGACCGTAGATCGGCCAAAGCCCTTTACATTCATTATACGTGGCCTACAATGGACAACAGTTATCGAACGTACATTTGCTGTCGATTCTGAACTTGAGAGACAACAATGGACCGAGGCTATACGAAATGTGGCCAGTCGTTTGTTTGATATGGGTGAACTAACAATGACAACATCAGCACAAACCGATATGGCTGATGTTGATATGGCAGCCATTGCCGAAGTTGAACTATCTGAACAGTTCTCTGTGCAAGGTACAACGCGTAACAGTAGCGGTGTCAAGAAAGTGGTAAGTATCATCATAATATAAGATACAAAATGATCAGTTTTATAATCCTTATTTCTATTTTAGACACTGGAGAACTTTGAGTTTCTCAAGGTGCTCGGTAAGGGTACATTTGGCAAAGTGATTCTATGCCGTGAAAAGGCCACAGCGAAACTTTATGCAATTAAAATTCTCAAAAAGGAGGTCATCATACAAAAGGATGAGGTTGCTCATACCCTAACCGAAAGTCGTGTACTCAAGACAACAAATCATCCGTTCCTAATTGTAAGTGATTCATCATACAACACAAACAACATTTAACAAATCAATTGGTTAAACAGAAATCTAGATTTATGCATTCAGTTTAAGATTTAACTTGAAATTGTATTCCCCAAAGATCCAATACCATACCACGTTTAATGGGCAATACCCGTATAAAGTGGAATATTAAAAGCATTCCTGGAACAATTATTCAATTGTTAGTGATACGGATAGACGGATCAAAGACCTTAAACATCGACTTAGTTGAATTCATACCACATAACGATATCATACTAGCTATAAAATTGAAATTGAAGCCTATATAAATATTAGCTTTTACACTTATATTTATGCATTATCTAAGTTTCTATATATATAGTAATTACTCTATATTTATATCTTTTACAGTCACTAAAATATTCATTTCAAACCAACGATCGCCTTTGCTTTGTTATGCAGTATGTTAATGGTGGAGAACTATTTTGGCATTTAAGTCATGATCGCATCTTTACCGAGGATCGTACACGTTTTTATGGTGCCGAAATTATATCGGCATTGGGTTATTTACACTCTCAGGGCATTATATATCGTGACCTAAAGCTAGAAAATCTATTGCTGGACAAAGATGGTCATATAAAGGTTGCAGATTTTGGTCTATGCAAAGAGGATATAACCTATGGACGTACAACAAAAACATTTTGCGGAACACCAGAATATCTAGCACCCGAAGTATTAGAAGATAATGATTATGGACGTGCTGTAGACTGGTGGGGTACCGGTGTGGTTATGTATGAGATGGTGAGGAGTAGCATTAAAAGCATTTCAATATTATAATTATTAATTTAATATCTATATATTAATATATTTGTATAGATCTGTGGTCGATTACCTTTCTATAATCGTGATCATGATGTACTCTTTACCCTCATAATGGGTGAAGATGTTAAATTTCCACGTAATATAACTGAGGAAGCAAAAAGTTTATTATCTGGTTTATTGGCCAAGGATCCAAGCAATCGTTTGGGAGGTGGTCAGGATGATGTTAAAGAAATACAAGCGCATCCATTCTTTGCGAGTATTAACTGGACAGATCTAGTACAGAAAAAAGTATAATACAATATAAATATATAAAGATTTACAGCATATATTAACTATATATTATATTTTTTTTTTGTATATTATAAATAGATAACGCCACCTTTTAAGCCTCAGGTAACATCAGATACAGATACAAGATATTTTGATGAAGAGTTTACGGGCGAAAGTGTTGAATTAACACCGCCAGATCCTACGGGACCTTTAGGTTCTATAGCCGAAGAGCCACTTTTCCCGCAGGTAATAAATAACTATACAAAATATATATATATATAATTATTTATTTAATGTTATTTTTTATATCCGATTCACAGTTCAGCTATCAAGGGGATATGGCTTCCACATTGGGTACCTCATCGCACATTAGTACTTCCACAAGTCTTACATCGATGCAATAGAACAAGCTATATATATATATACACACACACACACGCAAACACATACACACTCACCTATATAAACAATTTAAATTTACAAATACACACGCAAACACACATCAACTACTGCTTCAATACCTATGCTGCCCATAATATGCCTAGAGTTATATTGAGGTGGGAGAAACCCTTTTTTGCGAGCAAAACTACAACAACATATATTAAAAAAGAAACATAAATAAATAACAATTTCTACTGCTAAGTTTATATACAACAAATAACAAACAAAAAGAAAAAAAAAACAAAAAAAAAATTGAAATATATATATATATAAATTATTTTTCATAACGACAAAAAGAGAAATAAATAAAATAAACATTTAAAATTAAAAAGCAGCAACAGAGAAGTTAAAAAAAAGTCTATATAGATATATATTCATATATATATATATCTATATCAAATGAGAAAAATAGTTCTCATTGATTATATAATATGATAGCTACATATATATATATATATATTTATATATATGTATATGTACATTTAAATATTAATTTTTAAGCATATAACGCCGATTAGTTAATTTTTGAATGGTAGTAAAAATAATATAAAAAAAACAACTAACACGCAGAATATATATACTTCTAGCATGTAGGGAGAAAACACGAACGTTTTATATAACTGTGCTGCAATAAATCGAATTACATACACCTACACAAACACACACACACACACATACATACATACAATTACACAACATAAGCATTATTTATATACTCCAAAGAAGTAAAAACAAAACAAAAAAAAACGAAACAAAATGCAAAAAAAAATCACGAGTTATATTCAATGATAAAGATGCCTCTGATGTGCTGTGCTTTATGCAACAAAATAAAAGAAAAATAAAAATAAATAAGAAAATTGTAGCAGAAAGTTGAAGAGTAAAAAAAATTAATAACTAATTAGCTATAAACGACTAAAATAATAATAATAATGATAATAAAAAGAATAAAATAAATAATGAAAAAACAAACACAACAAAAAGGGAAAACAATTTTTTCAAAAAGTAAAAAACAAAAAAGATTTATATATATTGTTTTTTTTACACAAATATTTGTACATATTTATATAAAGAAAATTCATTGTGTCTTTTTTTTTGAAAGAAGACAGAAAAAAACAACAAAATTTCCATTTTTGAAGTTCAAGAAAAACATGAAAAAACATTGCCTGAAATATGTTTATATATATAGTACCACAGCAAATCGGCTATATAGTGGATATACTAAAAGCAAATTATGAAATTTTGATATTTTTATAAATGGTATAAATCATTGAAGAATTTGAAGATTGTAAATAAAAAACAAAATTAAATTTAAATTAATAACAAAAATGGAAAGTTGTTTAGGCATTTCGAAATAATAATAAAAAAAAAAGTATAATCTCCCTTTCTATACAAAAAAAAAAAAAAAAACAAAAAACAACAGAAAAATCTTATCAAATATAATAAATAAAAATAAAAAGATATTTTCTTAAATTTAAAATAACAATAAATTTAAAAAAAATAAAAAAAACTGCTTGCAAGAGATAAAAGAAAGAGAAGCCAAAGAAACGGCGTAGCATAATATAAAAAATAAAGAACATTGAGAGAAAAGAAAAGCATAATAAATTGCAGCCAGATGAGTTAGATCTAACTATGCTATATATAGTATATAGTATAGAGTTTAGTTGCTAACTATACTATATATAGTATAGATTTTAGTTGATTAGAAGTCTAGGCAAAACTAACCAGGAGAGCTTAAACACACACACACATATACACACTACATAGTACACTAAAAAGTAGACGGAAACCTGTAGTTGAGTGTAGCATATAAATAATTAAAATAAAAATAAAGATAATGTATATAGCTATAGCTTGTAGCTTGTTATTGGGATCAGATCAGATCGCTTTAGATCAGTTAAGATCAAAAGAGAAGGTATACGTGAAAATTAATTATAAAAAAAACTTATATATATGCACTTGGAAGAGTTTTTAATCTTCAATATAGAAACATATATGAAGCGTCTATTAATGAAGCACCTGGCTTAGGCATTTCATCTCTGTAAGGACAAGAACAGTTAATTAAAGCAATCAATGAAAGATCTCTCTCTCTCTATATATAGTATATATATTGTAGAAAGATCAATGAATGCAGCAGCATAGAGATAATTTTCATAAGCAAAGCTTATTAGAAATGACTACACAACGATTCGGAATCTGAAAAATATATACTATATATATATATATATATATATATATATATATATAGATGTATATATTTGAGTTTTAGTTCTTGTTTAATTTTGTTTTTTGAACTTTTTGTTGACTTAAGCAAATATAAAAGAAAATTAATATACTGAAAAAGCTTATATATATATACATATATATGCATTTGTATATGTGTATGTATGTGTGTATATATATAAAGCTGACCAAACAATCAACTGAAATCTGCCAATGCCCGCAATACGGCAAGCTTTTATAAGAATAATTAAAATAAAAATAAACTAAAGATATATAAAAAAAAAAAATTACTTTAAATGTAGCAAAAGAAAATAATTTAAACTGCAGCCTAGACAATTTCTCATTCTGTTTTTTAGTATATATATACATATATTTATATATATATATATATATATACTTACTACTCAAGGTGCCCATTTTTACAGAACGCCAAGACCCGTCCTCATCCCAATCCAACTCAATCCATCAATCTTTCCATACCACAAAAACTTTTTTTTTAAGTTTGGATTTATATCTGGTCATATATATCTATATATATATATATCTATATATATATATATACGAAAATATATATATCCTTTAAATGTACTGCAAAATGATAACGATGTGTTCTATAAATGGTTTAAAATTTGTATCTATATCTTGTCAGAGATCAAAGATCAAGTTTTATATTCTAAATAAATCAAATGAAATAAGAAAAAAATTTAACAAAAACTCGCAAAAGAAAATTATTTTAATTTAATTTTTATTTTTTGGTAAAAAAAACATAGTTTCTAAAAATTAATAAACCATAATAAAAGTTATAATAATATATATAATAAGACAGATAAATATAAATCAATGAATTAAAGCAGATTTATAATGAATACGTTTATAAAACAAGAGAAACAACTGAAACACGGCAACCTGTAGATAATATACGATCTACATAAGTTCTATTTAGATTTATAATTTATACGCGCTTACGCATACCAACACACATCTATATATATATATATATTTATATATATATATGTATATATGCATACATACGATATACATAAACCTTATATACATGTGAATGTACAGAAACGTATGTAACCATGTAAAAAATAAAAGAAAAATTGAGAAAAAAAACTTATTATTAAATTACATAAATAAAATTTACATATAAAAAGGTATTTGATAAAAAAACGAATGTAAAGTGTTTTTTTTTGGGCTAATATGTAATATATAATTTTCTGGTACAGTAGACTCTCTCTATAAGGTATGCTGCTATAACACAACTAACCCAAAGGTACTCAAATCTGACCTTTCATAATATACATAAAAGTTACACTAGGGCTAAGGCTAAAAATCGTTTTCTGAAACTCACCCAATGATGTATAGAGTATGTAAGTTACATACATACATACATAGTTGCAATATTGTAGAATTAAAGTTTTTTAGTGCGTCTTCTAAATCTTCGGCTGTCGGAGGCCTTTGTTCCAAATTGGGTCAAGACATTGTTAGCTACGAGTATGTTGCATGTGCTGATCAGGTCCAAGTGGTCAAGCCAAATAACCATCTTGACCGACTTATATACAAGTATTTATATATATATATATATATATATTCGGGAGCAGCCCAAAGGTGGGCAGAGACTGTTACGGCGAGTGCGTGACAGGCCCGCTTTGAAGGTGTCCATGGAGCACGTTGTGCGCGCCCGCGAACAATGCGTTTTGTCTGATGATTAATTGCAACACAATCTTGGAGGCCACAGAGCCAACAGAGTCACACTCGCTGTCGTCGCTTTCCCCACAATAATACACACACGCACACGATTCTATGTATGTGTGTGTGTCTGTGTATAGATAAAATGTGTGTCGCGACGTCAGGCGGATATATTACTTGTATCTGTGACATAAAGCTATTAATTTTTAGCACTTTAACTGGAAACAAACAAAAAAATAGCATTAAGATTACAAGTTTAACATTGAAGGAGAGCAAAGCGGGAGTAGGAAATGTGCAGGGATGTAGACATAGGGAGCAGAAACTGTGTCGCGTGTAATATGCTCGCAATATAGAGAACTGAAACTGAAGAGGGGAAAAAATTGTATCAGAAATGGAAGAATAGTAACGAAAATATCGAGCACTGCTGTTGGATGGGAATCGAAATGGGAAAGAGGGAGGGACAGAGAGAGAATGCTAGAATTAAAGCGGAATTAGAAGCTAACCCTGCAGTTACAGAGAAGGTACAATTAGTATAAAGGATAGGCAGGAACCTCTGAAGCTGAAAGACTAGCGGAAACCTTAAAAGAGACCAGCAACAGAGTAGAAAGAAAGCTGAAGGGCTGATACGGGAGTTCAAACTAAGCAGGCAACTGCAAAGGCAATTACTAAAGGAGCTTAAACATTAAACCCAATTCAAAACCATTACTTAAACTGTAATCTTAGTTACTGGAACTAAAGATGTGAGCTGACTCTGTAGTAAGAGCTGAGCTGATAGCTACCTTCACGGGAGAAACGGTAGCGGGAGAAGTAACCAGAATGGAAGTTGAAGCTGTTGCAGAAATTACAGCTTGGAGTTTGCAGAAAGCGAAAGTAAAGCAAATTGTTAGTTTCCATTGAACTTTGTTGAATTGGGTTCGTTTTGGGCTGGGTCTCGTCTATGCTGTGCATCCTTAAGCTAAGCTAAGCCAAGCCCAAGCCAAACATTAAGCCAGTGACAGGCCCTTTAAAGACGCGCTAGGAAAGGTGCGATTGGTGCTTTCGCTTTTAATGCAGCGACAGCTTTTGACGGATGACAACAAACCAAATGGTGAAAGACAATACAAATATTAGAAAACGAAGACTGAATACACTAACCGAAGATAATACTCCAGGAATATGTGAATCAAGTAGTAATATCTGTTTTCCTAATCTACAGCTAATATCCTCTTTAAAGTTTCTCTCCTGTGTATGATCCTTTCACTCCTATGCTTCGCTAGAATTGCGAATAAATGTTTAAAGTCTTATAGAAGTTGTTGTACTCGTTGTCTTTAAGGGTGTTTACAAATTAAGAGAAAAGGTTTTGAGAAGGGAAGTTTAGTTAAAGGAAAGGGGTAGGTAAGAGTAAATGCGTTTCGTTTTTCTTTGTTTGCTACGCGTTTTTCGCGCTTTTCATTTGCCAAACGATTTTTCTATTTTCACCTTTTGCTTGGCTTAAAGTGGTGTATTTAGGGGAGGGGGGGGGGGTATAGGAGCAGTAGAAAGAGGATAGAGTGTAGGGGGACTGTGTGCTTTATAGCAATGTGAAAATGTCTGGAAACTAGAAATTGGCCAGCAGCAGCATCAGCAACTACATGTGAGTATGTGCTGGCACTTAACAGTTGCCTCCTAACTGCCCCTCCTCCGCCACAAATTCAGTCTATACCCTTGCCCCTGTTGTTGCTCCATCAAAGTAATCACCAGCTAAAAAAAAGTGAAATACATCAAAGCACGTCACATCCATCAGACATTATGAGAAGCACAAGAGCACGCCCCAGACCCACTGCAAGACCCAGTATCCAGTATCCAATATCCAGTATCAGTGTACCAGTCGCAGTACCAGATGGAGTACCCAAAGAGTAGACTATTGCCGTTGCTGTAGCTGTTTTTCTATTGCTGTTGCCCGTTGTGTTTGACAACCAGGCCCAAAAGCGTCCAAAGCGTCCAAAGCGTCCAAAGCGTTGCTAATGAATTGGAATTGTTTAAAGAGTCTGAGGCAAGCATTAGATGAACATAGTAAGAGATGAACATGCTGAAGGAGATGAAGGGAAGTAACAGCTACAGCAACAGCAATAGCAACAGCATCAGCATCAGCATCAGCATCAGTCTTAGCTTGGGCCTCCAATGTCGTCTCTTAGCAGTCAAAGCTGCAATCGAAATTAATGAAAACTTTCGTTTATTTAATTGCACAGCAGCAACAACAACATAGACAGACAGATGAGACAGACAAGCAGATAGAAAGAGAGAGAAAGAGAGTTGAAATAGGGGAGATGTGGAAGAAGGTGGAACATGTCTAAGCCAGGCTAAGCGCAGGTGTCTACAGTGAGTCTCAGTGTTTATGGGTTATGGTTATGACCATAATGAAATCTATAGGGCAAGACAGCAACAGCAACAACAGCAGCAACAGCAACAGACAGGGACAGGGACAGCGGCATTTGAGTGAAAATGATTGATTGATTGATCGTTTGCCTTAGCTTATGTTAGCTTGTGATCATCATCGCTATCGACATACATACTCATCGTCATTGTAATCGTCATCGTCATCGCGATCGTCATCGTCATCCTCTAAACGTTATTGCATTGTTGTCTGTGATTGCTGCAGTTACTCCTTTTCGGTGTACAGAGATTTGTTGACTTTGCCAGGCAATTATTGTTTGTTTGTTTATTTGTTGTTGCTATTGTTGTTGTTTTTGTTGTTGTTGTTATTATTGGTATTTTTTTGTAATGTATTTATTTATTTATTTTATATTGTTGTTGGCAGATTTCGCTGCAATTTTGTTTATAGCGTTTAAGGTCGAAACATGATGTTGATTGAGTTGTTCGACGTTTGCCAATTGCCAATCAATGGCAACTAAATACAAACGTGTTCAATTTGTGCCTCTTTCAGCCATGGGGGAAAGTCAATTGCTACCATTCAATTGAGTATCCTTAGAGATGTTTTTCTTTTTTTTCTATTTTTTATCTACTTTTTTCTTGATAGAACAAAAGTGAATTAAATCATTGACTTAAAACTGAAATATGAAAGCAATTTAATTGGTTGATTCAATTGCAAGTTTTAGTTGAAATAACTCTAATATTTTTTTTTTACTTTTTTTTCTATAATATTTACCTTGGTACACACCTTAATTTTAGTTGTTTGCTTTTCTACTGTCATATCTTAACTGCTTTTGTTAACCATAGAGACTAGTAGCTTTCTACTACATGTTATTGCACTTGTGTTAGCTGATAGCTGTTAGCCGATAGTTGATAGCCCAATTGATATGATTATTAAGAAAAAGTTTATGAATATATTTTTATATATATATATATATATATATATATATATATTGGAACGGTAGCTTGTAGTCTGTTATATTGATTATCTTATTAATGCATTCACTTTGCATCGTTGAACATATTCAACTTTGACCAGATCAAACACAAGAAAAAAAAAGAAACATTTGGATACAAGTCTAACATTACAATGGGTGGATAAGCTCTGTTGCACATGTCAATGCCAGTTAACAGTTGCCCGTTGGCAGGTTACCATGTTGCCAGTTGGCCAAATGGTAGCCCCTTGTGGACTCGTTTGTGTTCCAATTCGGACATAAAGCAGGCGGCATAAAAAATAAACAAATAAAAGAAAAGCAAAATAAGTAAAAAAAAAATATATAAAAAAAAAAAAATTTAAAAAAAAAAAAACGGGTCAACATTGCAAATAGTCGTACTTCTACTCCCATTTGGGCCGCCATATGACTCTCTTTGCTGACCAAGTTGTGAACGATGCGGACAATGCGGCAACAACATTGGCCAAATATAGAGACATTGGACAATTTCTTAGCATGGAATGGAACGCCTTTATTATAACTATGACAAAAACAGTACCATGTAGGAGTTACTTAGTAATCGTCTATATAACACACATATATATATAAATATATATATATATGTGTGTGTGTGTGTGTGTGTGTGTGTCCATGTGTGTTCCATGCGATAACCCAAATAAGAAAAATGTTCGTACACATTTTTTTATAACAATTTTTTTTTTATTATATTTATTTACTAACTAAAACATTTGGCCGACAAGGCGCTGCATTGGGCTCTGGGGGGATGCAACCAGCAAAGGGGTCAGGCATGAAGTGCCATGGTATGAGTTGGGTTGGAAAAATTTTAAGAAGTTGCTAAGCTTTAGAGAAAGAGAGAAAATGTCTGGCAGAAAACACACCTTAAAAATGTTGTTGCAAACGATAAGCGCAACATTGCTAGGAGAGCGAGGGAAGAGCAGAGCAGCGAACACTTGCCACAGGTTTCTAATTGCAGACTGAACAGCGTTGAGAGTTGTAGTTTGGCTGTGACGGATTTGGGCAGGAATATATATATATATATAGACTTGGCCAATATATGTGTATGTGTGTGTGTGTGTGTGTGTGTGTAGCTTCTGTGCATAAACTGACAGATTTTGCTGGCAGAAAGAACATTCCCTTAGTCAAAGAATCAATTTTGTTGCCTTTTGGCAAAACTGCATCACCTGCAACTGCGACTGATCTGCAGCATGTAGGTGTGGCACTACATATATGTATATGTATATATATATATATATATAGCAGCACCTTTTGACTGGCATTGAGACGGCGGCGCCTTGCATGTCCGCCCTGGTCACTTGGAGGCTCCATTATGCAATGTCACGATTCGCGGGCGCATATAATGAACTTTTGATGTTGTTGCTGTTGTTGGTGTTGTTGCCACATGTGCAGACTAGGTCTATCCATAGTCATGGCCATACCATATACTAGCTCATTTGTTAGCAGCGTCAACAACAGCAACAACAACAACAACAACAACTAGAATGGCCCGCACACAGGTAGCCAATTCACGCTAGTGATGAGTGTATCCTGCGTGAGCACGAACAAACCGTTAAAAAACGAGAGCTGATTTTTCTTTTTGTTAAGTATAAACAATAACTGTAAGATAAACAGTTAGTCACGACTTTGACTGATTGAATGTTGTTTGTATTTGTCTTAAATCAATCAACAGAAACTCAACAACTTTTAATTGAATCGTTAAAACATTTTAAACAACATAAATTTCAGTCAGCCTTTCATATTATATAGAATTCTATATATATATAGTTTTTATTTGTATATATATATATATATATATATATTCAGCACATTCTCATCTCTAGTTTAATACGATTTTGGCTTAAAACACGAGCAGTGTTGGTAATTGCTTTATAAACGTTTTTAATGTTGTTTATTTGGTTTTTGTTTTTTTTTTGCTGATTTTTCAAAATTTTGTTGGTTGTTTGTTTTCATACAGTACACATTGGGTGGCATTGAACTTGTAGCTGAACCTTAAACTCTACCCTAAAGCTGAACCCCGAAAGCATACCCCAACCTAACCGTTAATGCGCCAAAAAGCCCAAAAGGGTTGGGCCCAATGACTACCAATGGGTTTTTTTTGGAGAGTGACTGGTCGCTGGTTGTTGGTCTTTTGGTCTTTTTGGTTACTGGGCACTGGTTTTTGGTCAGTAATCACAATCTTTTGGCTTATTTAAGGGCCTGTTCTTTGCTTTCACATATTTTGCTGTTGTTTTTTTTCGGTTTTTTTTTTTGATTTTGATTTTGGCAATTGCGTGGAAACCGCTGATTAAGCCCAACACCGCACAACATTCGAAAACGTGCCACATTTGGCAAGTTGCTGTCCCATTCCCATTCCCAATTCCAATTGCAATCCCTTTTCCCTAACCCTATACCTCTTTCTCTACCTGTATCCATCTCCAACTTCAACTCCAACTCAAACTCCGTGTCTGTGTCCGTGTAGAGATTCAGATAGAGATTCTTATACTGATTGTCCTCAACGTTGTAGTCGTTGTTGTTACTTTTGATTGGCGTTTGCTGATTTCGTTTTATACTGACAACATAATATTAAAGCCAATTAAGGCTAAATTTATGCGTACAGCATACGGCCAATACCAACCTCCAACTGCCAACTTTTAACTGGTAAACTGGTAACTGTGTTGCCTTTATTTTATTCTTTTTTACCTTTTAGTTTTTATTTTTATTTTTTGGTTTTGGTTTTTGTTTTTGTTTCTGGGCCGCAATTATATTGGCCAGCGGTCAGTTTTGGTAACTTGCAACGTCGAGTGAACATGTTAACTGCCCAAAGCTCCAAAAAGTAAACATTTCCTTGTTCTCGGCATATTTTGGCAACATTTCTTAAATGTATTTGCCTTCAGGTGGTATGTGCAACAGGGGCAACTCCTCAGTTCCTTCGATTGTTCGCAGTTTTCTTTTACTTTTTTGCTTGTTGTTTCCCCTGTTTCAGGCCATAACTGCAGTTTGTGGCAACATGTTAATTTCTTCATTGCCAGCATGTTGCACGCTTCTTATTTCTTATTTCTTCTTTTTTTTTCCAGTTGTTTTTGTTATTACTTTTTATTTCTCTTTCAAAGGAACCCAAGGAATTGAACTTGTAACTTTCTTTTGGCCGTTTTTGTTTGTGTGTGAATAACGAATAAAATGAATAACTCTTAAATACTTTAGCTCAAAGTGTTAAACTTTAAATAGAAAATAATGGTTCTGGCAATGATTAAGCTGTCAAGTTGATTCTCTCTTGAACAGAAAGATACACCATAAGTTCCTTCCCTTGCTACACATATAGCTTGTGGTGGTTTCTTCTATTTGGAGTTTCGTATGGAATTTCCTCTGGGATAAACAGTAAATATCGGTTATAAAATGCACAGCTTATATGCAAATATTGCTTAAATGCAAAATTATCTTATTTTTAAACATCATGAAACAATTTAGAACTAAATTTAACCTCATAAATGCAAAAAATTGCTTTTAAGAAAATATTGTTTATAAACAAATAAAAAATCGTTCAATTGGAATCAGTTCATATAAATTTTATCGGTTTTAAACAAATTATAAGCTTCTAAACCCGTGGTTTATTTTATAAGAATCATATACAACATATTTGCATATAACTCATGATTGCTTAAAAGGAAATATCGAATATATGCAAAAATTTTTCTGCATTATAAGTTTTGCATATAACCGGTATATAATGTATTTTTAAAAATATTTCATCGATTAAAACGCTATATCTTTAAAAATACTTCACCGATTATAACCTTTTATACCTTTCTGGGGTCGGAAGGATCACTACTAACTTTTGGCATCAAAAATTAACAAAGAAACAAAAATAATTTTTTTTTTAATTTTTTGAAATTTTGTCAAGGGGTAACACTGCAAAAATTGCAAAAATTTTCAATGACTCAGATTTGAATAAAACCAATTGAATTTGACAGGACTTAATCCTAGGACTCTAAAAAAGTATATTCTTTTAAAATCGGACATAAATTGACAGAATTAGATCGAATTAAAGTGAAAAAATTGTCTATTTTTACTATATACTGTACTATGGGATATTCTATAGGATATTTGTTAAGAGATATTGTATGGTATATTCTATGCGATATTCTATGGGATATTCTATGGGATATTCTTTGGATTATTGTTGAAATTTCAAAGGAGACGTGGCTGAGATTGTTTTGATTGGAAATTATCAAAATATTTAAATAAATTTTAATAAGTTTATGTGATGGTACCCGATTATATAGTTGCTCCTTTTAAGAAAGATTGATTGGGTGTAGTTCTAAGGAAATTTCTTTTGTCTAAGCTAATAAAAGCATCCTTAAAATTGCATAGAAATATTGCACACAATTTTTTATCTTTAAAGATAATGGTAAATTTCTTATACTTTTAACTTATATTTAATATTAGTATTTGGTTTGTATTTAAGTTAATATATATTGTATTTAATTATATTACATTTTTATTGTAAATTTTTATTAGTTAATAATGGGGTAAGCATATTAAAGTAACTATTCTATTTAACGGTCATAAAGTTGGTAATGCCTTAAGGTAGATCTTATGGACAATATAGATTAACTTAAAGTTAATCTAAATAGCTAATTATGTAATAATCTAACGAGTTTAAGCTTTAAAACGAAAAAAGAAAACACACAGTTGCAACTACCAAGTTGCAAGTTGCAAGCTGCAGGTTGCAAGCTTAAGGCTAGAAACTGGGAGTAAGCAGCTTCAACGATGCATATCATTTGTGTAGACGGGATTTATGGAAGTGATTCCACATTTGGATGGGGATTGAAGTTGCACTCGTATATGGGGCACAGCATATTGAATTTCAACAGCACACACACACAAACACACAAACACAAAAAAAGCAATAGAAACGGACAGAATGGACAAAAGAAAGAGCATAAGAAGAAGAAAAAGAAGAAGGAAAAGATATATAACGTAGGTTGAGTGTTTGTGCCACACGTGAGTTGGGTGTCTGTTGCCGCTGTGGAGTGTGTGTGTGTGTGTGTGAGTGTGTGGATGCCCCCGTGAAGAGGCCAGTGCCACCGTTATGCTTAGACGTGGTGGCCGTCTACTCATGCAACATTGCAATTAATTAAATTTTATTTTTAAATAATTGTTTTTAATTAAATTTTAAGAGTTTTGCGCAAATTCATGCAGTGAGCACAACGATCAGTTGCTTCGATAGACAAACACCTGGTAGATGGGTGTGAATAAGATTGTGCTTCTTCTTGTTGTATTTGTTGTTGTTGTTGTTGTTGTCAATGTTGTAGCTGTGAATGTGTATATGGATATATTGATGTAGATTTCGGTTGAAGTGTGCCTTATGCACATGCAATCGTTCAATCATTCAACTGACTATGCGTATCGGTATGTGTATGTGTCTGTGTGTGTGGATTATGATGCAGCATTAGGGGCACAGTCAGAGGCCAATGAGATGCACTTATTGGTATGCAGCTAGCAGGCAACGCTTTGGGGTGCATTCAACCCAATTCAAGTGATATAACCAATGACAGGATTAGCCAAATAATTGGAGCATGCGACTGCCACTCAGAGATGCACTGCAGCGTGTTGCATCCCACTCAGCTGGCCAAACTAACTGTTTGTTCTTTTCTGCTTCTTCTACTTTATTTTACTGTATATTATATATATATATATATATATATATATATATATACCCCATGTCCAACTTTGGGACATACAAGTAGTAGCTCTTTGTGGCACATTTATTTTATTTTTTTTTTTTTCTTATGTTTTAGTTGAAGTTGAAATTATTTTTATTTATTTTTTTTTTTGTTTTTTTGACTGTTTGGTTTGCGTGCAAAGTGCGATGATCTTGCGGTGAAATTTTGTGCTCAAGCGGTTAAATTGGTCAGTGAGCAAAAATGCACAAAAGGCAACAGCAGCAGCAGCAGCAACAACAACAACAGCAGCAACAACAACAACAGCAAAACAAATGAAATAAAATCACTTGCCCGAAATGTGCTTGATTAAAAGGCAGCTGCTGCAAGCCAAGCAAGTTTGCATTGGAATTTAATGTGCTACTCCTAAATACACTGAGAGAAATGCTGACAATATACAATAAGCTTGAATGCTGTTTATATATCTCATTGGAATAGTTTAGTTCACTCTATAAACTTGCCTTGCATGTGATATATATTATCAATCAGATATAAGTTAATAATTGTACAAGAATATATGTAGCAATTCATGTATAGAATTGAAGTATATATTATCAGTTATCTTTACTCTATTAAGGCTTCTATTTCTACCAAATTTAATATATAATTTAACTCTATTATTTCTCTCACTGTACACATATGCATCTATACCTTTGTGTGTGCGTGTGTGTTTAGCTCAACGGCCGGCGGGTTAGCTTTTGAGGTTTGGTAGAGAAAGGTTGATGTGAAATATCACTTTAGATTTGAGTATCACCAACAGCAACAGCCACAGCTGTAGCAACAGCAGCAGCAGCAACTGCAGCAGCTTCAGTTGGACACAGTCGTAATTGAAGTCCCTTGCGGACTTTCTTTCTGGCTTTAAGCATTTGGTCAGCTTAAAGTGGCATCAATTATTGTGAACCCATCCATTAAGTGACCAGTTATCCCTCATTTTATGATCGCTTATCGCAGCCCACAAATCCACATGCCTCATCTTGCAGCACTTCATCCATTCGTTTCTGCATCACTTTTGCCCTTTTTTTTTTTTTTTTGTGTGCAACTTGTGCCACTTTTTATTTTGGTATCTTCTTCCTCCTGCATATTGGGGTCACGCATGAAGGCGTGTATAAGGCCGCAGGGCAATTGGTGGGGCAGTGGCTGAAGATAAGTTGAAGGAGGAACGCATGAATTGTACATAATTAGTTGGTGACTGAATGTGGGAACTAAAGAAAAAACAACAACAACAAAAGATGCAATGCATGGAATCCTTATATATATATATATATTGGAATCTTTTCTAGTTGATTGCTTCATTGTTGCAACAATGAGCTCTGCCTTTCACCTGAAACTTCAAATTTTAACTGCAACTGCATAAATCTAGTCGATCTGCTGGCTTAATCTTAGTCCAAATGAAACTGCATACAACATGCGACAAATTCATTTTGATTGCTTTGGCTACCACTGGCAACGATTGCAGCCAAAACTGTGATCCAAATCCCGGCCACCCAACTACGCAGCTTTTTGTATATAGACTCACAGCTAGAGACCTCTATGGACTCTACAGATTGTTGCCAGATAGAGGAAATTTATTGTGTTAGTTGCGGCACGAGTTTGCATATTTATACACTCTATATAAAATGTATAGATAGGGTATATACTACCTGCTATGCATATGTAACTGGTAAACATATAGTAAGTGAGTTAGTTCAGTTCAGTTCTTTTGAACATTTGCATATTGATGGCATTCATTGTGAATGAATCTGCCTCTAGGGCAGCTCCTATTCAAGCAATGTTCCATTTGTTGGTTGCCTCTTTTTTGTTTTTTTTTGTAGATTTTTGGCACTTGGTAGTTGCTTTGTGGCATTGTCCTCGTTTGCTGCTGCTGTTGCTGCTGGCGTTGGGGTAGAATTTGTGACACGACCTTTAACGAGATTTTTCCACCTGGCGCATCAACACGCGAGTTTCGAGCGTGCTGCAAGCAGTTGCAGTGTGGCAGTCAATACTGAAGTCGCATCGATTTGTACCAACACATGTAAAGCTAGCTACAGAGGCAGCAACACTAACAACAACAACAACAGCAACAACAACAACAACAGCTACAATAAACAAACATTTGTTGGGGAATTAGCAAGCGACAGCATCGCGAGACGAGTCTCTGTCGCTTAAACTATACAGACATACATATGCGTGTGTGTGTGTGTGTGTGTGTGTAACCGAGTTCATTATGATTGCTACTAGCTAATAATGAGGTTGCCAATGTTAACTATTGGCAATAGAGAGCATCATCATCAGCTTCATTTGCTGCTGCTGTTGCTGCAGCAAGTTGCATGCACATTGAATTCCAATTGGGTTTGGCAGTGTGGCGCAAACTTAATTGTCAAGGTTCGTTAGTTAGTTTTTTTTTTTTTTTGTATTTTATATTTTTATTTGTATTTCTTTTTAACTTCTTCTTCTTCTGTCTCTATCTATTTCTTTCATTTCTTTTTATAGTTTTCGCCTTTGTACTAATGTTCGCTTCTAATGGTCGTTTTGAGTAACTGCATCGTCTAAGAGACAGACTCTCCAATTCATTCCCAGCACAGCTGCCAAAGGAATTCTCAATATTTCCATTACCTTGTGGTCTGCGTCTGGATGAGATTTCTGCTTGCCGCGTTCTGCGTTTTGCCGTTTGGTGTTCTACGTTCTACGTTCGGCGTTTGGTGTTTGGTGTTCTGCGGCTTTTGCACAAATCTGCGCCAGCTCTCTGTCGCCTCTCTTTTGGATAACTATTTAATTCACATTGGTGGAAACTTGATTGTACTGTTGCTCCAGCCAAGCACAAAATGAGAAGCAGCTAAACTAGCTGAACGTCGAAGTCGTAGTCGACGCTGGCATCGACGCTGACTTTGTCGCTGCTGTTGAAAAAAAAAAAAAATAAGAAAAGATTTTTCACATTCGCGTAATGCGCTACAAAAGATAATATAATGGTTCTAGAGACTGAATGATTGATTTGGAATTTGTGCCATAGATTCTATTATATTGATATTATATAATTGAACTTATTGAATATTTTATAATTGTGGGTTGTAGTCTGACATTTATCATAGATATTTTAATAATTTTACTTACAATTTTCGATTATAGAAACTTGTTTTGAATTGGTTTTGATTTTAGATTGAATCAATATTAAATATCTTTAAATACTTTTTAACCTAATCAATTATGGATAAGTTAATTTTTAACTATTATATCAAACTTAAAATTAGGTTAACAATTATAGAAAAATTATTTTTAAGACTATTTGTTAATTTTCCCACGTTAGTTTTCAGTTGAAATAATGAAAGTTATGTTTGGATGTTGTAAGTAGGCTCCAAAAAGGTTGTGCGACTTTCTTTTGCCATTACTGATTGATCTGTGGCCAAAAGTATTTAGCATTTTGTATCAGCCCAGTTGGGATTGGCTCTTCAGGGCTTTCTACTGTATTCATTAGCAGTACAAGAAACCAAAAAAAAAAAACCCAAAAAACAAAAATAACTAAAAAATGTAAAAAAAACAAAAGATGTAACTATTTTTTTTTTTTTGTAAGCCACTTGTAGCGCATTAAGTATTACGGCCAAGCCATAAAATATTTTGCACACATTTTGAGATTGGGAGTTAGCTGAGTTGGAACTGTGATCTGTTGCAGTTTTGGTTGCAATGTGGAACGTTTGCGCTGCACGAGCGTCTGGCGTCTAGCGTCTAGTAATAGACGTCGGCAGCGCCGGCGTATGCCGGTTGACTCTTAGTTGAAATGCGTTTGATCAATGCTGATCGAGTTAGTTTTGTCAAGATCTTGTTCAGGCCAAGTGCGATTGGTATAACACGATATATATATATATATAAACAATACAATACAATACAATACAATAGAATAGAATATAATAGAATATGGAAACGTGACATTACAAGGATTTTTGACAGGATACTATGTCGAGTGTACGTGTACTTATATGCTTAACGGTATCTTGATATAACGGTAACTCTTACGGCAATGTATTAACTATACCTAATGTGATTAACTAACAAACTGACCGCATTACTACAACTCGCCTGCCACCTGCAACCTGCAACCTGCAACCTGCCGTTGCTGTTCCAAAAAGTTTTCTGTTTTCTGTTGTTTTATGTGGTATGTTCCATTGGCAAAGATCGAGGATTCGGTTTCGGGATATGGCTATAACTGTGACTCTATGTATACATCTCTAAACACATCACAATACACACACATACACACACACACACACATTACTCTACTCCTCACTGTTGCTGGTACGCATATTTAAAGTTTTGATATCAATCTTTCGCAGGAATGAGCAATGACACTTAATGGCATTTTAGTCCCAAACTCCAGAGCCGTGCACCAGGTTTATGGCCCGTCGACAACGTCGCCTTGTTAAGTGTAAACGTTAAGTGCCTTGTTACTTAATTCTCTGCTTTTATCTTTTCTTACATTTACCCGCTCTAATTCGACTCGCTGTTTAAAAACAAAAGCAACAAAGAGAAAGAATGAGTTGCAGTTGCAGTTGCTATACAAAACAGAAGTTTGCATATTCTAGTTGAATATGGCACAACTATAAGGTACCCTCTATATACAGGACAAACATAAGATTTGTATAATATATACAGTAAAGCTTTAAAGGCTTTATATATATATATATATATATATATATATATATATACTTAAGCATATTAAAAGCTTAACTTGTTCCTTGTTACAAACATTTAATCAGCATTAATATACCCATTGAACCTTTTTAATAGGTTCAGTTTAGAGAAGCAAACAAATGCTTTTACTTCAGAGTTGATCTTGTCGCGGTTCGTCTCCATTCTTCTCTTGACTCTTGACTGTACTTCCAGTCTTTTAACTTTCATAGTCAGTCTTCGTTGTTTTCTTCCTCTTTCGTCTTCGTCTTCGTCTTCATCTTTGTCTTCGTCTCTGTCTCTATCTCTGTTTCAGTTTTGGTCCATTATCACACGCGACATTAAGTGCAGCCATAATGTAATCGAGCATTTTCTTTAATTTACAGTTAATTGAGTCTTATGGGGTAATTATGCAGACTTCAAGAATCTTCAGGGGTCTTCAATTTAGCAGGTTCTTTTCTCTCTCTTAATTGTGTAACACATAAAAAACTCCAACCGTGTGCGCCCTGCTGTCTATATACCTATATACTACATATACATTATACTATAAAAATATACATATATATCTATATATATATATATATATATTGCATCTATATATCAATCAAAATAGTTTAGTTGGGAACTTAATTAAGCCGCGACGATCATTAAGTTTCATGTTTCGGTTAAGCCTAAGACATGGAGACTGATTCAGTATCTAAATTTGAAACTGGATATAAACTTAATATGCATATGCATTATGGTCGATCTAGTAGGGCTAACATCAGGCACGTTTAGTATTGCCTATGGCTTAACTGGCTAACAAATTGCAATTGATGCGATAAGCCAGTCTCAGACAATAAACGAAATGCACAATCAATCAGGCAAGCTATCGGCTAAGCCACATGTTACCCAGATAAAAACCAATACAATTACAACATGCTACCAACATCTAACCAACAACCAAGTTACCAACGTTTCAAGCAAGCAACCAACGTTGCAACCAACCAACCAACCAACTTTACAACCAGGTAACCAGGCAAGCAATGTGCGTCCATGGTAGGCGATACACCTTGAAGCACCTGTGGCAGTTAGCTGAGAATCGGGCGTTGCCTGGTAACCACTGATTTCCGCAGCAACCACTGAATGGCTGCAAGTGTCTGAGAAACCGTTAGCAATCATTAGCAATGAAATCAATTGGCCCATATCGAAATAGTTATACAAGTACAAGTATCTACTAGAGGAT
Organism: Zygothrica quintamaculata; assembly: GCA_037044455.1. NCBI lineage: Eukaryota > Metazoa > Arthropoda > Insecta > Diptera > Drosophilidae > Zygothrica > Zygothrica quintamaculata. The sequence goes on from JBAMBS010001429.1 coordinate 216,027, forward strand.
GAATCTACTTGAATCTGATCAAGCAATGTTGCAACCAATTCACAGGAAGTTCAACAAGTTAAGATCTCTATTTTTCCAACTAATCAGCTACACTTAAATATCTACTATATATATACTATATATATATATACTATATAAATATATACTACAAGTATTCCCCGTATCCTTACTTATTGATTATTATAAACAAGGTGTGTAAACTCTACTTAAGATATATTTTTATCTATCAATTTGAACTTACTTTGAGCTTTGGTACAAAAGAGCAGCATATAAAGAGTACCTATAGAAACTGTTTTGACCCAAATGTAATTGAATGCTGCATAGAGTCTATTTTAAATCAAAATGTACCTTTTTATAGTTATATAATATCACACACTGTACGCAAGCGTTAAATGTACCAATTTATATACATAGTTGTACCAAATGTGTCTATAGGCTATTGATCTGTATAAATTATGTATTTATTTGTGTCAAAGGTGCCTCTAGGCTATTGATCCCTATAAATTGTATATGTATATATATTTGTACCAAATAGATTATTAAATTGTACCAAATGTGTCTATAGGCTAACGATCCTTATATGTGACTAAGGATATTCTCTCTGGAGTATGTTGATATTAATCAGAGTTATTTTTCGCTGTTTGGAATGAAGCAATAAATTACTGACAAATTGATTTGCTGATTGACGTAATGTCAATGCAACCGGTTAACAGTTAGAAGTTATAGTAGACTGATTCAATGATAGTATGATAGTTTTGATTACAATAATTATATACAATATATACCGATTACTTATGCTAATGCTTCTCCTTAAAGATTCATCCTTTTGCCATTGGCCAGCGTTGGTAAGTGGTGTGTTGTTGCAACTGTTGCAAGTGCTGCTGCAACTATTGCTGCTGGCTACCCACTGATTATCTTTGTGAAGAAGAACGTGGCGAGTGCCATCGCAAGCCAATAAGGAAAAGTTGGAAAAATAAGAAAAATAAGGAAAAAATAGAAACAAAACCAGTAAAAATGTTTGTCTATGCGCAATGCAAAATGATTTGCGCTAGAAGGAAATTGCGTGCAATAAAAGATAGATATGTTTGCGGGCAGCTATCAACGGTTGATCATTAGAGAAATATTGGACAGGCGGTAGACAACAGACAACAGACAACAGACAACAGGCGAGAGACAACAACAAGAAGGCGCATCTATATAGGCACGAAATGGCATAAATATATTGGCATGACTATATATATACATACATATATGTATATATATGTGTTTGTATGTGGCCTTATCTTGGCCAATTTATTGCCGCTTTTACCCAAATGACTCAATAGCCATAAAGCCAGATCCGAACTAGTTCTACACGCATTCAGGCACGCACTTGCCACAAAATTAATGTAATTCTCAATTACGAAACAAGTTATGCCACAAATTAAAATTATGCAAACAGATACACAAAACAGAAGAACGAAATGGAAATAAAAATAGAAATACAAATAGAAATAAAAAAGAGATAAGAGATATAGAAAGCAGTAACAAAGAGCAGTTAATGCCAACTAACTGCACTTTGTATAAACAAGCAAAAGTTGCATTCAAGTCAAAACCAAAGATTAAACAAATAAGTTTATAGCTTTTGGTTAAAAAGCTACAAAGAACGTAACGTTACATAATAAGTTAAGCACAGCAAGTTGTCGTATATAATTAGAGAAAGCTGTGAAAATGTAGAAAAATTCTACCATAAAATATAAGACTTAGTTTAAGCCGAAGGGATTTAGGGGAGAATTGTATTCAAGATTTCAATAGGAAATAAAATCTTTGAAAGCTAAGAACAGATGTACTAGAAGAGCTTCTATTTATTAGTATAGAAAGACGGAAAAGAAAGAGGAAATCTTCGTATAAGATAGAAGAAAATGTATAGAAGAAATGAATATAATATTATTAGGGATAATATGTTAAGCACAGGAGCAAAAGGAGAATATATATAACCCTAGATGATATTTGAGCCAGCAAAGAAAGAAGTTAACTAGGAAGTGATGTAAATGAAAAGATTGTGTTGCCAATTAGTTGGATGTTGTATATGGCTAGAAGAGTTGCTCTGAAAGAAACGAAAAGTTAGCAAAAAGTAAGAAAAAAGACGTCATAAAGTAATTGATTCATGTTTATGGTAAACGGAGATACGCAAGAGTTTGGCTTAAAGGGAAACGAATACTCGTAGCTTCAATGTGTGAATGAGAACGGAAAGATCTGATATGGTTGCAAGAAAGGGCGTTACCATTTGGGGCGCCACCCAAATTAGGTGCACCTGTTGCATGTACAACAGCTGGCTATGAATTTTGCAACTACAACTGAGACTGAGACTGGGACTGGGATTGGGATTGTGGCTCGTGGACGACAAAAGGTGTTTTCAATGTTATTAATTAACAACAATTCGATTTTGTGGTCACACTTGGTGGCTGAATCTGGTCACTTGATTTGGCTCTGGGCCAACTGCTTGTCTGTTGTCTTCTCTATGTGTTTATGTGTGTGTGTGTGTGTGTAGTGTATGTATGTCTGCGGTAATCATATTCAGAATCGTTTGGCAAGTACAAGTAGAACCGCTGCCACTGTCAGGTCGCCTATTCACCTGGTCGCAACCAGTCGCCAAGGCAAAAATTGTTGTTCGAGTTTGTTTCTTTTTATTTTTTTTCATTTTTTTTTGTGTGTGTTTCGAAGGCAAATACCAAACACGTTTGGTGGAACAAGTTCAGCTGCTGGATTCGGACTTGGAGTTGGACTAAGACTTAGACTAAGACTTGGACTCGGAGTTGGAGTTGGACATGGCCAGCAGGCAGCCTAGCACATTTTACCTCACTTCATTGCTGACCAGCCGGCCTGGTATAGTATGGAGTAACATATCTTAAGACTTGTTCCACCCTTTTTTTTCTCTCTTTTGCTGGCGCAGCACAAAGACGACAACTGCGACAGCAAACAGTAACAACGACAACTGCGACAAAAACAACAACAACAATAACAATAACGATGGACCATCCGTTAAGTTGCTTTGGGCCATTGTCCAACTTATAACCAAGTTAGCATTGGGTCAACTGTAGTTGTTAGATTTAGTTCGCAAAATGGGACCACGCACCAGACAGTTCCTAAAGCTTTTGCTTAACTTTTTTTTATTTAAATATAAAGGTGTTACCCAGACAGGTGCTCGTTAGGATTGTTTCCATGCCAAATATGATTAATCTATGACTCTGACCTTGCATTCACTGTAATTCATATTCAATTGCCTTCAGGCCAATGGTACTAATGGTACTCCTAACATTCATCTTAAAGCGATGAAACTGTAAGTGAAAGAAGTTGTTGACAGTTGGCAGTTGGAGTTAGTTGGCGGAATACTTCAGAAGAATCTGCTTAATGCTATATAAATCTCGACTACACAAGATAATAAAAAAAAAGTTTCTGTTTTTTTTTTGTTTACTTTTTTTTTGACAATTTCTGTAGAATCTTTTAAGAATCTTACAAAGAGAGAGGGAAAGAGAGGAACAAGTAAATAAACCGGAATTTTAATTGATGGTAACAATGGTTTTACAGTTTCCGTATTTCCGGTACTAATGAACTCTCTTAAACTCTCTGTAAACGATTCAAATATAAATAATTTCAAGTCACATATAAGGAACTCAGCTACTTAGGTGCAAGATAAACTTATGTTAAAGTTAGTATTGGATATTAACTTATTTATATAGTATCAAGGGAATATCTAAAACTCTATAAATGTCGTTAGTTTAACCTCTTTCCATGTGTACCTTAATAAGGAAAGCCAGAAGGAAGAAGCTACGCATATTCCTTAGAGAGCAGAAGAGAAGTTGAGCTAACTTTTACTATAGATATTCAGCAATTGTCCAATTGTGTTATGTGCGTTTAGTATGCCAGAGAGAAGACTGCTCCATTTGGACAATGGACCCCCATGATAGTGTTGAATTTCACCCGGCTAATTGCTGTTGATGAGACTAACATGGATATATAATTTATATATATATATATATATATATATATATAGATGTTGGCGGCGCCACATAAAACGCACATATTTTAGCTGCAAGTTGAGCTAGTTATGTGAGCAGCCAGTAGCCAGCGGCAACTGGGGACCTGGCTGGAGCTTGGAGTTTAGAGCAAGTTGGAGAAGAGCAGCTGTAAACTTGCATACAAGCGAGCACATAATTTGGAGTAATGGAGTTGAACGAGTTGTCAATGTGATGATAGCGGATGTACATCAAATGCCTAGAATTGGGTGAGATTTGTTTGGTTTTGTGGTAAGGGAATAGGAGTTAAGCTAGGCTAGGCTAGGCTAGAATTGGCTAGGTAATAGCAATACCAATGGCAATGGCAATGGTAATGGTAATGGTACAGTAACAACTCATCGCATGGAGTGCCTTTGACCATAAATTCTGTAAATTCAAAGCGCGAAGGAATGTCACTTGCCAATTATTAGAGAATGTCAGCTTGTCGCTGATATCTTTGCCATGTTTGTATTGACGATCTCAGCCGACAATGTTGAAGCGTTCAAGCAAGCATCTATAGCTATAGTAACAGCAATAGCAACAGCAATAGCAACAGCAACAGCAACAGCAACAGCTGCTACTGCTGCAAATCTTCTCAGAGCTCTCTGAAAAGGCACTGTCAGAGCGCTCCACTTATCGTTGCTTCATATCTAATATAGACAACTAAACAGGTTCCACGCACTGTTGGATGCTACTTTGGCCACAAAGTGCAGTTCAATCACAGCATCAATCCCCCAGTCTTAGTTTTAGTAGCAGCTTTCAGCTTTTAGCTCCCAGTTGCCATAGTTTACTCCCCTCTCCATCTCCCCATACAACAACCACCCTCCTAAACAAGCATTATAGTATATTCCCCAGTTCAAATCGACTGTCCAATGTCCACTGTCCAATATCCACTGTTCACTGTCCACTGTCCAATACCCAGGGCCACGCACTGACACGAGACTCTCTTTTTTTTTATTTTTTAATTGCTGCACTGCGTCAGGTATTCAGGACGGAAAACGTTTGACAAATCCAATGCCGACAATATGTTTTTACTTTATCCACTTAAACCAGAAGAACTCATTAATGTGTCATCATTATCATTATAATTATCATTATCATAATTATCATTTATAGAACGTTTATGCAATGGAATTCATGTTATTCACATAATTTAAATTTGAACTAAATCTTATTTATTCTTCTTTATGTATAAGAAAAAGAGAATAACTAACAAAGCGTTGCCAGACATCTATAATTATTATATATAATATAATTTATATATATAATTATATAAAAACTGATTCTTTAAGTATTATATCTTAATTTGAATCAGAATTGTGTTACATAATTCGCTTTCTAATATCTTATGCTGTAGCTGAAGTACAGCTTAATCAGTGGTGCAGACCACTGACACCACTGACCTTGTGCCACTTGGAAGTCGACCCAGACAGAAGTGAAAACAAAATCCCTATTCAAATTTTTAAGCTGGACTGGCATTGGCATTGACTCTAGTACTTCAAGTTGCAACTGCAACTGCAACTGCAAGTGGGACTGGGACTGGGACTGGAGACTGGAACTGCAACTAAGGCTCAAGCTGGTACCATTCCCTGCCTGGCAAAAGCCACATGTCTGACTTGAACTTGAAGTGCGGAACCAGATGTAAGTAAGTAACGGTCCTGCGGCGGCTGCTGTTGCCTCGTGAGAAATCAAACTGTAAACTGTGGCTGAAGCTGGGGCAGCGGCGGCTGTTGCCTTAGCTGTAGCTAAAGCTATTGCAGTTGCTGTTGCTGTAGTCGTTGTTATTGTTGTTGTTATTGTTGCAGTTGTTGCTCTTGCTGCAGTTTGTTGCAGAGGCCATAGCCAAGCGGCGTCATCTTCGTTGTTGCCATGGCTTAAACAGGTTGCAGTGGTCGTATACCATTTTAGTTTGTTGTGCTTCCTCTTTGGCACGTCTGGCTGCCTGATGACCACAAATACGTATACATACACACACACACACATACACACACACACACATACACACACACATATATATATATATAATTTTAACAAATAGAAAGAAAAGAGTTTTTCATATTGGCCCAAACCAATTGCACAATTTGTAACAGCTTTTGACGTTCCTGTGGTTCATTTCGCGACCAGCCCATAGCCAAAAGTTGCAACTTGCAACTTGCAACATGCAACTTACAGCTAGCTAACATTGAAACAGCCAACAACAAAATGCCACTGACATTTCGGCAACGCCTTTTACACATATCCATTTACAGGTAACTAACAATTGCTTTATGCTTCATTTTGAGTGTTGTGTCACCTCTGGGCTAGTAGGTGGCACAGCCCCTTAACCTCGTTGCTTTACTGCTACAGTCAACAGTTAATTGAAGTAACCGTAACATAACTATAACAAAGGTTAAACAGATTCCAATCGTTTGTCTTCTATATACTGTAGTTAACCCGATTGGTCAGAGAAAACTCCAGCCAATTTTTGCTTTCCACCCAAGAACGCAACTTCTTACATTCCTTTGCAGATTTTATTGGCTTCCAAGAGCTCTTTCCAAATCTTTTTTTATTGAAAGTTAATCTGAGCTAAGACATATATAATATTGATTCATATTTGAATCGGTTATTTAAGATACCTTTGACTAAAAGGAAAAATCCTTGGCTCAAATCCAAACAACACTCTACAAATCGAAGCCAAGATCTGGTTAAGTTTCTGCCCCACTATTGTCATTTGCTTAGAACTCTACTTGATGGTATTAACAGGGTATATTTGTAGTCTATAATAGTCAGTTACTTGAGGCTGTTTAAGATAATTAATTAGTTTTGACTTTCACAAAAGAGATATTAAAGAATGTTTATATAATAAATTTTCTACTAAGAAAGTTCTAAAACCTTAACTGAAGCTGTGTGTGAATCAGGTGTAAATGAGGTATAAATTTAAGGCCATGATGTTGCAGGAGGGGTAGGGGTATAAGTAGACTTTAAGAAATCAACAGCCTTCAGCAATTTTATTGTTGTTGTGGCAATGCCAATGCCTATCGGAGGTATGAAACACTATTTTTTGTTGCAGCTTCTTGAGTCACATACACCTGTAATTTGTGCAGCAACTATTGGAAACAGCAACAGCAGCAGCAGTAGTAGAATCGCATAGATCGTTGCTTACATCCAACAAAATGCGCATTAGCTGCCAAAAGAGCCGAAGACAATTTGTAGGTACTTTGAAGACAGACATTGAGTCAGGTATATAGCTGCAGTAAGGAAACATTTGAGGTTGGGCTCTAACTTAGAGATTCTGGTTAAGGTTGCTGTTGTTACTGATGCAACTGATTGCAGTTTCTAACTGCAAGAACGTAACGTTGCAATAATTTTTGTAATTTCTCACTCACTTAATTTAAGACAATTAATCTCAATTTTAGCTGTCAACTGCCGCACCAGAACTACCACCAGACACAACACAACACAACACAACGCTGTCAGTGGCAAGGCCTAAACTTATCGCCACGCATGTCTCATGTGGCCTCAACCACAGGCACTAACACACACACACATGCACATATATAGAGATACATGGATAGATCCTTAGCATTAGCTATAGATATATGCTGCTTGTATAGTGGGAATCTTCACATAAATATTATGTTTGCCGTTATGTTTCTATGTATAATTTGTCACTCGAAATTAATCTGCGAGCGACTTTAACCTGCTGTTGGGTGATGTCGCTCATCTTCCGCTTACATCAACAGTTGCAAAGAAAAAACAAAAACAAAAAGGAAGGAAAAAACACGCATGTGCCAAAGCCAGAAACATGACCGGGTTTGATCTTCTACCCCTCAGCTGGTTCTTCTCTTACTTCTCCTCTACATTGTAACTATTTCGGCAACATTCTTTATAATAGTTCTATATCTATGTATATATATATGTATATATATAGTAATATTCAGTAACATAATGCCAACTGTTTAGTGACTGTGACCGCCCTATAAGACTGGGTGTCGTTGCCCCTCCGCCCATTGTTATTGTAAGACGCAACTGTTGCCTCATATCTATCAAGCCAGAATACCCTAAAACCCATGCAAAACTGGGCTAACTGGGTTGTAAGCGACTAGTGCAACAGTTTGTGGCAAGTAACTACATTCAATAAGCAGATTCCTAGCACAAATCTCACTTTCTGTCTCTTACTTGGAAAGCCGAAAGCAATTCCTTTAGTTCCAGGGTATGTTGAAGTCGATAGACTCTTAATTGCAATATTCCCAGTTTTGTTTTTTTGTTATATTTATTTTTTTTTTTGGGGATTTCAAGTGGGACTGTTAGGGGTTACGTTTAAGTATTGTTTTAATTTACATTTGGCTTTTTGGGCTGGAAGTGGTGAGCGTCCATTTGTTTTTTTTTGTTTTGGTTTTTTTTTTGCTATAGTTTGCGGTTTGGGTTTCATGTTTTCAACATTTTCTTTTGCGGTTTAACAAATTTTCTAGTGATCTTTTGCAAAAGTCTTGTCTTTCATACAGGTTCTCGTCTTTTCTGTATAACGTACCAAGTTCCAAGTGGAAGTTAAACTCATAGTCAAAGTCAGAGTCAAAGTCACAGTAGTAGTAGATGTAGTTGCAGAAGTAGAGGTAGAGGTAGAAGTAGAAGTCGAAGTTAAAGACGAAGTCAAAGTCGAACTTAACGTCGATGTGGATGTGGAAGACGTTCAGCATACACATGCTTAGATATAGATATGGACTTGAAACGTTAGCAAACAGAGGGGGGTCGTTGGTTGTTGTTAATGTCGATGGTTGGTTCGTTGGTTGGTTGGAGTGTTGGTTAGTTTGTTGGTTGGTTTGTTGGTTGGTTGGGTTAGTTTCTGAATGTTTTGGCTCATCGTCCGCACCATTCCGTCCACATTTATGGCAGTTGGCAAGCGGCAAGGTGTTATTTTCATTTCTAGGTTACTGACCCATGTCATATGTGTGTGGAAAATTCAATATTGCTGTGAAAAAATACTAACACAACTATTAAATAAAGACATGGTCATCTCTCTCTCTCTCGCTCTGTCCATCTGTCTTTATCTATGTGTGTGAGTGTGTGTGTGTGTCTGTCTTAGCTTAGCACTCTGTATCTATCTGCTTTGGTACTTAATAATTACGCTCATTTCATGCATGCAATGTTTAGATTCCAGGGAAACGCTCATCGTCCACCCCCAGCTAGCCACCAACTGTCCTCCTCCCCTTTATTCTAGCAACAGCAACAGCAATAGCAATAGCCACAGCAATAGCAATAGCAATAGCAATAGGAATAGCCACAGCTGCCTATATATATAGCTACTGTGTGTGCGCTAACCTTCAAGTTAACATGGAACAAATGGAAAAATTCTTCGACAGCTGCCGTTGACTGCAACTGCAACTGCAACTGTTGCTGTTATGGCTGTTACTGTTGTTGTTCTTGTTGTTATTGTTATTGTGGGTTTTGTTTTTGTTTTTGTTTTTGCTGCCACTTTGCTGCTCTTTCCTTAGCTTAATTAATTACCACATTCCTTTGGTTTTAGCCATGTCTATATGTAACTGTGTATGTGTGCATATACATATATATATATATGTGTGGGTATGTATTAGCTTGTCTGCATGCTGCTAGCTGCTAGCTGGTAGCTGTCAGATTTCCGCTTGTGCGCGCCAAGTGCGGAACCAAAATACGAAAGACTTAAGACACAAACTTGAATTTTCACCCATCAACAAGATCTCTGCACACTTCCTACTCAAATTGTAATCGATTGAGTTCGCACATGTCATTTGACGCGCTTTTGTGGCATTGTTGACAGCACCACGATTACTACAATACAATGAATGAAAATGACATGATGATGTGCATGCCAAGAGATCAAGACTAGGCCAGGCCAAGCCAGGCCGCATCAGGCCATGCCAGATCCGACTAATACACAGGCTAAGAAGACAACGCTCCATGACAAATTGCGACCTATTAATCTCACATGGACTTTCACTTTACCTAGGCATTAACAACATCTCCTACAAACACACACCTTCACACACACACACACACACTTCATAAGGGTATATAATATTATGCAAATGTCAATCAGCAGCGCACAAGAAATGAGTTGACATTGACAACAGGATCGGTCAGACATCTAAAGCTATTGGATAATCAATTCCAACCATAATTGCTAATTTTCATATTGGCAGCAGCTACTTTTTTCTATGTTTTGCCTTATTTTTTCTCGATTTGTTGCACGTGTAAACGATTAATCAACTGCCAAGAAGACTGCGCCTGCTCCCTTTGACTCTGACTTTGACTTTGACTTTGACTTGGAGTCTGATTCTTTGGGTACAAGTCGATTGGCCTTTGGTTGAGTATTGGCTTATACAAGTCTTGGCCTGACGCTTTGTATCGTTTTGGTATATGGGTCAGTAAGTTGATATATAATAATATTTTTGGGGCTAAATCAAGAACTTAATTTGATGTTGGAAAGTTTTATGCGAAAATCGATTGTAGCACAGTAGACTCGTGCAGAGCGTTTAATTATTATTATTATTATTATTATTATTTTTGTTTTGGCAATAAATATGTTGATAGATCATAAGCCAAAAAAACTATTTATAAGGCTAATAAGTAATGATCAATCTATTATATAGTTAAAGTGTTTAGAATTCGTTATGAAAATAATTTTTAGCTAGTGGCAAAAACAGTTTGTTAAACACTTTCCATTTCAACAACTTTAACTTCAATCCGAGTACTGCTAAAGAGAAACAAAAAACCCCAAAGAAACCCAAATAAACCTTTTTTTAAATTATAAACCAAAATGCAAAATTCGTGCACGTGTCGAATGCTTGTACTAAATGTAACTTGTCTATTGTGAATGTTTCATGTTTTCTTTGATTGTTTTTTCGGGAGTTGCTTTCAAATTTTTTCAACATATTTTTTTTTTTTCTGGCGAGTTGCTTCGAGGATACGTGAGAGTTACCAAATGAGAGTTAAAGCAAAAGTTAACTAAAATTTCTTAAACGTTTTGTCTACTGTGAATACAACGTGATCAATGTATCACTATATAGAGTGTTATCTTTTAGTATGAAATCATAAAAATGTTGCTAAAGTTCACTGAACTGCACCGATTTGCTATAAATAATTTTACACTATTTAAGAACAATCTATTCTATTATTCATGTGGTTAGAATCGATCAGATTCATTGTATATCATTGATCGTTGTTATATGATTACAGCGGTTAACTATTCTAATGTCACATTAACTCAACCAACTATCAATTGTCAGAGATCTTTGATTATTGATCACTGATCGTTCAACATTCTAATGTTGATTGTTGATCGTTTGATCGTTTGATCGTTTATCATGCAAACCTAATCTGTAGGTGTTGTGATCAGTTACAATTTTGTATAGCTTTGCCACAATCAGAGCCACAGCCACAACCCTTTCACACATACATACCTATTATATTCATGCTATTATAATAGAGTTTGTGCACTCTTTAATCCGTAGGTGTCAATATATATCAAATAGCTAGTGATTCATTCAACTGACAATAGGCTGCACTCTCAATGATATTATATAACCGTTATATTGATAACTCATAAGAAATTCCCCCCTAAAAAAAAATAAAAATAAATCTTTTAACACTGACCCACTTTCAAAAGAAAAAAATATAATAATATTGTGAGTCAATAAAGAAACCGCACAGAGTCCGAATACGGCCAGCGTTAATATGGAGATTAAATAATCATAAGACTCAGAGGCCTCTCTATCCGCAGCACCAGACAGAGTCTGAGACACAGCATACAGCATACAGCATACAGCATGCCCATGAATCACCCACATGGCTGAGGCGGCAGGCTTGTTTGAATTGAACAACAGTGACAATTTTTGCAATGGGGGAAAAAAGGAAAAAAGAAAAGTTTTTCAAATTTATATACATTGATATCATACGCCTGGGGGGTCGAGGTCGCCAAACCGTAAACACACATTTATTCATAACTTCAAGCACACACACACACACACACACACAAACACTTATATATATATTTACTTATATATATATATGTTTATATTTATGTATAGTGGTCCACCCAAGTTGACTTATCAATATGCTCAGTTAAGAGCTTGTTCGCTTGGGGGCTTCCAATCAGCTGTTCCAACAAAAGACTTAAGGCACAAACTTGTCCATCATAAATCTCTCTCTGTGTCTTTCTCTCTTTAGCCACTCTCTTTAGCCGCTATCTTCAGCAGACAGCAACCAGCAACTAACAGCAACCAGCAGCAGCAGCAGCAGCAGCAGCAGCAGCAGCAGCAGCAGCAGCAACAGCAGTTCCAGCACCAGCTCCAAACTCTCTTTTGGCATCTGGCACAAGTGGCGCAGTTTTATGCGCTGGCTGCTGCTTTGCCGGCCGCAGTTTGTTTTATACAGCGCACGAGTGCGGATCGGGTACGGGCAACGGTTACGGTTTAAAACAAAAAAAAAGTAGAGATATAATTCATATTAACAATTTTCTGATTACCGTTTTTCGTTTTTTTGACAAGCCTGCAAATCGGAACAAAACTCATCTCAAAAAAAAAAATATTAGAAAAAAAATCCCAAAAGGTGTCTAAACATTTTTTTATAACACTTATCACAACAGTTGCCTCCAGCGGCAATCGGACAATCAATCAAAAAGGGCCTCTTAAAACTTATATAGATAGATGTAATAAAAATCATATATACCTACATATATAGCCATAAAAAAAAGTGAATTCCACTTATCGAAAAGTGAGAGTTTTTCCACGCTTTTTAGGTAATTTTTGCTGTTATCTTTCTATACAGTATATTTTTTTTTTTTGCTTTTATTGTATCGCTTTTGCTTTTGCGTTGGTTAAACAAACTTGCGACTCAATCACGACTAATTGCGCATGCGTTGCTGCTGCTGTTGGTGTTGTTGGTGTTGTTGGTGTTGTTGGTGTTGCTGTTGCTACTGTTACTGATGTTGTCTCAGTCAATGCTTGATGCGTATTTTCAAGTGCCGCCTATATAGATTACAAAACCGGAGCTCCATCAGGTAGCTTCCACTGATGGTGGCTATTTAATATGCGTGTCACGTTGCCGGCCATCAAGTTCAAATTGCATACGCTGTCAACGCAATTGCAACATGGTAGTGGTACGAGTATGAATACAAGTTCCAAGTTACCACTTGCTTTAGTTGCCTATTGCCAGTTGCCAGTTGCCAGTTGCAGCAAAGGGGCAGCACGCGCGTTGATATTTTGAAATTAACACCATACAGCAAAGAGCATGTGCAATGCTTTAAGCTGAACTGGAGCAAGTTGCAGCTAATTAAGAAATAAAAATTTATCAGTCAGCGGGAAAGCTGACAGTAAGGATAACTGGCACAGGACCAGCTTTGGCGACACACAGGCGAATGACCCCCACCTGACAGTCATCCAGCCAGCTAGTCGGCCAGCTAGTCAGCCAGTTAACCAGCTCAACATGCACACTAATTAGTTCACATTTGTGGCTTACAGCTGCACTCAACTTGGCACTTGTTAACATTGCGCGACGATGCCGTCAACTAACAAAACTAAAACTAAAAAAAAAGCAAAAAATAAAATAAAATTAAAGATAAAGATAAAAAAAAAACAAAACAAAACACAAAAACCAAAAACAAAAAGTGAGCAAAAGTGAGTTAATACTCGGTTATAGCCAGTTTTTTTTTTTCAGCTGTTGCCAGCAGACCAGGCCATACCAAGCCAGGCCCAGTCAAGCTCCTTCTGGCTCTGTCAAATGCAAAACTCTCTGGACTGGCTCTAGCTCTGAGTTTGGCTTTGGCTTTGGCTCTGGCTGTGGCTGTGGCTGTGGCTTTGGCATCGGCTTTGGGTGTTGGTCTGCGGTCAGATGCTGGCGAGTTACTCGTAAAGCATTTAACTGCAAAGCTAATGCACTCACTAGCACAAACACACACACACACACACTCACACATCTATACACATACACATACAGTTAATTAATTTCTTTGTTGTTCTCTACGGTAAATCATGGCACATTGGTATTAGTGACTCTTTGCCACATGCAACACAATTACAAATCTTTGAGAGATTTTTCGCAAAAGTAACAGAGAGACAGAGCGAGCGAGAGAGAGAGAAAGAGAGCGAGAATTAGTGTGAGAACGTGCATAAGAATGCGAATGAGAATGCCACTTAGAGATATGTTGCACAAACACACACACACACACATACATATACACACTATTTTGTAAGAGTCTTTTCAGTCCGTTTATTGAATAGTCACTGTGACTTTTCACGACGACAACAACGACAGCGACAACAACAACAACAACACCAGCAACAGCAACAACAAAATCTTTTGTTGCATCCACTTGAACTGCATTTGCATATAAATTAGTTTTGATAGCAAAAGGAGTTAAAAAAAAGTTAGAATAAAATAAGGTAGCAGCAGCTACTAACTGTTTGATGTTTGTTCTTTAAATGCGTTGCGAAAAATCAACTTGGGGGCCACTCGACTAACGTCTGTCTTTTGTCGTTTGTCGTTTGTCTTTTTGTCGTCTGTCGTCTGTCGTTTGCTGGCTAACGGTACTCATTAAGTGAAGTACAACCAGAGTGCAATTTAATGGAAAACAACCACCACACACGACACCAACTCAAAGATTGTAAATAGACAGTAAGAACGAGAGACAGAGAGAAAGAGAGAGAGAGAGAGGCTAAGATATTTGTATAAGACAGGATGAAGCGATAAGTTGGCAATAAAAATTGGCAGCACTTTGCCACATACGAACAAAAACAAAAGACTTAGGAAACGAACTTTTAACTATCAATACGTGTTAGTAGCAAGCGGCAAGAGGAGAGCTAACAGTAACAGCAAACTGAGCCAGTTAATTGTTAATTGTTGACAACAACTCGTTGTATGCAAAACGAAAGAAGTGCAAATGTACGTTTAATGAGAAATACCAAAAACAACAACAACAAGAGCAGCAGCAACAGCAGCAACAAACATCAACTGTTGAAATAACTAAAGCAACAGCAACTTCAACCACAAACAAAACTTACTGGTGGTTTTGCCTGTGGCTTTTCTTGGTGGGAAATTATCTTTGACACTGACAGTTGTTGCTGTTGTTGTTCTTGATCAAAAAAATAAAAACGAAAAACAATTAGAGGTGAAAATTTAACAAACTAAAAAATTGACAAAGGGAAAACAAAGTATTGTTATCATTTAAATTGTCAATAACATAAAGTCTGACACGTTGATGGACTCCATTTAACTGGGTCAAAACGAAACTTGCATAATTCCCACATACATCAAGTTGTTGTTAGTATCTCTTCATAGAGACTTGCAGTTTTCTTTCATATCAATGCAGTTTTAAGCCTTTCAATTAGAGCTTCATTATTTGTTGCATAACTTTGTATTCTATGTTGCAAATTGACATCGACTTTTTTGTAAATTATTAATTATATATTAAGCTCTTAAGTAACTGTTTATATAACAGCTTATATTGATTCTTATATTATATATAATATATTATTTTATTATCATAACAAATTTTATGTATCTTCCTTAAAAAGTGTCACATTTTAAGAACTTTGTTTAGTTTTCGATCAACTTTTGCTATAGCTTTTTAAATATATATATAGTAAAAAGACAGTTAAGCTTTTGTTATTGCTTTTAACTTATATTTCCTATAGCATATGTATATATATATATATATCCCTTTCATTTATTACTATTCAAAGCTATTATATCAAAATAGTCATCGTTTATATTAATGTTTTTTGCGCCCCTTTGACACTTTCTTGGAACGTGTTCACATAATCATTAAATAGTTATAGTCAATAGTCAATAGTTAATAGTTATTAATGTATAGAGAAATATATATATATATATATATATATATATATATATAATATAAATTATACTTGTCACTTTCTTATCAAAAGCTTTCGAGTCAATGCTTTGGGCCATATTTTTTATGACTTTGCGTTGTAATTTGGCCAATGGCAATTTCGCTTTATAAATTTCATTTCTATTCAGCAGATGAGTTTATATATATATATATATATATATATATATATATATATAAAGACGATCCCAAGATAAACATCAGCTTAATTTGTTACGTTCTTTCCCATATTTGGCAGCTGTTTGCTTTAACTGGTTCGTTTGGTTTTGGCCATTCCCCCAGTTCCATTCAGTTTTAGCTACCAAGCAGCACATTAAATGCAAATAACTTAACACCAAATTGGGTCAAAGAGTTAGTTTTAGTCAAGCTGATCAGGCTGCACCCTGAAACTATATAAATTTTGCATAAATTTGTATTTGATTTATATATTATTTAGATCTTTAGGCTACCTTATAACATATATTACTATATATATTTATTTTTCTTATTTTGTTTCTTTTTTTTTCTTTTTGTAGAAATGC
The DNA here is from genome assembly GCA_037044455.1 of Zygothrica quintamaculata. Classification (NCBI taxonomy): domain Eukaryota; kingdom Metazoa; phylum Arthropoda; class Insecta; order Diptera; family Drosophilidae; genus Zygothrica; species Zygothrica quintamaculata. The sequence goes on from JBAMBS010001429.1 coordinate 232,442, forward strand.
GACAGGGAAAGGCGAAATTTGAGCAACTTGAGTAGCAATTGGAAAAGTGAAAAACACTAAAAGAAAAAAAAAATAGAAAATAAAAAAAAAATATTGTGCAATAAAATATCATGCAATAAAATCTTAACTCATATCAAAATCCAAGGGATACTCGTAAACATATAACAGATTCATTAAAGAGCCAATCAATGAAAATTAAGTGAAAAGTGAAAAGAAAATATATTATCTTAAGAAAAAGTGTTGGTGCTATTGTTTTTTTTACGGTATCGTAAACTCGCCCACAAATATATTTTACCAAGAATATACAACAACAACAAGAAAATAATAATAAAGTTTATTGCATTTATTTTGAGTGAAAATCAATTAAACAAAAATAAAAATAATAATAATAAAAAATATATAAAAGAAAATAAAGAAAAGAAAAGTTCATTATAATCTGATCAACCATTAGTGGATCATCTACGCAGCTATCGACCGACTTTTGTGTTGTGTTTTACTAACCATGAAAATATCCGAAAGTCCGTCGATCCAATAAAACGAAGAAAATCAAGAAAATAATTAACAAAAAAAATATATATATATATATTAAATTTGTGGAGAGCGGCATAGAAAAGTGCGAGTGCGAGTGCGTGTTAAGCCAAAACCAAGCCAAAAAAACAGCAACCAACAACAACAAGTTTTTTAATCATAAAATGGCCAAAATGCCAGACAGTGAAAATCATATTTAATCTAGCTATATATATACATAATTGTATATATATATAAATATATATAGAGGGCATTGTTCTATTCATCTTTATAAGGTGAATAACCAAAACCCCCAAAGACAATTCAATTGCTGTGCAACGATCCAATTGAAGATCATTTAGAGCCTACAACTCTACAGTTAACTGAGAGTCTAGTAAGTGTATTCATTAATATCATATATATATATAAAACATACACCAATGCTTATCAAACTGTAAACGTACCAATATAAACATCTTACAGTGAATACTCCTTTAAGCATTCAGTAAGAAGTTGTTAAGCATCTTAAGCCTATCTTTAGTGCTTCTTTAATATAAGAGTTTTACAAGCGATTTGAACATAAATTTTATAATGAATATCATAAAATGTATAATCCCAATAAGCTTTATATATATATTTTTAATACCAATTTGTTGACAATAAATTATTCAAGTTTATTTTATAAAGCGGATTTCAAATCATCAAATCGATAACTAAGCTGATTATCTGTATAAAAAAAGTGTTTTTATAAGTTAATTTTCTTTGAATAATATTCCAAATTTCCATTTAAAAGAAAAATTTGATTTTAATGTTCCAATTAGGTGGACAGCTGGTGATAGTTTTGAGTTATTTAATACTTAATTAAATCATATAGATTTAAACACTTCCAATTCATTTAGTTATTCATATATGATTCATATGATGTTATCATTGAGATTATATTTGCATTAAGTTTAATTGATTGAAACGCTTTAAGAATGTAGAAAAATTTATATTTATTTTAATTATTTTTATAAAATATTACATATTTAATATATAATAATATTTGTAAAAATTATTTTAAAGTAAAAATTGAAATTTACGCTGAAATACAAACAATTGCAATTAAAGTTTTAAGAAATGAAACTTATATAGCTATATATAGATTGGAATATATATATATATTCATAATCATATTATATAGTAGTACATATATGTAACTGCATAATCGCATCTATATGTTTGGGAGGTAGTCATATACTGTGATTATCTGGGTATTACGATAATAAAAACTGAAGTCATCTCTGTTCGTTGTGTCAAGCCGCCTTCTGTCACTCAACATATGTCTGTGTGTGTTTGTGTGTGTTTGTGTGTGTATGTCTGGCATTTTATTAGCGAAAGTCATCGAGCAGAATAATTGCTGCAATGTAGCTCCCGTAACATGATCGACCCCTGCTCCCCCACACCTTCTTAGCTATAACCAACAATTTAGCTGCCTGTCCCCATGCCGATGACTGCAATCAAGGCGCGCGCGCGCTCGTAAAACTCAATTCCAATTTCAATTCAGTTGCGCGTAAAACGAAATTTTTGTTTCTTTTCTTTACTCCTATTCAGATATATATATATATATAAATTTACAAATATATATATATATATATATGTGTGTGTGTGTGTGTGTTGATGAAGTAAATTTTGTATGTGGGGTTTGTCTTTTGGCGAATCTTATTGCTGCCCTCAGCCAAACGAAGACAACAAGCAACAACTGTGACCATATCTGGAAGACTATTATATAATTTTCTGAGCCCATTAAACTATTTGTCAAAATATGTTTACCAATGCAAAGGCTTTAAATTGTTTAAATGCCTAAAACTTACTGAAATTACTTAAGTTGGAAATTGAGAAAGACCTTGGATATATGCATATATATAGTATATATATATATTTGTAGATAGTTATATCATAAAATACACTTTTATGTTTAGTATTCCTGCCACAAGACTTGCACAGGTGTGAATTGTGTTGGAATGTCTATGTGGCAAGTGGCATGAAACAATAAAAAATAAAGACAGAATCCCATTAAACTAATAAGCATTGTTTTTGCAATAAACCTAACAGCAGCAGTTCTTAAATATAGTATATTCAATGCTAATTACTTATTACCTACCAAGTTAAGCTAGAGTTAACATACAGCTTATATAGTGCTGCTATATAATCATAAAGTGATCTTGACTTAAGTCTATATATATATAAATATATTTATATATAAAATCTTTCACTTTAATATCTCTTGCATCACATAACCTTATAAACTTTAATGTTAAGGCAGAAGTAAACCTTCTCTATTAGGCGCTTCTTATTATTTAATAGACAGAGGTTTCAGCATTTCTGATACTAACTGAATGTAAATCATATATAGAATATATATATATATATATACTAATCAATGCATATGCTACCCACTGTTTATAAGTAATAGATTCTTACAGGTAAACCCATTTGATGATATCAAAATATTAAAGTGTTGAAAGGAACTCATAGAAGACAGAGCAGAATACGGAAAGCCTTTAAATTTATAGTAGTAGTAAGCTTGATTATATAATGAATAAAAATATATATATATATATATATTCATATAATAACTGCTGATCTGTTCTAGATATAGACAAGTGCAGCGACCTAAAAACAAATCAAAAACAATCTGAATACAAGCGATTATAAATTAGCTTAATCATTTGGAAAATATGTTGTTCTTTTTGATAATTATGAGTATCAAATGTAATTCAATGTGTTGAGGCTTTGAGAATTTTGAACAAGTACATTAATAATAACTTTCTTTTGTTATTGTTATTGTTGTTGTTGTTGTTGTTGTTGTTGCTGTGTCATCACTTTAGCCAGGCCATTGACATGGAATGACATCACATTTCATACACATAGACATAAAGCTACAAACTATAATTAATATGACAGCACTGGCACTGGCATTGCCTATACGATTACCAGTTTTCATACTATATGAATGAATGACTGAATAAATATATGAATGAATGAATACTATACACACACACACACACACACATACACAAACACAGTACGTACTCGATCTGTCTACAATGTGACATTTAGTAAGAAACTTATAATTAAATTCAATCATTAACCGTGTTGAGAGTGTTTATAACGCCTGTTAGTATCTATTACTGAGGTTAAGTATCATTGAGTGTGGCTGTGATAACCCAACTGAACTGATTACCCATTTCTAGAAAATAAATCTAATTGTATTTAACCATGCCATAAACACATAAACAGCTCTGCTTCTGGGCCCCAATATACACTTATATACGCTAAAGTATCATAGAGTAGAGAAGCATCTACCACTTCGTTTAGGCACTTCTTCATTAGCCTTAGGCTCTGGCTGACTGTCTGACTGAATGACTGAGCGACTGATTGACTGAAATGAGACAAGTGAATGCTGATTGACCCACTGGACGCTGGGCATTGGTCTATGGGATATGGGCAATGGGTAACCAAATATAGCCCCGAGCCTCTGCTTACTTGTGCCATGGGCACAGCAGCAACGTGCATTTCATGCAAATTAACGACAATATTTCTGTCTCTCGCTCTCTCTCTCTCTCTCTGTTTCTTTCTCATTCTTTCTTTGTATACATGTTGCTGGCTGTTCATTACAAGCATTTAAAAGACGTTTATTTTTAAAGATTTTCACTTTCAATCTGTCAAATTGTCACACTCACGAATGGAGATCGAAGCTCATTGTCCGATTGTTCGATTGTTCGAATTTTTCAAGTATTCAAGTATTCAATAATGAAAAGTGATTGCCGCACGATTTTTATTTTTACTTTAGTTTTTTTTTTATAATTTTGAACTTTTTCTACTTGACTTAACTGAAATTTTTTTCTTTCTGCCCCTCTACTTATTTAACTGTACAAGTGGTAGACGGTTTTGTCAGATCTGGGCAATGTTGGTTCAAAATGCAGACAGTTACTGAAATCCGTCTTTATTTTATTCTCTTTTTTCTTTTCTTTTTTTTGTTTGTCTTCTTTTCATTTCTGTTTTGTAAACGTTTCAGTCGCACGTGTTGGCAACTTCCGTAGCTCATGAATTTGAATTTTTTTGTCTTTTTTTGGGTTTTACCTTTGAATTTTCATTATATATATATTTCCCTTTGAAATGAGCCTAATCATTTAGGGATGCTATAATTTTCACTCTATTGAAACAGATGAAACCGTTATAATATCGAAAATATAGTTGGTTATTTAGAATAGATAGCCATGAATGAACATCTTTGCTAGCCGCCAATCAAGTTTGTAACGCAACCAAACAACTAAATCCAAATTAATTATGTTGCCTTTAGTTTTGGAGGGGAACAGAAGAGAAAAAAAAGGGGGGAAAAAAATCAAAAATAAAAGATGAAATTATAAGAAGCCACAGAAGAACTCGACCTTAAAACTTGCAGCGTCATGCTGCTCTGCACAAGACGAGAGATGTGAAAAGAAAAAGCAAATATTTGGACAATGGGAACAAGGCAAAAGGTTCCGCCGGGTTCGCTCTAAATGAGGAAAAACGATGAAAACCATACATAAAACAAACAGTCAAACAGCCTACAATCAACAATAGATAAACGGGGTATGGTCCAGTCAAAGGTTCAAGTGCAGCATTGCTGCTCAGGTTGCTGGTTTATATACATATACTTGCCGCACGGGATCGGCCATTAACCGAGCCAGGTTAATAAACCAAACAAACTCGCCAGTCAAGTGATTTATGCTTATGGCCCAGACTGTGACACCTAACAGTTTAAAGAAAAAACAACAACAACAACAACAAACGAAAAAATAAACGTGTTGCTTTTATTATAGATTTGGTCTTCAACTGGCTATGCAAGCATGCAAAGCGATGTTATCTCTCAACCATGATGGGATCACGTTGCGTATGTGTAATATGTGATATGTATTGCCTACCCATGCTGACGCATACGAATATAATTGATAAATGCCTTTGAATTTAACAAACAGGCGCCGTCCAGGTGATAGCTAAACAGTTATGCCAATAACTTAATGGACAGCTGACAAAGTTAAATAAAATTACCCAAAAAAAAAAAGATTTTATTTACTTAATGTTAAACAAGATATTACAACTATTTATTTTAAACCTCAAGCAAAAGTACAAAGTCTTCTCAATGGTTAAAGGCAAAGCTAAACTATTACCATTTACCATGGGAACAGTTTAACAGCATCGAAAGACTGTGCCCAAAATTGACACTGCTAAGCTCATTAAAGCTATATTAAGTTTGATTGTGATTTGAGTGTGAAGTATACATTATAGCTTATTTTCACCAAGAAAAACTATTTTCTAATTTAAATGAAAATAGTTTTTCTTATTTACAGTACTTATAATGAATTGTTTTTCAATAAATATTGATAATAACTTAAGCCAATTTAACCAAGAGTTCAAAGACTTTTATGTCTCAGTATTACTAGACTTAGTATTAGTAGCTATCTAGCCCCCTGGCATTAAGTGTGTGTTTTTCATATATGGACAGAGGCCACTCAAAAATTGTGTTTACGTTACGCGCAGTGATTATAACAAGAGACTGGGATACTGGGAGACTGGCCTCAAAAGATGCCGACTTGTAGATGTCGACTTGTAGATGGACATGTGCTATCTAACGTACAAGAAATGCGATAGAAGCAGCAACTTTACTTGGGGTAGTACAAGTTACCTGCGTGTTTTTACATGAAATCAATGTTTGTTGTTCATATTGTTGTTGTTGTTGTTGTTATTGTTGTTATGTGATCCAGTTGTTTATCTTTTTCATTAGCCTGGGCGGCCTGTCATCTGTGCCGTCGCCTGTCGATCGTCTGTCGATTGACAAAACGCCTACCGGGCAGGAAAACGTCAGATCGAATGCTAGTTCAACATATTTTTCTAAAGCGGACTGTGAGTTTTCCGCACTTTACCACACGCCACACCAAATCAAAGCTGCAGCAACGAGTTAGGAATTGATAGTCAAAGACGAAGTCGTAGTTGTAGTCGTAGTCGTAGTCGTAGTGGAAGTCGGCAGCCTTCACCTTGGAGTTAAGTGACTGACGCAAATTGCGCAATTGTTATTACAATTACTCTTCAACAAGCTGGCTGCCTGGTTGCCTGGTTGCAACATCAGTTTCAGCTTCACATTTAGTTGCAGTTGATTCCTTGATCTATACACTGAGCGAAAAATCAAATAAATACAATAAAATTTTAATTAATTCGCATTTTGTAAATCATTTAAAAATAAATCATTTAATCATTATATGAAATATTTGAATGATTTGCAAAACTATATTTAAATTCATTTAATTTATATATTAATTAATATTTAAAATGTATAAATTATTAATTGTTATAGAATACAAATGCATATCATTTCATTCTCTCTGTGTATTTAGTGCATACTTCAATCGTTTGGCCACTTTTTCCGATCGTCAGTTGATGCATTTTTCTAATACTTTGTTGAAAACAGTTGCTACAAATACAAAAAAAAAATTGAGAAAAAAAATAGAATAGAATTTTTTTTTTTTTTGTGGCCTTTGGACTTGGTTTTGCTGTCTGATTCTGTCTGATCGTTTGTCAGTCTGTTGCTACTCGTCTTTTCGTTGGGAGCTTCTAAAAGATAGTCATTAACACAAAAAGATTGCTTTTGCTGCGGTTGCTGCTTCTGTTCTCAAGCCGTTTATGCGGGGTAATTACCTTTCGGATCATTTTCGACTCAAACTGCAAAAAAAAAAGAAGAGTCGTACATATATATATTTATATATATATATATATACAGCCCAAAACAATAGCAACTAAACTGATCATTGAGGAAATGAAAACGTAACGAAATTCATTTGCAACGGTTCACTCGCTCAATGGGCTCATAGTTGGCGTGTGGCTGGTTGACTTCGCCACATCTTCGTTTTTTTTTTTTGAATTGAAATAAAGTTATTAGAGTGAAAATAACGTTTTGCGTTTTGTGGCTTAAATTGATATAAGTATATTGGCCAGCTGTAATAGACAGCACAACAATAACAATTTGGCAGTCAATTGATAAATGTATATACATTATAGAGGAGGTGAGGAAATGCCAAGTAAAGAGAGTTTAAATACTAACATGCGATATGCAATTCAATCAACAGTTTCTTATGAACAATTCATAACGATTTTTTTTACCAGTTTCAGAGATAATACTTGCAATAACACTTAACTTAAATATCAGTCTTTAAATTGTTGTTGAAAACTAAATGCTGTACAAGTTTTTAACATTCATTTTAACTAAAAACTGAAAAACTGACAAGTGTGTAAATAATTTACTATAATTATGTATAATGAAATATATACTTTTTATCCTATTTATATATATAGTATAATAGAAAGTTAAGGATATTAATAAAAAACTAAAAGTGGGGCAAGCAATTGCCTTGATTTTAACTGATGGAATTGATGTGAAGAATTAAGTTAAAAGCTGCAGAAATAAACTATTTTTTATTGGTATATTTAATATACTAAATGCTCATAAGAATACATTATAATATGTGTATCTAGTAGTATATATAAAATATTTAATATTAGGTTATAAGTTGATCAAATCTGATGCAAGTCTCACAAGCCTTTAAAAGGCAACCCAAGAAAACCAAAGCTATACTTTTAGAATTGAATTTAGAATTCATCAAATAGAAATTATATAGTATTTATATCAACAGCAGAAAGATATATGTTATACAACTGTTATCTAGTATTTTAACTGCACTTTTATTGCATGACAAACCAATGATGCAACTTTTGCATGCATTTTCAGTTATTTCTTACAAACTTACATAATAAATAAAGATATATTTGTTATAGTGTATCTCCATCTCTTTTTCCCCCCCCTCTCTCTCTCTCTCCCTCTCTCTCTCTCTGTCTCTGTCTATTTAACTATATGTTTTGCTTTACTCCTTTGCACCTCTATAAAGCATCATCGATTATATAGTTCAAGATAATATTGTATTACCGCAATCTTTATTCGATAAAGACATGCAATTGACTGAGTCTCCGTTTGAGTGTGTTACGTTTATTTGTATTGGCGGGGTAGGCGTGGGCGTGAGCGTGGGCGTATACCACATGCATGACCACTCTTATAGATAGTATGTACTTATGGTCATCCACTAATTATAGCTCTACAACAGCATTCCATACACAACATTCTCGAGCAAAATATAAAAACACAAAAAACTAACAACAACAAAAAAAACCTTTCGCTTCTTTTTTTCTTATGTGTTTTTTTTTTCTCTTCTTCTTTTCTTTTCTATTCGATGAACAGACATGCGCCCGGCACGTTACCGATGAAGCAAGCAACTTTAATCAGACCCAGACACAGGTAAGTTGTCAACCGGGAAAGGGGTCCAGTTACTAACAGATTATACTATATACATATATACTAGTTAATATATATATATATATATATAAATATATATGTATTAATTGTATGTGTGTAATCATCATAGCCATTGTGGGAGGTTTGTTGTGTGAGGCATCTGCAACAGCAACAGCAACATCTAATTTGTTGGCGTGTGCTCTACTCGTCTGTGGAATTAAGTAAACTTTAATTAAATTTCAAAATGATTCCGCGCTTTGATGAGCTTATGGCCAACTCTGTTGACTGAGTTAAGGCAATGTTTTTGGTTTTTTGTTTATTTTTATTTTTTTTTTTTTGTTTTCTTCGTTTTGGGACAAGACAACATATTATTAATTGTAGCATGTGTCGTCTCTGTTAAAATCTACTCGTACTCGTGCGATCACATTTTAATTTTTTTTTAAGTTTTTTTTTTTTTTGCCATATTGTGTAGATGATACTTTTTCGTGTTGCACAAACAAATACGAAACATAAACAAAAAAAAAACACCAACTGATTATGAGGCAAAAGTGAAAAGTTGTAATTAAACCAGTCACTGGCTGGCTGCAATATAGTAAAAACATAAAACATAAAACAAAACTGCAACAACTGTGACTGCAACTGCAACTGCAACAGCAACAGCAACAAAAAACATTGCTTGGCAATCATAAAGAGTAGAAATCGCTGAGGCAGACTTGCCCGCTTTTTTTGTTGCAATTGTTGTTGTTGTTGTTGTTGTTGTTTGGGTCTTCCAAACATGCGACAAGTGCACTTAATTAGTGGGGGCAACGTAGGGGCCAACAAAGGGAGCTAGGCAGAGGGTCTGGTATGGGGCGCACTGCACTGTTGCAGTTCCGGCAGGCAACATGTCTAATGCCCAGCACGTTTTGCATTTTTTTTTTCTTCTTTCGGTTTCTGTTTCCCCCTCCCCGTATTCTATTAACAATATATTGTGAACTTCTTGCAGAAGCAGAAGCATAGCCCCGAAGATGTGGCCCAAACAGCGTTGGCTAGTCAACAGAGCAACTGCAGCGATACCAGCAGGCTGCATACACCAAATAGTAGTAGTATTAGTAGGCTTAATCTTAGTCAATTGCCTGGCGACGGCAACGCTTATCACACCAATGGATAGTGGCAGAAGCAGTGGTAGCAGCAGTGGCAGTGGATTTGATTCAACATCCATGATTGAGGATAGCATGGCCTCCTTGCCCAGTTTCTATCGCAGTCCACATCGTCTGGATGGCTACTATACGCCAGCTGATTTACAGCGCAGTCACAACTTTAAGATAAGCCCCAAGCCATGCTCCTTTGGACGCGTCGAGGGCACCTGCATGTTTGTCTGGGAGTGCATCAAATCCGAGGGACAGCACGTGGGCATGTGCGTTGACTCATTTATGTTTGGCTCCTGCTGTGCCCACAACTACACCGACAACATTGTCCTACCCCAAACAGCCTTTACATACACCAGACCTACCAAGCCGCTCTCACTGCGACCGCGTCCCCCGCCGCAGCCCCACAAACCGCTAATCAGGTAAGCTTCATATAAACAAGCCAAAACATACTTAAAGATTTATCTATATAATATTATCATAATAATCAATTAGCTTAAATCTTGCAATAAAAAAAAGGAGAACAATAATTATAATAGATCTTTTATTTCTTTGTTTTCTGTTATTTGTTTTTTTTCTTTTTTGTTTGAACAATGAACAAACTTTGAGCAACAAAATCCGATAAAAATTTAACATAACAAAAGCTTTATTTGCATGATACGATGATTATATGGTAATATATTTATATATATATTATTCGGGAGCATTGCTTAATAGAGACGCTTGAAAGAGTCATAATTAATGTATATAAATTAGTAGAGTCTGATATAATCTATATAAACCTAGTTAAGATTTAAAGTTATGTATAGAAAGTGTTCCCTGAAAAACTACTGAAAGAATTTTTAAGCATGGAAATTGAGTTTAATTGATAGATAAATTTGATTAAAGTAATCAAAAGAATGTATTCTATATCTTTATTAAGATATTAGTTATATTAATATATTAGTTACATAAACTTTGTATGTTTATCTGTAGGATAACTTGGTGAGAATTAAGGTTAAAGATAAATGCTTGTAATTTTTGAACAGTTTAAGAACTATTTGTAAGGATAAAGTGTAGTTAGGGATCTCACAGATTACATGCTAAATAAAGCTTATAATTTGTTGAGTTATTTTAAGAATATTTCTTGGAAAACCAATTTGAATTTATTAGCATCAATTTTCGAGGAGTGGAAAGAAAAACAAGAAAATATGAAAATAAATGTTCGTTTTAACTTATTTCTTTCTTTCTTTGTTTGTTTGTTTGTTTGTTTGTTTGTTTGTCTATGCAGTGGTATGACAACCATAGAACGTCCACATGGTGCTGGTACACTGGTCATACGTCCTTCGGGTCCACACCATCAGGGCCCCCTGTCCAGGCCTCATCCGAAACCAACGTCACCGCCAACCGATCTACAGAGTGCAGCCAGTCAGGCTACGGCCAGTTCAAGTGAGTATAGAAAGGCGCCTAATGCATTGTTAAGCTGACTTATGGACTAACAACTCTGAACAAACAACAATTATACGTACAGATAGTATTTGGCATACATCAACGCACCAACAACACCACCAGCAGCATCACCAGCACCAGCAGCAGCAGCAGCATCAACATCAACAACAGCAGCAGCAGCAGCAACAGCAGCAGCAACATCATCACTGGCATATGACCACCGAGCCAAGCTTTATTACTAAGCCGCGACCCACCGGCTGGACCAAGCCCGGCATCGTCAATTTACCAGCACCGATGCGTCCCTCAAAGCCGCCAAAGCCCACAAAGAAGCCGATTGTCTATGAGCGGCCACCGCCAACGCCGACTATGCTGACGATGGCAACGGCAACGGCAACGGCGACGGCGACGGCAATGGGAACGTCATCGTCCTCCTCAACGACAATGATGCTGTCGGGGCAGACGAAACCCAAAACTAAACCTAAACCGACCAGGCCCCAGGTATGTAAATACGCGTCTTCCCATACCATAACATTTCATCTTTACTTAACATTTTCTGCTCTGTGTGTGATGCATTGATGTCGAAAGGGAAACAAACGAGCACCGAGCAACCAGCAACGAGGTCATTTACTCCTCGATCTGCTTGGACTCTCGGAGCTCTGCTATAACAACAAAAACAAAAACAAAAAAAAAAACTGGGAACGTGGCAGGGCCACAGCCTTGGGGGACATTTTATTGTTTGCACAAAGCCATAGCCAAAGCTGATGTAAGATTTGTCTTGCTGCCCCTCAACAATGCGACGACGAGACTTTCGTCTCTGGGGTGTGTTCTGTTATGCCCTTGCTCGCAAATGGTTAGGGTATTACTTGCTAGACTTTAAAATTATATAAATAATACTTTCTGATTAATTTAATGACAATTTTTAATTACACAACAACAACAGCAACAAAGTGATAATAGTATAAAGCGTTTACCAATCAATAACTATAGCCATAAGCATAAAAGAAACGGAAATCAATTCCATTTCAAGCTTCTACTATAAACTCGTATCTGATCTGGTATTTAATTATTTTAACAAGTTGTGGAAAGGGTATTTAAATGTTGACATTGCGTGTTGTAAATTGTTTGTTGGCTCCGTAGAGATTTAGCAGTGGAATGAAAAATTGATTCTTTGCATGTGAAATATTTTGAGCTGCTTGGGTAACTATTAGCATAATGTTTACCACTTTTGGCTACCTTGCAGCTGTCGCCGGGCACATCATTAGCCACGTCGTCCTCATCAGCATCAACAGCGACGGCGGCAGTAAGTACGACAACAATAACAACGACAAAGGGCACAACCACAACAAAATCAACACCAACAGCAACGACAACAACATTAACAACAACTACAGGTAAACCCACAAAGCCCTATCAACGGCCCACCATAGCGGGCACAACAACAACTTTGTCGTCATCGTCATCGTCGTCGTCTTCATCGTCGTCTACATCATCAACGTCCAGACCACGTCCAACACCAAGTGGAAGCAGTAGTTTGACCAACCAAAGACCTACAGCCCAACAGCAGCATCACCAACACCAACAGCAATTGCAACATCAACAGCCCACACGCCAACCCATAGCACCACCACAGGCAGCAACGGCAGGCATTGAATCTAATGAGATAACGGACTCCTCCACACATGAGGATGGAACAGCAATGTTGGGTATGGTAAAGACCATATCGGCTGCACGAAGCGGTAAGTTAAAGTACAGCCACGCCCCGCACATTTGACACTATCCAATTTGTTGTTGTTGTTATTGTTATTTTATATGCAGAATGCGGTGTGCCAATGCTGACGCGTCCAGAGACTCGCATTGTGGGCGGCAAGAGCGCGGCCTTCGGTCGTTGGCCCTGGCAGGTGTCTGTGCGACGCACCTCGTTCTTTGGCTTCTCCAGTACCCATCGCTGCGGTGGCGCTTTGATCAACGAGAACTGGATAGCCACGGCGGGGCACTGTGTAGACGAGTGAGTACTCAGTTGCAGCATCGTTGCAGCATTGCCATCAAAAACCAAAGCAACTTAAACTTCAAATGAGTGTTGCCAATTTAGCTACTTTTCCGCTATAGTGTTATATATATCTATATGAATAGAAAATCTAGTGAAAGTATTTCTCATCTTAACCTAGAGGCAAACAAATCGTTTTAGCTAGTTATGAAAGTAAACGTCTAAGAATTTAGCTATTTATCAGCTGTCAATTTAGCTGGTGGTTGAGTAATTGATAGTTGGCAACACTGACTGCAATTTCCGCTTAACACTCACTCACTCTATATATCTTCTTCTTTGTCTTTCTATCTCGCTCTGTCTGTGTGCTCTTGCAGTTTACTCATCTCACAGATACGGATACGCGTGGGCGAGTATGACTTCTCGCATGTGCAGGAACAGCTGCCTTATATTGAGCGTGGTGTGGCCAAGAAGGTGGTGCATCCAAAGTATAATTTCTTTACGTACGAGTATGATTTGGCACTGGTGAAGTTAGAGCAACCACTAGAATTTGCTCCGCATGTCAGTCCCATTTGTTTGCCTGAAACGGAGAGTCTACTGATTGGTATGAATGCCACGGTCACTGGCTGGGGTCGTCTCAGTGAGGGCGGTACACTGCCCTCGGTGCTGCAGGAGGTAAGTGGTTGGCTTAACAACAAACACAACAGGCGCATATCTCTGACACTCAACAACTGGTAATCATCATTTATCAGGTTTCTGTGCCCATTGTGAGTAATGACAATTGCAAGTCTATGTTCTTACGCGCCGGTCGACAGGAATTCATACCGGATATATTCCTCTGTGCTGGCTATGAAACGGGCGGCCAGGACTCCTGTCAAGGCGACTCTGGTGGTCCTCTACAGGTAAGCTAACAATATCTACAGCTGATATTAATATTGATAACAGCTATATACACTACATATATATATATATATATATACTGACTTGCACAATCTTTGTACTAATTGTTTAGGCCAAAGCACAGGATGGTCGCTTCTTTCTGGCTGGCATTATCTCCTGGGGCATTGGATGTGCTGAGGCAAATTTGCCAGGTGTCTGTACGCGTATTTCAAAGTTTGTGCCCTGGATACTAGAGCATGTCAGATGATGATTGGATAACTAGTATATCCATATATAGATATATATCCAATGCGCTCTCAAGCCTCTTTGTTATTGTTTTAATTTATTAGTTGTATAGTTTAAGTTTTGTGTGATTTTAATTTAAATGAATCTTAAGCATAGTTAGCTTCAATTTAACAATTTGCATTGACTTAACAAAATGTGCGATTGTGCCACGCCCACAATTGACGCCCATGCACACATAGTCAAGCCCCACTAAGTTAGTCTAGCGAAAATTGTTTGTAGGCTGATCTTAAGTTATCAAAACACAATACAAATACGAATCGTACTTAATGATATATATATATATAAATATATATTTTTACATATATATATATATGTAATATCCGCTATTTGTATATAGATGTAGTAGAAGAAGATAATAGAGGGAGAGAAATAGAGTCATTTTCATTGTGCAGTTGTTGGTATTTTAGTCTAGGCATATTTAAAAATTTAAAACTATATTCTATTTTAATATTTAAACAAATTGCATACAAACATAATAATGTTGTATCTTGCCCAAAGAACAAGTTTATTTATAAATAAATCTATTGAAAAATCTTGTATAATAATAATAACGAAAAAGAAATAAAGAGAAAAAACTAAAATTAATACAAAATTAATTTTAACTTAACATCTTAAATCTATACAGTATACGTACAACCTGCTGAGTTCTCTTTTTAATAGGCATACTTTGCGGATAATATCGGATAACTTCGGATAAGGCGAGTTTAAAATTTCCTTGTATTTAATGGTACAACAGTAATGATTAATATAACTATATTCCCTTCATTTATAAACTATCCATAAATTATATAATAAACATGTCATGGAATGACTTCTGCTGAATATATACCATTTAATACTTCCGACATTAAATAGTATTCATAAATATGAATGAATATATATATATATATATATATGGGACATAGCAATTATGTATTATAATGTATAGCAACAATTATAAGTTGTTCAATGAAATTGTTTATGTTTTGTTTTGAAGTTGAAGTATTTAAATGATGGACAACAATTGCAGCTAACGGCAGCGGTAATTTTTCGATTCATTCATTAAGTATTCAGTCAGTACCATGTATAGCCACAGGGCAGTTAAATTGATTGGCACAATAGATTGAAATCGGATTCGAGTATGTGCTGCCAGCAAGCACAACAAATTTCACTTTTCACCGAATGACATTTGACACCAGAATAGCGATTAATCATAGTCCAAACAAAAGATTAACATATAAGTTAAACGAGATTTGCTAAGATATTCTGGGAATCACCCATAAAGTGAAAAAGAAAAATGACAAATTGATTTTTTATATATTTTCGTACATATGAGTGGCGTTTATTGAAACGTTGTAGAATAGCATTAATAAAGATCTATAACTTTATCCGAAAAAAGAAACCCTAACTCTAAAGTTGTTTTCGATAATCGTTAGAAAAGAAAATTTTACTAAAATTGCAGCACAGTTAACAGCCGGTTAAGCTTTTATATAATTTGAAATATCGGTTATAGTTTACTTTTTGGGAGGGAACAACGTATCCTTCGCTTCATCATACAAATCAAATGCAAAATGCTTTAATTCTTGCACTGATGTTGGAAACTTTTGAATGGGATCAATTGAAACTTCTTCGCCTGGCTTGACACCTTTGATGAAATTGTACGCCACGGCAAATATTTTACGGCCCTCGTATAGCACAATACGGGCATTTTCCTCTGCTTGACGAGGATAGCATAGAGACGCAACTGTGCCGGCACCAATGCCCGTATAAATAACCTTTTTGAAAAAGCCTCCACGTGCTGCAAATATAAATCCAGCAAGACCACCCAATACGATGGCGCCACTGCGATGCATTGAGTTCTGTGGCTCATTCAAAAAATCAATGGCGCCTTGGGTATGAGCCTTGCCTGTGTTATAATAGTCAGACACAACTGAAGTTCTATCAGCAAGCAATTTGACTGCGGACCGTAATTCCATACGAGCATAATGAACACCTTGCTCAAGATTCTTATGCAGCGCAGATTCTGTAGGCTCGTGCACCTCTTTCCTCTGAGGCCTGCGAACAAAATATAGTTATCAATTTACTAATTAAAGAACAGTTATTAAAATAATAACTTACGCTGGCTTTCTTAATGGTTCATAGATTGGCAGTTCACTGGGCCTACAAACCAGCGATTCCTGTTGCGTCGCTGCTGTGTTTTGTGAAGGCACGGCTACAGCGACAGCTGCCGCTATCAGTGTTGTCTTGCGCAGCATTCTGGTGTTAAAAGTTGGTCTAAGTATTTTCTTACCTTAATTGCAAATTTAACGTTAGATTAATGACTGGAATTTTCAGTTTGTTAAAATTCTATGATTTTTACCTCAGTTTGTTTCTAACATTGCGTAATGTGACAAGCACACGGTACGACTGCTTGACCATTGCACAGCTGTTCAGAATTTTCAACGCACCTGGCAACAGTATGCGCTCATCGATAACAATAATAAAATTATCGGCGCCTGTAAAGAATACATATTTTATTTAAAAATATAAGATAAAAATAATAAATAAAATACATTTTATATAATAAATTTAACTTTTAAAAATAAAACAAAATTAAATAAGTATATTTCGTTGCTTAAACTTGGTTTCTGTTATATCTATCTCTGTTATAAGAATGTTATCTTAAAAGGTGACCGTGTGCATATGTAAATAGAGAACTTTGTATTGTGTTGTCGTTAGTTGGCAACGCTGGTTGTGAGCAGCTCTCGTAAGTCGCGAGAAAAACAAAATTGCAAAATAATGAAATAATAAAATTAAATTTCACTTAAAACATGGCACTAAAAGACAGCAATTATTAAATGTAAAGGCAATAGGTGACTATCGAAAACTATTACACATTGTCAATTTTTATTTTATAACTAAGTTCAAAAACAATAATATTATTTAACATCTCATTAACATTTACCTTTTGCTGCCAAATAATAAGCGCACAGCAATAAAAAAACATAAATAAAGCTTGGAGAAACTACCCACAAGATTGATTGATCAAACAAATCCAAAAATACTAAATGCCTTAGTAAATGCAGTAGAAATAAAAAGTGAAAATTGCGAGGCGTGTTTGATAAAACGTACTCTTCCCACATACCACCCACTTGTACTCGTAATGTTATCAGTGCCAGAGGCGCGCTAAAAACGCCAACAACAACAAGTGCGTACATTCTCAAGGACACGGCGTAAAGTAGGTGACATATAATTTTAAATATAGATTCGGTTGTTCAATAAAAATTTCTCTTAATCAGTTTGCATTTAGAGTTCAACTTAAGGAACACGAAATAAAAGCAGCAGGCACTAACGGAAGCGGGTAACGTGCGCACAATACTAAAAACCAATTAATGGGGGCCATGAACCAGCAAGTACAACAAAAACAACAACAACAACTACAACTGATATATAGTAACAGCAACAATATCAAAGTTAACTGACTAACGGGCTTATACTCAAAAAAGGCCAGCAGACCTTTAAAATTTAACCTGTGCAACTGAGCAATAAAAAAACTAGTCATAATTACATATGGAATCGTTCCCAGATTCCAAGTTTAGGTATGTTATAAACAGCAACAAAAATGTAGTAATCCCCTATATAGAACTTACAGTCGTTCTGTAAGAGTAACGCCCATATTTAATTGTATGAATTCTAACCACATCTTTATTTAAATGAAAGTTGATTAATTTTATACTGCGGTTAAGATATAATATTTATTTTTAAAATATAATATAATATTTAACTCCCATGTAGCGATGTGGACGAGTATGGCTTTAAGAGGAGCGAGAAGTTCGATTATAAAGGCTATGGAAAGTTTATGGATGGTTACTTAAAGACATTGGCAAAAAGACGAAGTAAATGGGAGGATATACTTAAAAGGAATCCAGATCTTAATGTAGTCGATGCAAAACTAAAACGATACATACGTAAGGGTATACCGGGTCCATATCGTGCTGAGGTTTGGATGAAAATTACTGGCGCCGATGCGGCAAGGCAACAGAATCCCCATCTGTATCGTAGTTTATTAAATATTGAACATTTTAACAAAGAAATCAGCGATTCCATATCAATTGATCTACCTCGTACATTTCCCGACAATATATATTTTGATTCTAAGAAGGATCGCCTATTCAATATACTCTGCGCCTACGCACATCATAATCGTGATGTTGGCTATTGCCAAGGTCTTAACTATATAGCCGGACTACTACTCATTGTCACCGATGATGAGGAGAAATCCTTTTGGTTGCTTAAGCATATCGTAGAGAATATTGTACCCCAATATCATTCACATAATATGGCCAATCTGTTGCGTGATCTGGCTGTCTTTAGAGAGCTAATCATTAGGCGCATGCCATTAGTAAACCAACGAGTAGAGAATTTTGGTAAATAACAACATATAAATTAGTTATATAACAACACTAACAATCTTAATTTGTTATAGGTTTGCCCTATGCGGTGATAGCCAGCAAATGGTTTATTTGCATTTTTGCAGAGGTTTTACCAGTTGAAACTGTGCTCCGAATATGGGATTGTGTTTTTGCAGAAGGCTATAAGGTAAGTAAAATGCTTTGATTTGGAATCTTTGTTATCTTTATCTTTTGCTAATACAATATGTTTTGCAGATTGTCTTTCGCGCTGCTTTAGCCATGTTTTCTACACACAAAAATGCAATCTTAGCTTGTGATGATATTGCAGCATTGGCCAATCTATTTCGCGATACTATGATACAAGATAATATAGTTACTGACTGCCATAGTTTTATAAAGGCCATGTTTTCCCTTAATCTTAAACGCAATGAGCTCGAGAGTCTAAGAAAAGTAGCTGTGCTTAATGGAAACTAAACGAAAGTATTGCAAACTAACGAAACAAATATATTAAAGACAAGGAAACAGCCACAACAAAAAGATCAAAAAAGCAAAAGACCCACAAAAGAATAAGAAGCAATCGTAAAATCAATTATTAGAAATATATAAAGATATATGTGTGTGTTTATAAGTAGCCAAAATGTGTCCAATGCTTATATATAGATATATAGATATATAATGCTTATATGTAATATTTGATGTGTGTATTTGTATTCGTATATAGCCTGATTGTAGCCAATGCATTTTGAATATTATGAGTATTTGAAACCAAGTAGAAACTATGTTACCAAAGTCAAATTCCAATTCGTTAAAATTTTACAAAATTAACCAGAATATATTGATATATTTATATTTATATATTTATAAATATATCATATAACGTATGTGCTTTAGCAGTAGCTGTAGTAGTTGCCAAAATTGCATATATGTATATATATATATATACATTATATATATAGAAAGATTAAATGAAGCAAAAGAGAAAATGAGAAAGAGAGATATGCATATTGATAATATCTTCCATCTACACTCACATATATTATATATGTATTATGTATGTCTGTGAATTCTTTCATTCATACGTAAAATGTGTTCTTAAAAGTTTATATTTTTGTTGATCAGATAAAGAGTATTTACTTTAGTTTTTAAATATACACAAATTGTTTTTGTTTTATTTAGATAATCCATAGATTATGCATATATATTCATGTATTTTATAAAATGCTTTTTAATTGTTATATAGTTGCTAACTTTACAAACCATAAACTCACTGTAACTGTTTACTATAACTACTGTTATATATAGTTATATATGGTTTATACTATATAGAAATACTCACTGTCTTAAATGTTGTATATGTATATATAATATATATTATATATATTATGTATCCTGAAATATAATTTGAGGAATTGATTTGTTAAGCCTTTCAGGCAAACAGTTAACGAACCAGCGAACAAACACAAAGCTAAAGAAACAACAAAGAAATGCAACAATTTGTTGTTTGTTTAGTACAACAAAATGCTTTTTAAATAAATATTACTGCTAATTGTTACTATATGAGATCGTTTTTTTTATATATATATTTATATAAATATGCTTAATTTAATAACATATTTGAATTTTTTATATTATTTGGGAAGACGATTATTGAAAATCTTTTATTTGTGAAAATCAATCCGAAACTTCTTTAAGTTTTTATATCTTAACGTGAAATGAAACTTTCATATCTACTTTTATACCTTGATATATTGTTATATAAAGACCAGTTATTAGATTGAAGTATACTATCATATGCTGAAGCCGTGGGGTGAAAATTCTTGACGAGCATAAAACTACCTTAAAGGATCGCTTGATACTATATGTTAAGAGTCTAAAATATTAAGGGTTTAAGGATATATAGTTGATACATGGGGAATCGATTGCTTTTCAAGCACTTTTCCCATTGCTTTTATACTATACGATTTGCTGTAGTTTTTATCAAATTTTCTAATGATTTCCATATTAGTTTGCACTACGGGAAATTCTTATTTGAATTTCAACTAGAACTCCAAAAATTGGAACTGCTTTAACTGTTTGCGCTTATGGCATACCACAATGTGCACCACACATTGGCTCTGAGGATAATGCCAGTGATGTGAGTAGTGTGCGTCGTCCTGGATGCACACCAAGATTCTCCCAATTGATCCAGGATAAGCGTGCAGTCAAATCGCTTGTATTCCAATTGGCACGATCTGCTTTGATCTCACCACGTAAGCACTTCTCCACATATGTCAAAGGATCATAATCCGTTTGAAGAACTTCGCGCAGTAATGATATATATGCAATTGCCAGACGCAGTGTATCAATTTTGCTCAGACGTTTCTCATATGGAAATGTGGGCACATGGA
The DNA here is from genome assembly GCA_037044455.1 of Zygothrica quintamaculata. NCBI lineage: Eukaryota > Metazoa > Arthropoda > Insecta > Diptera > Drosophilidae > Zygothrica > Zygothrica quintamaculata. The sequence continues at coordinate 253,789 of JBAMBS010001429.1, forward strand.
CGCGTAGCTCATCAAAAGCGGAATTTATGCTACTGCAGAGCGCAAGAATCAAATCAGAGAAATAGAGAGAGAAGGAAAATGCTCATTAGTTATCAATTCCAGGATATGCAGTGATAAGTTAAGTGTGAAATGTAATTGAAATGGAATGGAAAAGACCATTTAGTGTACCCAGTAGGTGCGGACCTCTGGATGCGTTTCCGCTCCCTCACGTTCGCCTGCTGTCTTTGGATCTTATATGAAGATGCTGCTGCACCATAGCTAGAGCTGCTGTGTCCTTGTCCGCCAGCTCCACTTGCAGTGCCACTGCCCCCAGCTGTGACCCCACTGCTGCTGGCTGTAGGGCTATTGCCCATCATTGAATTGACACCGTTATTAGAATTGAGTCCAACCAGACTATTGCTAGTCGATGAATCCAACAAATTTTCTATTAACAAATAGAGATTAGGCAAGTGCATCTATGGATTAACCCGCACACTTACCACTGTGCTGCAGATAATGCTGTTGCATATGCCGTATGTTATTAGAACTCAGACGCATACTCGATCCGCTGGCTGAGGAAGCGCTACCCGCGCCTCCGACGCTACTCTGATGTTGACCCGCATAAATGCAGGAGGGCAGCTCATTAATCAGGTCATCGTCAAAGCTATGATATGGTAAGTGACTGTTGAAGAAAACATCTCTCTTTGAATATAGGGAGAATTTTAACTATAACTTTGCCGTCGGCAAAAGAAGTCAAGAGACTAGAAAGTTTCACGGGATTTTCCTTTCTTTTACTACTGTCTTACCTGATGGGCGGAGAGGAAGACGAATCTGGTAGCTGATTACGCGACATTTTCTTTCAAGTTTTAGGTTGTGCTTAAATTCTGTATACCTAAAACTGTTTTAACTGAAAAGTTGCCACCTAAAATTTCCGGATAACCACAGCTAATAAAACTACTTCCGTGGTCTAATAAGTTTAATTTTACAATGAGTCCATCTCCTGGGAATTCAGTGGCTTTTATAGCTCCGCACAAATCCAATTGGAAATGCCTGAACTCTGCCAAAAGCCTGCAGCATAGCTGAAACTGCTCTTAACAACCCTTAAAATATCCTTGCAATCATTCGCCCGGATTCTATGGGCGGAGCTTCTCAAGTACAGGGTGATTTGGGATGCTGTGTGAAAATAATAGAGCATATTTGTTGTTATTGTAGAATGAGAAGTCAATTTTGATAATTGCTTTAAAAATTGTAGATTATTATCATTATATTTTTTCGATTTTTATATATAAATATATCGAGCAAATTTATATCTGATTATTATATCATAGTATTAATAATCTATTGATATCTAATTTAATAGACCTTTCAGAAGAAGATTTTTGTAATATGTTGAATTGCTTGCATATAATATACTCTTTTATCTTAAGCTTAATTCTTAACTGTTAAGTAGAGCACAGAGCAATCATTGTAACCGAAGCTTGGTTTCAATAGCTTTTATCCTTATGGGTTGTTTCACCTGTTTTTGACAGTTTGCCATTATATTTCGCACAGCAGGCGGCCGCCATACCTTGTACTGTTTCTCTCCTCTATCTTTCACTCTCTCTGTCTTACTATCCGGGTGGACCTCTACCCCCAATGAACATAAGTTGCAGACATATGCATTGACTAAAGTCTGTTTGTAATTTGAGTCAAAGATAGTGGCTCTTTAGTATACAATTGTTAAAGTTCCCTAATACAACCTGTTGACATTTTAGGCTCAAAGCTAAAGGATTCACAGGATTTTTCAGATTCCCACGAGACTATAAATTGAGCGTGAAATGACTACAATTTGATAAAAATGCGATAACATCCATTTTACTCATGGAATTCACAGTTCATTAAACAAAATGCACTAATATCTAGAACATATAGAGTCGATTCTGGTGATGCCCTGGTTATGCATACAATTACATATATATCCGTATCCAAAGAGGGAAACACTTAAAACCACAGATATTGTCAACGACAGACACAGCAATTGTTGAAATTGAATTATGTTTATTTGATGTTTTGGTTTACTCACAAATTAGCTACGTCACAATTCTCGGCCCGCCTAGACAGGCGGCCAGGACGCGTGTCGTTTACCCCGAGGCGCGAAAAACCAAACGACGCCAAAGTTGAACAATGCTCTAACAATATGCCAAGGCGGATGCGGATGCGCAAACCTTTTCATTACCCGTCAAATTGGTCAAGGACACACGCCGGCGCACACTTCTCTGCTCTGTTCCAATGCAACAATAGTCGATGACAGTAATCAGTTTTGATGCAGGGTAAGTGGTTCGACACCCTAGGCTTATGGGGCGCCTATGGTACTGGTACTGCAGCATACCCAAAGCTGACATCCTTAAGTGAAATCTTGTTACAAACTAATGTAAACACGATTGTTAATTTAACTTTTGCAATCGTTGAATTTAACCCCCTTGCCGTGATACGTACATTCCTAACTATGACTGGTACCTTATTGTTACCTACCCTTCCCTTATAGCTAGTGTAAGGCATATATATGTTTTATCGTACCACAATTAAATTATCACATTTCAAACGAATGCACCCGACCAAGGCGATAATCTCCACTTGGTCTTGACCGACTGTGGGAAAACAACGGAAATATATAATAAACTCTCATTGGATTTGCATATAATTCTCGTATACTCCCAGTACTTATACGACTTTAAAACATCACTCAAAACATACATATTGATTAAATATATAGGTAATTTGAAAAGGGATAAAAAGGGCTTCCAATTGACTAAGTAAAAATGAAAGAAAAATGTTTTACTTAGGATAAAATAAGTCGTTCTTATTATAAAGCATAAAGTATATCCCTGAGCTTGAAGCAACATTGGGAGCTGCAGTAAAAACTGCACGAATGAGAAAGATGCCTCTTTAGGATCCAAGGAAATGAGTCAAGAATAGTTCAACTGAGTTGTTAATTCATCGTTCTATAGGCATAAGCTTTACTAGCTACATTTTAAACATTTCATTTATTTGATCATTGAAAATAATATCTTCTTCTCCTAAAGAAAAAGTAATAGACTTAACATTCATTTTAAGAATACATTTAATAATTCTATATGCAATTTTTAAAGGCTTAAATACCTCCAAGTATATGCTAAAAGATATTAAGTCTATTTCCTAAATAGGTTTATTTTTTTGATCCTATGCGCATTCCCATGATTATAACATAATTGTTAATCTCCAATCGGAACACAAGCAAGTCTTGTCCAAAACATTTCATTCAAGGGTTGACACGTGGTATACAGAACAGATTGATAGTGTCAAGAAGTATTCCTGGTGCACTCAAGTGAAGCAGCACCCATCAAACACACACACAAATACAATACACACATCCCAACCTTGGTTGTATGTGAGGACTTGTGTCTGGAACATATCGATTAGCATTTTGCATCCACACCAGAAATATGTTGACACACGCCAACCAAACGCGACCACTTTTCCATAGGATAATCCCACCCCACCCCTGAAATTGTTAGCTAACCCCAACCCCTGAACAGAGCTCAGACCACAGGCAACCCTTGGCCACAATTCGTTGCGGCTTTTTGAACTGTTTAAATCAATTGTCTGCGAAATTGTTTGTTTATTTTGATGTTGTTTAATGCGTGCTAAATCCTAGAGGATTCTCTGTGGTTAACGTGTAGAAAATATCCTGGGAAAAGTAAACAGATTTAGCGTCTCCACAGATATGGTGAATTTATCCAAAGGACATGCCGTAAGCTTTACAAGTAGCTTTTGCGCGGCTTCAAACCAAACTTTCTAAAGCTTTTTTAGTGTCAAAATACTATCTTTTATAGCTTTGGATACTTTATTTGGAGAAAACTTAAATTTCTCTTTATACGCCATAATCTAATCATGTGCATTTCATTAATTTTAATAGATAATAAACAAATATAGGTTAATAAATCCAAGCATAGATTCTGTATAGCAAATATTAATATAATTCTGCATAGATAAATATAGTATATAGTGTTATAGTATGAGTATTTAATATAGATATATATATTAAGAAACTTCAGGTTTCACTACCAACTCCAGAAACAGAATTGAATATCATTTAGCATGGATAATCAAATTTATAAAGTAAATAATAGTTTGATTAACTTGTCTTATTCCATATTTAAACTTTATAGAGATCAGAATGAATAGTTCAACATAAGCTATATATAATATATAGCATCCAATTACTCTGTTATGCCATCATCATTAATCGTTTATATATAGATAGCTATATATAAATATATATGAATATTTCATTTTGTGGGTTATTTTGGTTCAAGTTGGGATTGTCATTCAGCTGTCAATTAAAATTGAGCCATGATTTTATAGCCTCTTATTTTCATACGCACAAAACATTGACAATGGCTATAAAGGGTATATAAAACTGATGGTAAAAAGTAAAAGAATTATATCATCTATAGACGATTAATAAAAAGCTTTCTTTATATATCAAAGATATTTATTATGAAAAGTTGCATTATTATAAACTGTGTATATGTTGAATTTTTATGCTAATTAGCTTCTCTTGTATCACCCTGTATATAATGTAGGGTATTAAATAGTCAATTATATTGCAAATGTTAATTTGTACTTGTTTTTGTTTATGTTAAGCAAATGAAATGTGCTTTAAACACATTCAATGAACGTGTAAATACATTTTAATGGGCCAAACCCAAAAACAGCTCCCATCCCCAATCCCATTCTGATTTCCATACCCATATCTTTTCCTCACTCTTTCTCTCTCTGTCTCCCTCTCCCTTTCTCTTTAGCTCTTACTTGGTCTCTCTTTTGGCATTACAAAAAAAAAAAGCGACCAAAACAAACACGACAAACCGGCAGCAACATAGCAAATTTATCATTATATTTTGGTTGTTTTTCTCTATGTTGTTTTTTTTTTTTTGTCTTATACTTATTTTTGGGGCTACTGAATTGAATAGGAGCTGTAGTACTAGTAAAACTCAATGGTCAGAGACTGGACTATAGTCAGCAGGGTAAGTGGTTGGGGGTTGAGTGAAGCGACTTTAAGGCTGACCAGCGCAACGTTTAGTGACTCAGTTCTCCGCAGTCCGTTGCACAGTTCGCACGTTGTTCGCGAAGACTTTAAAAACAAAAAAAAAAATATTAAAAAAGAAAACACAGTAAAAAATCAACAAATTTAAATGAAAACAGTAGCAAAAAAAATAATAATAACTGTAAAGCAACGTACATTGCACATAACCAGGCAATCGATACATATTTGCAAATAGAGCAAATCCCATAAACCCAAAAACCTTAACCAAATACCAAATACCTTCACGTCTGCCCAATTTAAAATATGCCATGCTTAAAATATTGAAACGTAAAACGTGATATTTATGGGGCCAAGTGAACAATTCTAATAAATAGTAGTTATATATATACAAAGTGCTTCCGTTCCATATATATATATATATATATATAAATAATATATAATTTGATAATTTATTATTATTATATATATGGTAAAGCTACTACTTTGTTTTAGTCAAAGTTGCAAATCGCATGGTCAAGTGCCGCGTCCAATGCCGGTGATAAGAGCCTTAATACAATTGATAAGACGGGGGGCGCCAAGTCATTAAAAAAAGCGAATCAAAATATTTTTTAAATTGTCATTTAATGTGCCTACAAATAATAATAACAATTTGTTAATTGAAAACAATAATAATATTATAAATTTAATTTAAATTTAAATAAAATGCCTAAATCACAAAATTCTGCCTTAACCCATGGCAAGCCAAATACCTTGGAATTTGAACTGGAACGGCCGTTGCTGTCTTCGGTTAAGGAGCAGACAAAAAGTAAGTGAAATACGCGCCATCATTAAACCAGTTAAGTTGGTCAAAGACACACTAACACATACTCATATATACAAATAAACACACACATATATGCATGCTGGTCTTAGCCATAAATCAGTGACACTTACATATAGCAATTGAAGCCTGCTTATAGAGCTTAACTGGGCTCTATAGCTGGCCAATAAAATGCACAAAACAAATTTAATTTATGAAAATCGTGTAGCAAATGTATATCTAATTAGAATATATATCGACTCACACCTATTCCAATTAGATTTATATCTTTTAACTATATATGGCAACGGATATGAGCATCTTTGCCGATTGATAAGACAAAAACAAACTACTATATGAACGTCGATAGTTAGTCATTTTAACTGCTTTTAAATTGGAAATCAACAAAATGCAAATTACTATTTATTTGCAATAAAAATAACTGCCTGAAATGTACGCTTAAAGTTTACGCTTACAAACAGCTAAATTTATCGCATGCGATAAAAAATATAGCATGCGATATATTTATTTCATATGCTATAATTGTGTTATTATTATAAGTAAAATATAAACATTTCTGTTGAAATTTGTTGAATAATTTGGTTATGCTGAACTACAACATACCCTGTAAATACATATTTTATATTTCTACTTGAACAGAATTAATACTTTTTTATAGAAATTGTCAGAAATTATTTTTGATAAGTATGAACCATACAGCAGCATATCAATTGATTTTATTGTGGTGTATATATATTTATATTTGAACAAATTAAAACTCATGAATAATAATCAATAATTGCTGTTTATATCAAAATTTATATATTTGGCACTCTTGACATTTATTTCCGAAACATTTCCGATGGAAGACCTGCGATTGTCCACAACAGGATGTAGATATGAGTAATATTATATGAGTATATAAACAAAATTTGTAGCGATAAATATATTTATATTATATGTACTTATATTTTACAATTATTAAACAGTTAGTAATGATAAGAATTTGCTACTTCTATTTGATTTGTCTATTAGTATTTGAGCAACAATTCTGTTGACAAAATTTATATATATATTATCAACATAGGCTAATATATGAACCCGTTTTAACATTATTATCATAATTAACACTTTAATGTTGTCTTATGCAATAGACAACTGTATAAAGAGACGCATTTGTTCTTCAATTTTATGGTTAATAATAAATAAATAAAAACAACAATGTTGTAACTATATTTTATTTAAAGTGAATATTTGTTTAAAAATTTTTTTTAGCTAACAAAAGCTTTTATTGTACAAGTAATAAACCTAAAGCTATTATACTGTATACACTGTCAAAAATTATTAGCTACAAAATATTAACAAAATATTTATATATAACTATATATAAAAAAAAAAACAGTAACATTTTTTTTTTAGTTATTGTGTATGCTAAATCTAATTAAATTTTAACTACATTTTTCTGTTTAAAAATTTGTTTATCGTTTTTTTTTTTGATATGTTTTCCATAATAAAGTAAATACCCTAAACAATAGACAACAAGCGTAAAGTGTCATTAAATAATCATTATAGTCATCATCATTGCCATCATTACCCACCCCCAAAAAATTCAAAAAAAATTATATATGTATATATATACAAATAATATGAACAATAGAATAACAAAACTGTCAACAAATTGTCAGCATTTTTTTTTTTGTTCTGATGTGATCTATCAACCGATTTGCCACTGACAGTTGTCGTTAGTCGGGCAACGATCGGTTCTAGCCACGTGCCAGCCAATGATAGACAGAACATGAATATACATATATCTAACTAAACATACATTGCTTTATCAATAATATTCAAAAGTATGCATCAGATGCTGCAGCTAGTTGCATGTTGGTATGAGAACTGCAGTTATGCGTAATGATTTATTCATTCAATGTGCTTAACATTTATAATAAATGTTCTGTTAATACATTTTCGTGCAGTGTATGTACACAAATTTAATAGCATCTATTGTATGCCTATATTTTGGCTGAGACTGTTTAAAAAGTGCTAAGTAAAACAATGCCGGCGATTAAATAACAGCAGCAACAGTTTTGCGCGCCAATCGAAACAAGCAAAGAGAGCGCTAATGTTAAGAGAGCGCTAGCTTTAGTCATGAAAGAGCGCACGTTCAGCTGGTGCAGTAATAGCAGTAGCAATAGCAGCTGATACAATGTCGCAGTCGCAGTCACAGTCGCAGTCGCTGTCAACGTCGCAGTTAACTGCCAAAGAATGGTCTTAGCATAGTATCAGCAGCGCCCACAGCAGCCCCAAGAGCAATTGGCGCTTTTGCTGTCGACGTCGTAAACGGTTAGCATCAGTTCTGCTAGCGTTGCACACTGGGGCATACTATACAGTTTTATTTATTAGGAAAATTACATGTAAGCAGTAATTATATATAATTATATTACAGGTTTATAGTTAATTGATTTAATGGAGGAGTGTATATATCCACTAAAAACTTTAACTGAAGTAAATATTTATTATGGTAATGTTATAACTTGAATGAAAAAACAGAAAATTATTGAGCAGTTTTATTAATAATAAAAAACTTGTCTGTAGATTAATCATTTAGATGTATATATTAGCAAAACGTTAAACAACAACTGAATGATATCTACAATAAATAAATAAAATACAATTTGGTACACAGGCAATAGTTAATGGACCACAGTCCATTGGCGTTGCGTGCAGGAGCAAAAATTATAAAAGTTCTTTGCAAATTGGACGAGCGTTCAGTTGCTCTCGGTCATTCGTTGTGGTTGTGTGAACTTGTGCCGCAGCAGCATTAGCAGCAGCAGCAGCAACATCAGCAACAACACCGACAACGACAAGAACAACATACAGTAATACGGAGACGACATTGTCGCCATCATCATTGTCGCCATAGCCATAGCCATAGCCATTGCCATCGCCATCGCCATCGCAGTAGCCGTCGCCATAGAGAATCGAAACGAAGCAACAGCAGGAAGAGTTTCTGTTAATTGTGTGAGAAGCCAAAGACAAAACGTTTTCATCTGCGGTGGGTGCGTGAGTGTGCATAGTATAAAATTAAATAAATAAATTAAGCAACAACAAACAACAGCAACAACAACAACAACAACATCAACAAAACCAACAGAAACAACAGCAATATACATTTATCAGTGTGCATACACATACATATTTGTATATTTATATATATATATATATATATAGATTAATATAAATATATATTTATATATTATATATATCTATGTGTATATATACATGCCAATATAGAAATGTTTGTACTTATAGTTTTATGTTAGAAGACAGGCCGGCAATGTTTGGACAAAAAGTATGATGAGACGTTCTGTTAAATAGAACATTTTAGACACTTGGACAGCCCACACACAACAACAAAAAAAAGCAGCGATAATAACAGCAACAGACATTTATTTCATCATTTTCCTTTTGGTCAGCAGTTTTTCAAAACATTTTCGTGAGTGTTTTGCTTTTTTTTTTTGGATTATGGTTTTTGCTCCCTCCTCCATTAACTTTATTACAAGCAAAAAAAAAAAAATTGCTGTTATTATAAGTTAAGTTTGTGTTTGTTGTTGTTGTTAGATTGTTTTTGTTGCACGTTGCCCGCTCGCATTTTGTTTTCCAAATTGCAAATTGCTGTCAGTTAAGCGAAGCGCGCGCGAAAATATTTCAACCACGCGGCGTATGAGTAACAAATGTAAATTGAATTCTCGACTGGCACTCACACACTCTCCCTCTCTATCTGTCTCCCTTCCAACCATTGTTTCTTTTCCCTTTCTTATATACATTTGTTTTTATAAATATTTATAAATAAAATTACATGTAATAACATTACAAATTATAGTTACTTATATCAAGTGCATTAAAATCCGGTAATTCCAGAGAATCACTTTTGATAAATTGTCTTGAACAACGTGTCGTATGCGTAACTTAAGTGGCATTTAAAGCATTCTAGACGTTCGTATAAAAAACCCAAAAAAACAACAACAAATTTTATTAAAAACAAAAAGAAACAATAACAAAAAAATAACGTAACAAAGCGAACCGTCGGTTTTATGTGTCAATTTCCGTTTGGTGCGCTTTTAAAAATTGATCAAAAACGCAGCAAACAGCAGTGCAAAGCGGTAAAGCGGGCAACGGATTTCCGCGCTAAGGCATCATAGCAACAGGAAACGGGCTAAGGAAATCAGGCAACAGCAGCCAACAGTCAGCAGTCAGCAGTCAACCAGCATCCTTGGGGTGCCAATTGTGCAGTATAACGCGCTACTAGGATTAGTCCAACTCTAGTAGAAAACAACAACAATAGCAACAACTCGCATTGTATCCTTAAGGTAAGCTCATTACGTGCACTGGTATATCTCATGTTGTTGACAACAACAAGAACTACAACAACATCATCATTTGCGTATAGTATGTGTGTGTGTGTGCGTGTGTAGGTCCTGTGCTCATCCTTGAAGATACTCCTGCTTGGCCCTGCGGAGGTGCCCGCCAGTATTGTTTGCTTTACTTTGCTTTTGTTTGTTTATTTGCCAGTTTGTCTGTTCTTTTGTCTGTCTCTTTTTCTACTTGATATATTTCTGTATGCGTATTTGTACGTCCATATATATATATATATATATATATATATATGTGTGTGATTATATGTGTGTGTACTTTAGAGTAAACAGAAACTACAACAGTTATAATAGTATCAACAATAAGAATTATTATAGCAACTATGTTTCTCTGTAGGAAAATTGTAAAGCGACTGTTTCTTTGAGTATTCAAATTAAAACTTATATTCTATTATTAAATCCAAATTTTATTTATTTATTTTTTTTATTAGAATTATATTAAATATATACAAAATATACAATTTAATGCTTGTTTAACGAGCACTAGCTGGATCTGACTTCGTCTCATAAATTTTATATATAATTCACAATAAACAGTAAGATTATTATTATATTAACTAAAAGCAGAAGACTATAAAAACATATTCTGGTAGTAAAGATATATTATATATAGACATATATCATATAAATATCACTTCTATTCTTAGCAAGAAAGTATCACATATCATGTACAGATCATTTTATTGTCAAAGAGCTTGATGATAACCTAATCAGAAAAAGATTAAAGAAAATTGTCTTATCAAATGATGATAAATATAATTAAAAATAAATTTATCTAAGCCAAAACAGTGTTAAGACTATAAATCATGGCAAAAACTATTTTGAAGTACATTTAGAATAGATTTTTATGCACCTTTAAAGTACTTTTTAAATCATTACAATCCTTTGCCAGTCACTGAGATTCCCTTAGCATCTGATTAAGAGAGCAAAATCAGAAACTTATGGCTGTAATTCACATGTATGACTAGAGGCTTATGGCCTAGTCAGCAAATATGTGTTCAAGGACACTAGAACAGGAATGAAACGAGCTGAAAAATGAATGCCAAACAGCCCCTTTTATGCATGCTGCCAATTGGAATTCGAATCTGAATCTTAACAATGCAGAGATAGATAGATAGAGGAATTTCCCTCTAGAGGGGGAGAAGTATATCAAATAGAAACAGAAACATTGCTGGCAATCACCTGGCGCCGGTTGTTATCCCCAGCTAGTCATTGATGTTGGGTTATGCTAATGGCGGAAGTTGTAATCCTGAGCTGAGGAGTAACAGAATCAGTATGGGGACTAGGATGTGGATTGATTGGAAGCGCATAAAAGTAGCAAATCAGTGCACACGCTTTGAAATTGAAATTGTAATCAAAAAACGCTGGCAATTGTGGCAAATCAGTATGTTGCATGCTCTGGGGCATATTGTTGTTAAGTTGGCCAAAAAGATTTGCTTGCCAAACAGCTGCGAGGGTCAAATTCTTGGGCCCAAATGGTATCATTAACAGCAACATCAAAAATGGAAATAGATTTGCAAATTCATGTTTACAACAAAAGGATATGCAGGCATACATAAAATACGTGAAAATAAGGATACTCATGGCTACTCATGGATACTCGTGGATACTCATGGATGAGCAATGCCATTGATGACCTACATTTGAGTAGCTAAAGCTATACAAAAAATAGAATGTAAATGTATAAATTCTAGCCAGGCACAAGGACCTCTGGCGTATCTGTTAGTTTGTTTACAACAAATGCGAAATTCATGAAGCGACTAACAAAACAGCACAGGGTACAGTAGAGTAGTCAAAAGCAGCCAATGTGGACAGTATTCAACGGAAGGAAGTCCATAAGGACCCTTCAATATGGTACAGACAATGGCTGGCAACTAGTACAAAAAAAAAAAAAAACGAATCCTGCCAATATTGCAATGGACAAGCACTCGCTGCTACTTCATTCTGCTCCTGTTGCTTGTTATACAAAATTTAATATTTGCTTAATAAAAGGATATATATCTTTCTATATACGAGTAGTCGTCGTTGTATAAAAGGCCACAATGGCAAACATTTGCATAATATATCAACACATTTTGATGTTTAGTGCTAAAAGGTTACACCCACACACAAACAACAAACACACATCACCACACACACATATACACATCAGAGGATACACCCACCTCATTAGGGTCTGAATGTAAATGTAAATCTTTGTAAATGCCATACAATTGATTTGATTTCATTTAATTTCGAAATGTGTGTATGCTTCATGTGTGTGCATCATGTTTGTTTGTCTGTTCCTTTCATTTCAATCATTTAGCATTGTATATTTCGAATATTCCGTACTGATTTTATGAGAGTTCTTCACTAAATTGTGAAAACTGATTTCAATTTGTGGTAATCAAATGATTCGATTCTTTATGAGTTCCTTTATCATTTTATGTATCGTATGCGATTTGAGTTTCAAGTCCATATAAAAGCATTTTCCAATTTCTATGTATGTTGTGTGTGTGTCTATATATATATCTGATTTAACGAGTACAAAAGAAAGAAATTGAATATATATATGTATATATATGTATATTTGGGAAGCGGTATTATTATATTGAATACAATAGGCAAAGTGGACCATCAAAAAGAGCATTTATACAATAGGACCATTAGCTGACAAGAAGATTAAAGGATGCTCCCTGAAACGCTGACTAAACCTTATAGAATTATTTATTTATCTCAAGAAGACCATAAATATAAACAACATTATATAGTTAATTCTATGCTTAACAATCTTTCACTTATAATATAAGTTTTTAGGCAACTTTATTTATATTATTTCTGTAAAATTTCAAAGGCAATAATTATTAAATAATTTATGCTGTATTCCTTTAAAAATGATGTTGTTATAAAAAAAAAAATCTTTGAATTATTTATAAAAATGTTTAAATCGGCAAATTATTTATTGTTATTGTATTTTGCACTGTTTAAATTGACCTATTTACTGCCTGATTTAGTGTACAATTAGTCGCAATAGTTTGCCATAAATCATGGGCAATTTATAGCAATGGCTATAGCATATCATTATATACACACGATCTACAATGTGTTTCATATATTTATTTGTTGGCCTACCATTTGTGTACTTTAATTTTGCGTTCAATTGCCAAAATCAATAACGTTAACTGCAAAAGGCGTGAAAAGTTCAATGGAACACGTACAACACGCAGTTAAATTATTTTAATGTGTTTATACAAGTTTAAAGCTTTATATATTTACGTTAATTATGAGGAAAAAACAAATAGAAAATTAAAGCATAAAAATAAAAAGCGTTACTCATACGCCGCATGTACCCTAATGTTACTTATACGCCACGTAAATAGCTATTATTGTTTTATATTTTGTTTCTAATCCAGAAAGTGTCACATTGTTGCCTTTGGGAATTCGGTTGTTGCAATTAGAGTGACAAGTGATGACTTTTACCAGACATTCCGACAGCCAGACGGATGGGCCTGTCAACTGGCTAAACGCCGAGCAAATCTCTGTCTAAGTTTCAGCCTCTATAAAATGAACGGAAACTGTTGCTGTCCCTCTAGCAATAGCTCCGAGTGCGAGCTGTCAGTAAAGAGTCTAGTAAAAAGATATTACGATTATTACTACATACTTGGCAGAGTGTTCTAGTCATATAATTTAAATACGATTCTACATACATATAATAAACAAATCCTATAAATGTTCAAATTGCCTGCCAACGTCATTAAGCGTCCTCTTCTTCTACATCATTATTATCCATGTCTTTATCATTCACATAATAATCATTAACATCTCATAGCCATAGTCATAGTCACAGCATGAAAGTGAATGCACTTTTATATGCATCGTTGCTAATTACAGCGACAGCTTGTCTATCTTTCAACCAGCCACAGCCGCCACAACCCATTCAACACCTCCACCGCTGTTGCTGCGCATCGCATGTCATCATGTGTCCCCCAGAGCTGGCTAAACGCTTTCTTTTGTGTACAAAATATTTAGCACATTTCTCGCTGATTGTGGCGTTTATAATTTTTATTATTTACACTCGTTGTTTATGTTTTTATTTTTTCTTTCTTACATTTTTTATGATTGCATATAATTGCGGTTATTTGGCTAAAGGCCTTTCATTATAGAAACATTTTTCATACTATATAAAATACTTTTCGTTACTTAGTTGTTGTACCATTAAGCATTTATCAGCCTTTTGGTTCATTCATGGCGAAATAGAAACAGTTAAAGGCAGTAATCTCAGTAAACGAGTTGATTAAGTTGTGGAACTGATACTATCTCTAGCACTAAATAACACAACATATTCCATTTGCTAATTGGATATAAGTAACATAATTTGTCATATTTTGACTTATTGATAAATTGTTATTCATAATTAACAAGTCTCTTAATTGGTATAGGTGATGGGTAAACACAATTTGACTCTAGCTAAAGTCCTTCAATTCCTTAAACATTTAATATCGTCTGCATATAAAAGTTTTTCCTACGTATAGACAAAACTCTTCTGCTTTTCTGAATATAAACAATAAAGGAAATTATACAAATAGACAAGCAACAGAATGGGAAATGTGTTATAAAATTGGCTTTAAATATTTACATAAAATATTACAGATAGCTTGAAATAAATCATATTTCAACTATGCAAATTATTGTAAGGAAATTCCATTGTGAAACTTTCTCAGCACACTTCAGTACATTTGACTTCTGTGTGTGTAGATATGTATGTGGGAGTGTGTGTGTTTGTGTGTGATACTATTAATACTTTTAATTAATAATACATATGAATAAACCTAGCTGATAATGATGATGATGTTAATGTTAATAATGAGTTTTTATGGCGCCGCTAACTTGGGCTCCATACATACTGGCATTGACTTTTCAATTGAAACAAATCATTATTTGAGCATCGCGTACTCATATATCTTATTCAATTGAGGCAGACGATGAGCAAATACATAGTGTTGGGGCTGCCTGTTGAAGCGTGTCAAAAGATCGCACTAAAAACGCATTCATATCAGTTGTACCGTTCTCACATTATCCCCCAACAAAATGAACTTGACTTTGCGGCATAAAATTATTGAATAGATGCTATGAATGCACTTTTCTGATCGTTATATGCATAACATAGCTTTATTTTACTATGTGATTGTAATTAGAAAATTTAACATGGATCATTACAAATTACGAAATTTGCATAGTTTGAAAAAATAATGTGGGATGTGGCTTCTATTCATGCCTGGTTTATTAAGAAATTCTTGAGGATTAATTTATAACCAAAATTGCGCACAAATTAAGATTGCGCGATAAATATATAAACAACGTCAAAGCGTTGGGCAATTCATTTATATCTCTTACTTATCGGGTCAGACTGATAATTGATAATTGAACATGGCGTGTCATAAATAACTGTAACAGTAGTACAAAATAATATCATTATTATATGCAGTAGATATATATTAATGAATTATCATTTATAAACAATAAATTTGTTATATTTATTGAGACGTTTGTCACAAGCAATATATGAATATTATTATTTTAAATCTTTTAAAGAGCATTTAGCTAGCGACTACACATAACTTATCTTGCTATTTTACTGTATTAATTATTTTAATTATAATATGGAAATGGTGAACAGCAACCTGTCGATTTAGTTACACACATTGGGAGGGTGGGATTGCGTCTGGCTGTGGCACTAGACGATCTGTTAGTTTGCTTGGTCACTTGTTCACTTAGTTTGACGACAGGTGCAAAATGCAATTAACGTTGTTTTCACTATGCTGCAAGATTGCGCATACGACACATGCGTCCGCCTGGCGTTTATAAGTTGAAGGTAAAATGGTAACGACGTAGTTTATAGCATTGAAATTGACGCGTCGACACACTACACAGTTATTCTCTTAGTGCTGCCCATAAACCCACTACTCTATTACCCATCTAAATGTTCCTGTCCCAGAAAAAGAACCACAGCCATCACCCTCTCACAGCATGCTGTCTGCGTACAACGACCTTCAGGCGGTAACCAGCTAGGCGTTGCCTTTGGGAATAACTACGATGTCAACGGTACAGCTAACAAGCCCATTTTTACTGCTTCTTGTTGCTTCCTATACAATATTAAACTAACCGACAGTGTTGACAGTTTGGCTATTTACACACATCAAATTTTAATTAAAATAAAAATTTGTTGAATATAAACTACTGTAGGAGGACCATACTGTACACAGAAGAATATAGACGGTACTTTATATAAAAATTGGATAAAAAATTTTTGGAAAAAGCTTTAATTATAGAAGATTTGCAAAATATACAAAATTTTTTTATTTTAAAAAAAACTGGCACCACTTCTAACGGAAAGGACGGTACGCAACAGCTGTAGAAAATTACATCTTCGTGTGTGTGTGCCTGCGTAAGCTTGTGTTTTGCGTGCGTTGCAGTTGCAACGCGTGGCGACTATGAAATTGATAATTAATTATCCTGCCAGCTTTTCACATGCTGGCATCCACAGCCTGACAGCACTTTTCCTCTCGTCTACACAACATATATATGGACACACCCACACACACACATACACTTACTAGCTAGTCCCTGGCTTGCGGCTTTTAGCGGACACGCTTCGTTTGTTGTGTTTACAAGTGCGTGAAAATTTGCGCATAACTGCTTATCACGTGCGGCGTGTGGTGTTAATTTTACTGCGGCAAAGCGGCTACTGACCACCATATGGAAAACTGACACAGACACACACCTACACATGGACACAGAGAAAACCGTATGCTAATTTAAGCCGAGTTGAATGCAGCAGGAAAAGTTATGTGCATTTTTGCATAAATTATGACATAATAGCTCGGATTTATTATATTTCTTTGGGTTTTTTTATTTTCTTTTCCTTCTTCCCACTATTTTTATCTTTAGTATTCAGACGTTTTTAGCAAATTGCTATTCTGGCAGTTCTTATTGTTTTAAAGAAAAGTAACAGTCTAATTTGCATTAATTTTACATAATTTAACAACTAAACCGTCAATTTAAACACTTTTCTACAATCGAATTTGAAAATATGTGACCAAATTATATGCTTAATCTATCGAAATCGAAATTATTAAACGATGATCGATAATCGTATTGACACCAATAATTATATTGGCAACTTCCAAAACGTAGCTTTGATGTGTAACAGAGATAATTTAACACAGAGCAAAAACCCTTAACATAATAGTTTTAACATAGCTTTATAATAAAGTTTTATTTTAAGCAAAAAGACAAGTTGGAGGAGCCAAGACGGCTTATTAAATATTTTATTTAATAGACAAATTTTTAAACTACTTCAGGTATTACACTATACTATACAAACATCAATTAACACATCTTATTTACCATTACTTACATAAAATAATAAAATTTATTAAATTTAAAATAACAGGATCAAAGAAAAGACGCTGAATAATTGCGCCTTGATGTTTTATCGTCTTACTTAGTTCATTATATTTGATTGGTATATTGGTTGCTGTTCGTATGCTACGCCCAGATAAATAGTTAATGATATTGAGGAAATTCGAAATGAATTCCCTTTGACGTGCAGTAAAGTGTTTAATTATAAGCAAAAAGACAAAAAGGGAAAGTAACTTGGCAAAGGATTAGCTGTTTGGAAGGCTGCAGCCTCAAAGTGAATTAAGCCAAACTTTATTTCTTTGCTTAGCCTTGAATGTATAGAGGAATGTGGCATGCGGAATGTAGCATGGGGTATTACTTACTTGTTGGTATTGATACTGTTACCTAGAGCTGTATACAACAAGTAAGTCGGTCACTGGCTGAGCTGGCAAATCCCGAACAAAAGACCCTCTGACCGCATTGAAAGAAAGAAAGGAGAAAAACAACAAAAAAAATGAGTGCTGAACTATCCAACTGAGAAAAGGACACGAACATGACGACCAGGCGTCTGCCTTCTGTGTCCCTTAGTTCCTACTCGTTCTCATTCCTCATTCCACCTTACACGCTATCACCCAACGCAATTACATTAAATCTTAGCTATTATTCTTTGGCTTTGTATTTTGTGGGCTCACAACTTTTGCTGGTACTGGTGCTGGGTCGGATCGGACTTTGGACGGCTGTAGTTAATCGCCCACGAAGTGATTGAATTCCATCGAACGCAGGTTGAGCTCTCCGTGTGCGGGGTTACGGGTTGCGGATTCGCGTAATAAATGAAATACAGTTGCCTTTGCTGCCTGACTTGGCTGACTGCATTTGGACTTGACTAGTATCGTTTGCCTGTTTCTGAGAGTCTTATTTAGTTTATGGCAACCAATGACCACAGGCAACTGGCCATTGGCTTCTGACTACTGCCAACTGGCCACTTAACTAATTGCGTCTTTGTGTGCGCCTGACACACGCCATAAAATTAATTCCAATGCTCTTTCCAATTGAGGTATAATAACCTGTACATGCAACTTGACAGCTCCTGAAGGATTCAATTATTTATAAATGATCTTAAATAGATAATTCCATTTATATTTACATTGTGTTTATCTACTTTAGAATAAGGTTCAGTCGTAAAGTAGATAAAAACTCTCTTTACTATTCTGAACTTAAAGTGATCCAGCTTCAACTTTGTATACTTATCGTATTGTCTTTAGTTAATGAATAGTATAATTAAAATTATAATTACATCTTTTTTACTTGTAGTTCCTTTGTGCAATATGCATGACACAACCGGCAAACCGTCCCCAATAGCCACACACGCGCAGTCACCAATGGCATCAATGGATCCAGGAGCCGATGCAGCCGATGACGAGGATGAGACTGATGTTATTGGGGAATTGATGGGCCATTTTGGTAAATGGCAACTGGTCATGACAGTGCTGTTGTCACTGTTCCAGGTGCCCAACACCTTTCACATATCCTCATCTGTATACCAGGCAGCTAATAAGGATTTCTGGTGTCAGCGACCAGCACATTTACAAGAAATGCCTGTTGATATATGGCGCAATGTAAGCGGTTCTCATGACAACTGTCATCGTCGAGCGGGTGATTGGAGCCAGCTAAGCAACGATACATTACCGGCAGAGCTGCAGGTAAGGAGTGTCAAGTGGCCATGCATGAAATCCTCTTAAAAACCACAGCCAGTCATGAATAACTAACACTCTTATCGCACTCAACAGCAACAGGCAGCAATAGCAGCAGGAGACGAGAAGTTGATTGCATGCAGTAGCTGGGAGTACACGACAAACGACAATGTAGGCAACACTTGGACCTCGCAGTGGGATCTAGTTTGCGACAAGGAGCATTTAAAAAACGTAGCCGAGATGTTCTTTCTACTGGGTGTCGCAACAGGTGGTATCATTTCCGGATATCTCTCTGACAAGTTTGGCCGCAAAACAATGCTCTTTATATCGGCCGTGTTGCAGACAATATTTGGTAAGTGGTTTTAACAATGCGCCCTTACATCCTTCTTTTTACATTGCGCTCCTTATGCTTCTGCATCAACAACATCCATCTCATCATGATTATCGTGCTGCAATGACCTTTACTACTTGGTAATTCTCTATCCACACACACGGAAGTGACATTGACAATTGCCGCCACTGTCCCCTTTTGACTTTGAACTTGGCATTGAATACGGGGTCAACATTGAGTGGGCAATGCATCAGTGAGTGTTGCCACTTTTACTGCAACTGATGCTACTGCTGCTGCTGCATTTGCCTGCCTCGTTGTCCTTGTTGATTAAATCACGTACAATATAATTGGAATTTATGAATACAAATTTCAAAAGGACATCACTAATGAATGGTGGGGGCATCGTCGCGTGTTGCATGGTCGATAAAATGGTGTGAATATTAAATTAAATTTAAATTGTTGTAAAAAGTTACCTGTTGTTTGCTAAATTCGGTTGCTCCATTGATTTCATGCAAATGCCAAATGTTATCGCTAACAGTTGAAATTAAAGTAACATACAGTTTTCTGTTATGTTAAGTTATTTGCTTGGTTTTGGCAACGCTATTTCATCATCTAATTGGGTACAAATATTTAGCTTTGTTGGCCACTCTTTGTTTGGGAAATTTAAAAACAGTTAACTTGGTAAACATGCCATTTAATATATTTAAGTGTTAAACAGACGAAAACAATAGTTAAAGCGTTTTAAAAATATTTTATTTATTTAGTCATAGGCATAACATTTTTCGTAATATTAAATTTTTGTTTTCAAGGTCTCTGGCTGTACTTCTGTAGTTCGTTTGAGCTATATTTAACGCTGCGTGCATTATTGGGACTTGTGTCTGTATCGGTAACTTACTCCGGTCTTATATTGGCCATTGAGTATGTGGATGGCAAATGGCGTACCATAGCTGGCATGTACAATCTGTTTCCACTGCCAATCTCATATATGATCATTTCTGGTCTGGCCTATTTAACACAAGATTATCAACGTCTACAGCTGTGCATTGGAGTTCCCGGAATATTTCTTTGTTTACTTTGGTAAGATCATTGAATATCCATTAATTCCATAGTATTTTAGTTCAATTTAACGGATTAAGAGGTAAACAAAACGTGCCACATGAAATGTGAAAATTGCTAATAAAATATGGTCGTTGCCTTTGTATTTACACGTGCATACATATATATTGGTGTCTGTCTTCAAAGAACATGGATCACATACGGTCGGCTGAGCAATAAATATCTAATAAATAACGCACTGCGCGTAGGTGTCCCAATTATAAACACAGACCAAACCACGCCAAACTAGAGGAGGTGTCTAATTAATGAATGTTTCTGACTATGACTGAGACTGCTGATTGGTTCTATTTGACAGGTTTGTGGTACCTGAATCACCGCGCTGGCTGCTGGTCAAGGGACGCATTGAGGAAGTAAAACGCATCATAGAAGCAGCAGCCAAATTCAATGGAAAACAGTTGCCTGCGGATTACCAATTGACGCCGCCCTCACAAGAGACCAGCACACAGGATTTTACGTATCTTTTTAGATCCAGCTACTTGAGGCGAATTTCCATCTGCTTCCTTTGCATTTGGTTTACCATGAATCTTGTCTACTATGGAATTATCTTAAACATGAGCTCATTTGGTGGCAATGTCTACTTGAATTCGGTAAGTCCTCAATTAACATTACATTAAATGACACTTGATATAAACGCCAAATAAATTACAAATCGACAAAAACTTTTCCACTTTAAATTCAACTTGTATCCATCAAAAGTAAACAAGTGCTAAGTGCCCACCCTGTCGAGTGCTTTACGCTAATTGAATTTGTCAATCTCTGCTCTAGCCATCGTAGACTGTTGGTTGATAGGACAGCCAAAATGTGTTTACTATCGAATTATGATGTTGTCTACAAGTGCTTTTGGCCTGGTCACATGGACAGCTTCATCCACGGAATTTGGCGAGTGGCCAATGACAAATGCTGCTAAAGAAAATTTTTTAAATAAAAACAAACAAAATAAAATAAAAAGGAAACTTTTTTAGCTAACATCTCTTTGGCGTATAAAGAAATTAATTATAATTTCTGAGCGTTCTATAAATTATAACAAATCTAGGAAATATAAAAATATGAGGTGCAAATGAATGCCAGAAAAAGCTATATATATTTATCATTATAATACTGATACTCAAAATATTTCATCTAATTTAAATGCAGATAAACAAAAAATAAAAATTTGTTAAAATTATTTTTTTTTTTCTCTATTCCATAAAATAAACATGACATCACAATAAGCCGCACTACAAAATTTATTCGAAAATATGAAAAATTAAATTTTATCGTTAATTTCGATACTCGATGGGTTTTATCTTAGACTGACACACCCCCTTTTTAATATATTTTAGAATTTTATATATATTTTATTGCTGAAAACAAATTTTGAGTTAATTTCATAGAAATTCTGGTCAACCCTTTGATTTATGAGTTTTTCATTTCAAGCCTTCTATATCTTCGGTAAGCCATAAAACAGCTAAATACTCTGCACTATTACCAAATGAAAACCAATGACCAAAACGCTTTTCAGCTAATTTATTGCATAATTTATTTTGACAATCCATGGAGCACCTTTGATGCCAAGTTTGATTTAATGCGGCCCGCCGACATCGGAGTACACAAGTGTTACTTATGTGACGTTTTCATTTATCTTTTGATATTTCTTTACAGGCGCTAGCTGGCCTAGTCGAAATACCTGCCATTGCGGTGGCCATGTACATTATAACCAAGGTGGGCAAAAAATGGCTATTCTCTGCAACATTGTTCTGTGCCGGCGGAGCCTGTTGCTGTGCTGCTATCACTGAAGGGCGTGAGGATATGCTCTGGTTAAAGATCACATTTTTGATGATGGGCAAGTTTACAATAAGCGCTGGTAATACCATTATGCCAGTCTACACTGCTGAGCTGTACCCAACTGCTATACGTAATGTAGGTGTTGGAGCCTGTAATGTGGCCGCCGGTTTGGCCCTTATTTTAACGCCATATTTGTCACTTTTGGTATGAAAGAAAATCGGTTTAGTTTTAATCTACAGATTATTTTATATAAATTATTTAATTATAGAATAAAATTGAAGGTCATCTTTTGATGACGCTGCTAACCGCCGGTAGCATCTTTGGTGGTTTTGTGGTACTCTTTCTACCAGAAACGGCAGTGCGGAAAATTCCAGTAACTGAAGCATCTAGTCGCCAAAATGCAGCAAAACAGGTGTAATAGGTGTACACCCAGAAATAGCAGGAAATCCTCTTTCCCAAAAACACCAAGGAAATATTTTGGCTGGTCCAAAATATATATATAAATGAGCGAGCACACAGGCTACCAGAAAACTAACTACAAATACAAAAAACAACCAACAATAATCGTTTCCCAGATCCGACCGATACAGACATATCCACCGCCTCAGCTACCACCACCGCAACTGCAACCGTTACCAACTATCTAACCAGAAACTCAAGTAAATAGCGCAATTTATCGAATGTCCATTTAATGCCATTATATAATATCGTCGGGCAGGACCTTATTTGCGTAGCAATTAGTGAGTATTTAATATACAAATCTAAAACAAAGTAATGGCTTATAGCTAATAATAGGATAAGATCGAAAAACAAAAACAACAAAAAGAAATACAAATTAAATACATATTGTAAACGAAGTCAAAAAATCGGAATCAAGAATTATCTTCGGTATTATCGAAGAGAGTAAAATTCACATAAATTAAGGGCATATTTTAAATTATTGACCTTGCTTTAGGTCTTTTCCTGTCTCTCTATTTATATAGATAATAGCAGTTAACTTGTTTGCTTTTGCCCAAAATAATTGATGTGTAATTTACTTAGGCTAATTGGATAATTAGCATTGAATATCTTGTTAAAGTATTGCTAAATTATTTACGCTATCAACAACGCAAAAAAAAAAAACATAAAAAACTAGCAAAAAAAAAATAGATTTATTCTTGTCAAATTATACATAATCTTGTTGTTGTTGTCGTCTTTGTTGAGCTCGTCTATTATTAAATGTTTTATAATTAAAAGAAAATATATATAAATATATAAATGATTAAAGTGAAAAGTATAATCTCTGGTAAATGTAGTCAATTAATTGTTAGAATAAAATATATGAAAAACTAAAACAAACAAATTATTGGTCAATTAATCTTATATATATATATATATATATAAATATATATATATATATATATATTGAGAGAAGTTTTTTGTTTTCAAATAATTTGTAATTTATGCCCAAAATATGAATAATATACATTTTTCCCATTATAATGCATTTAATATATCAATGTTCGAAGTATATATATATACATAAATATATATATATATATATATATATATATATATATACATATAGTATATTTGTAGTTGAGAATCATAAATAAAGTAGCAAAAATCTAGATCAGGAAACGTGAAACTGTTGCTTTTTAAAACCGTCAGAACGCTCGTTGTACTTACAATTAAATATAATATTTGATTATAATTTGTTTTATTACATATATTTGTACTTATAATATAAGTAGATATTATTTTTATTTAAAAAAGAAAATCAAACTCTGCTTCTTTTAAATGTTTTACATGCAATTTGTATATTTAAGAAATAATAAAATAATAATTCACTTGTAAGTAAAATACACTAAATATGTACCAGAAATATATATGTGTATATACATATATATATATCTATATATATAATTCTATGATATTTACAATTTATCATATTATGTATGAGATGTATGTAAACTTTTAGATATTCCATCTTGGTGAATAAGCATCAAATCAAAATCGTGTTTTAAAGCTCATGTTAAATGCTCAACGTGCAATTGGATTTTAGAAAAAAATGATTTAAACAAATGCGTATATAAGAAAGAAAATTGTTTTAAATCAAAATTACTAAAGCAACGTAAATGCAATTATAGTGTCAAATTGAAATATATAATAAATCTAATAAACAAATAAATGTGTAAATTAATGTATTATTTCTAGATTTAAACAGGAAAATTATAGATTTCCTTAATGATTATTAAGGTCAATTGTAGAATAATATTAAATAACAGCTATATCTGGTTCTAGCGGGTGGCATACTGTTCAACTAAGGTGTATGTCTGATTACATTGTTTGAGCGCGATTGCCTAAAAGTATGCAATACTTTTTATTATTTTCATTTTAACAACTTCTGGGTGAAAACTATTTCAGCTAAGTGTAAACTCAATTTGTATTTGCAATTTCTATAATAGTCATTATGTATGATATAAAATTCTTATTGTATACAATTTTTGAATTTAAAATAATATTTTTATTATTTATTTACCATCTTGTATATATATCTTAAATCAACGTTTTGAAATGGTTTTACAATTTGCTGTAATACTGCACTCATCTCTTAATAAGTAACTTAGTCCTTATAGAGTATTTCACACAACGGTAAGCGGTAGCACAGTTGGATCGATTATCATCATAATGTACAAAATGAAGTACTTTATTTTTAGTCAGCAATTCAACTTTTTACCGGTAGCTAACGAGTTAACGTAATGCAACTGATAGCAAAAGCTTTACAACCTACGACAACTTTAAAGTCATTGTCTAAGGCAAAGCTAAGTATTAAGATATTATTTTCTAACAGCTGGCAACGCTAGCAGTGAGAAGCTTTGAGCTTTTTTCCATTTATATATACTTCGATGGACTTTTAACGGATTTAGATCGTTGTCAAAAGCGAAGCAAACAATCAACATCGTGGTTTCAAGCAATGCAATTGATCGGCATAAACAAAACGGAACTAATTTCAAGTGTAACAATTTCTTTAACGTTTGTTTTCATAATATTGTATATATAACTTGAGTTCCATATTGATATCGTTATGAGTGGAGTATTACGACGCGGTTCCCTGAATTTTGATTGTGTGGGTAGCACAAGGGGTAGCCTTGATGCGAACCTTTATGGTGGCTACCGTGAGACAAAGCCAGCACCCGGTACTCCGGAAATAAGTATTATTGCCATTGACTTTCGTCGCCATTCGGATGACTTAAAGAAGGCCAAAGCCACGGCTACACCCGCAACCAAGGACCTTAGTCAAGATGTCGATAGTGATGTACTATCAAATTTCCTTGGACATTATCACAAATGGAGCTTCCTATGGACATTCCTCTTGTGCTTACTCCAAGTGCCAACAACATTTCATTTGTTTATGTTTGTATTTCAGGTAAGTTAACAATTTGGCTAATATTTACACAGTTGATTGCGTCGCACTTTCAAAGCCAAATTTTCAGTTATGTTTCTTTCGTGTTTTCTATTTATTTGTTGTTGTGGTTTTTTTTTTTAAATGAATATAAAAACGCACGAAAATTAAAGCCGATCGAGGGCTTTTTTACCTTGCAACAAATAATTGCCCGATTGGGTGATTTGCAGATAATTAATAAAAATTGAAAGCTATATATTTTTACTATATATATAACTGTTAGGCAATTAATAAAATTGTCATATGAACTAGCTTTAATGACCTTTGACTTACCAACAACGACAATATTCAGAGCTTAGCGAGAAGGCAAGTCAAGGACTCCACACTTACTTAGGTTGTGCACCTGGGCGGCTACTCAATTCGTTTTATTTGAAAAGTTACTTTTCTTATATTTAAATTGGTTTTTTATGCCACAATTTAAATTTTTTAATTCAAAAATTGGATAAATAAACTCGAGATAAGTAGAGATTTGCTTCTAAAAAAAATACTGAATGTTTGATAAGTTAACACATTTAATTATACCTTTCTATGATATATATAAAACAATAAACGAAATTCAAGGTGACAACACGCAAAATAATCAAAATTTATATTAATTTAAAAAACCTGCAATTTTTAACACCAATTAAAATATGAGTTTGTAGTAAAACTTGCTTAAATATTATTTTAAACATTATTTTTAGTACATACAAGTAAAAACACTTAGGATATACATTATTTATTTACATAACAAATGGTTAAATAACAAATGAGTCAATATATATATATATATGTTTAAATATTACTTCGCTACATAATACGTAGTAGAAGGTTTTCCCATAAACCAAATTTTATTTATCTCAATTGTTTTTGGATTCGAGTAAGTAAAAAGAGCTATAGTCCATATCAATGCATTTTAAATTGATAACAGAAAGTCCCAAGGGAGATACGCTATTATTTTATATTATTATTAGAATGACAATTAAAAATTAAAAAACAATTATCAATTGGCAAGTCAACAATTCATGTTAATCAAAACAAATTATGATAAAAATAAATTAAAACTCATTTAATATAAAATTTTATATTATTTTGTGCTTAAACCCTAAACGATCTATAAATTCGCGTGACTGTAATGATACTCATACAATTTGCATCCGAAGACAGTTAATGGGATTTAAATATATGGGGTTTAAACGATTTGCCATAATTTGTCACTGCGTTGCTTTGCGTGCTATATATTTATATTGTAAATAGCAATCTTCGATTAAATCACATCGATTATTTGATACTTCATTCGATAATCATCACAATAATCATCTAGCATGCTAATGTCTAATTGGAAATGTGTTTTGAAGACTACAAAAAGAGAAAAACCTACAAGAAAACCACAAAGTAAAAATACCTTGACACAATCGACTTATCACAAGCCATAGAAAATTGCAACATCATCGCGTCAAGAACCAAAGAAGTACTTAAGAACTTAACAACAGTTTTTTTTATTAACCATGTAGTAATTGTACGTTTTTATCTAATAGTAATCATAGGTCATATCGAGGTACACTTGACTGCATATGACGTAAGAATAGAAAAATTCAAATCATATAACTTAAATTGCCGGAAACTCATGCAGTATGCAGATAAACCTATGTTTAGATACCCATTCTCACATATATAAACCAAATGAATTAATTTAATGATTAGAATAAATTTTATTTGAGAAACTTTTAGTAATATATACTTTGTACAGTTTTTAGTTATATTATCTATAATTGGATATAAATTTATTTATTTAATCTTAAAATAATATTGAAGGCTGCTATTATAACTAAGTTCTTCTGTTATATATAGTTGATAGTTTGAATGAATCTGTAGACCTTTCCTTCTCGTATCAGTAATAAATTAATTATAGCTGTCTAATTACTTTATTAGGAAGCATTTAAATTCTATATTTAAATTCGCAAATTCCAGTTCTACTATTTATCTAAGCAGTGTTTTTTTGCAAACCGCATAACAACTTTTAATTTCACAAGAAATCCATTTAAGATGTTAGCCTTAACCTAAACCCACTCATTATCTTTATCAAAACAAAAACAAAAATAAAACTGTTCTAATTTGAAGACACGATGTTTTCTTGTTTTTAGTTGATTTTTCGTTGAGTCATAAAAAACATCTTGAGGAATACACACTCAAAGTGCCCCATTAACCGCTTGCAGAACATAAAACATCGTGTCTTAAACTTAATAAAGATAAAATTGAAACAACAAACAAATAAAACTTTGTTAGCTTTAGGGAATATACTCGTATTCATTGATACGAAAGATGAATGAGACTATTTTTAGTTATAATATTATCCAAATGAGTATACTGCAAATGGAAACCGAAACCTAAACAGAAACTCTCTCTCTCTCTCTCTCTCTCTTAAAATTTAGTTAATACCTACAGATCATTGACTTGTATTAGTTAAACTATACTCTTACTTTGGCTAATTTATGCCTCTAGTTTATAGTGTTCAGCTAAGCCAGTGCTCATCGTCAACGGCATTCCGGATTGTTGAACTTTATCTTAATGTTTCCCCTCACCACCATCCATCCATTGGAAGTCTTGTATAGTGGCGCACCTGTGCAACACAACAGTCACTGTAGCTGTCACTGCCACAATCACTTCGCTTTCCACACCTGCCTGACAGTTAACAGCTCAGTTGTAAGAGTCAAGTGTGAGCTTAAGGTTCGCTATATGTCCGAATCTCTGATCAATTAAGCATGTAAATTATTTATATACGCACAAAATTTAAGAGCTTGCATATTTTAAGCATCTCAGTTCGCGTTTTTAACTAGATAGAAATATATATATTTATATATATATATAACTCGTATACTCTCATATTTGCAAATTTTAAAAATCAGTTGATCTGCGCCACAACTCGCAGTCGGTTGACATTCTTTTTATATTCAAATAACAAGATTGTCTTAAAACGTGTGTTCAAAATGCAAAATATTGAAACAAATTTGGGCGAATTATCGCCCATGTTGAGGCCAACGCCCATGGGCGATGAAGAACTGGAACTGTTCCAGATGAAGACATTGCAAAAGCTATTAGGCTCCATGGCACGCTGGCAGGCCTTATGGTGTGCACTGCTATCAACCTTTCAGGCCATTTGTACGTTCCACATATTCATCTATGTGTTTCAGGTGAGTGATCGACCTTACAATGGCCATATAAGTTACCAACTTGCATTACAACTTACCAGTTACAACTTACAACAATATCGACGTTGCGCTTCAACAAGCCCAACTATATATTTTGTTTGCCAACATTATAATGACAAAGACATATACAAAACTATATGACTGGATTCTAATTAATTAGTTACGTGTGCCATTAGGTATTGTAAAAAAAAAATGAAACGCATATTACTTATCAGACCGAACATTAGAAGTGATAAGAGCAAATAATGTCGGTCGCAGATTGATTCACAAACAGAAATTAATAACTTTGTTTTTCTCTTTAAAATTAAACACAATTTTACGTGTTACAATTAGTTCGTATCTTTGAATAGTTCTAACGCATTTGGCTCTTTGTATGTTTGACTGCTCTTAAAGCTAACTAAAACGCATATTAATGTATCTATTTATATCATATATTCGTTTTATATATATATATATATTTTTTTTGTTTTTTTCATCTCTTAATGTCAAACACGTTTTCTCCACATTTGCTTACCCTGTAGCCAAATAATGGCAGGGTATAATAAAGTCGTATAATATACCATTAAGTAAAATAGAAAAACTAAAATTATAAAGAATAAATAAATATATATTAGATTGTTAAATGATATATAATCCAATTAAAATTTGCAATGTATGGCTTACATTTTGCTAGTCTCTTAAATTGTAACCCCACTGTTATTCTCAGCTATGTTAAACTTACAGAAACTGTTATATAGTTATACACCATTAAATGTTGTTACATGACTTAGCATCAAGTGTTGAATATAATATTTGTATATATAATATATTAAATACCTCATTAACTTGAGATTTTAATAATTAACATCTAGAGATAAATTCATATAGAATTTTGACTCTGTAATAACTCAGAAATTTATGAGCTATTTAATATATATATAAATTAAGCATTTTATATAGGATAACTTTTAGTTGTGCAAACTGGCTTAAGTTTTGATATTGTTTGTAGACTTGATATCATTCTACATATAAGCATGTCTAAAGGCTTCCCACAGAGAAAGAACTAGTTGCCAGGGCTGTCACAGTGAAT
This sequence comes from Zygothrica quintamaculata, assembly GCA_037044455.1. Taxonomy (NCBI): domain Eukaryota; kingdom Metazoa; phylum Arthropoda; class Insecta; order Diptera; family Drosophilidae; genus Zygothrica; species Zygothrica quintamaculata. The sequence goes on from JBAMBS010001429.1 coordinate 284,046, forward strand.
AATGATTATATTTAACACTAACCTAGTTCTGCAAATATTCCATTATCCATTTGCATGTAGCATCATAAAACTGTCATAGAACTAAAGACAAAAAAATATGCAATATTTTTCAATTAATTTCCACTCCTACTGATCTATATCGGAGTGGCGGTGGCGGTGGCGGCTTGAGGTGGTAATAGCCAAGGTTAACTTCGAAAGGTTAGGCTCATGCCTCGAGCCAATACCGACCGCTAATATATCTAAATATATATTAATTAAATAACAATAATAAAATAAAAAATAAAAAAAATAAAATAAAATAAATAAAATATAATATTGTTGGCCCGACTGTTGGCACACTGGTTGTAATTTGAGCGGAGAATCAAAAAAATACAACTCGTAACAATTTAAATAATAGTTTAATATATTCAAACTATATATAAACATTACGACTATATGTTAGGTTAGTTATCATACAACGACCCTGATCAATTAGACTAATAATAAGGTATTAATTCTAATTAAGATTGTGATCTATAGTAAGAGTATATGAAGCTTTACGTACGCAGCTAAAACTATTAAAAGCCAATATCGATTAAATTTTATATTGATATACATAAACGGAGTAAGTAGTTAACTGAAAAGCCATATAAATAAAGGAGCACTAGATAAAATAGTTAAAATATATATTAAAGAATGAAATTAACTAACTATTCAGTATGATTACCATGTTTACCTCTATAATATATACCCGTACTCTCTGAGATCTTTCGATTAACTAAGAACAACCTAGAGGTATGCAGGAAATATGTTATCATATCGTATTAACTATTCCGTTTAAAAACTAACATCATTTACAGATGTTTTTATAATAGGTATTAACCTATCATAATTGTAATTGTCAATTACAATTAGAAAAAGTACACAAATAGGAAATACCGTTAGATATTATCATTTCTTTTTAAATTATTTTCAATACAATAGTAAAAAATTAATAGATAAATAGTTTATGTAACTAAATTCTATTATTAATCAATAATTGACCAGTGTAGCTGATGGCGTCATAGGAATAAAATTGCAACCAGGTGTAAATTTCATACAACAAATAACACAAAAAAAAACCAAAATAAATAACTAATGCAGAATACAATCAGCTTTAACTTGTGTAAATTTAGCTGCTATCCAATTTATCAAGACTTTAAACTAATAGACCCTGTTAGTGTGGGTGAGGTGCTGAGTTGCTGAGGTGGTGAGGTGGTGAGGTGATGACGTGCTCAGGTGAAGAGCCGTTCAGGTGGTTTGTGTTGATCGTGTGGCTAAAACCTACGCTATAAAATAAAATTCTAACAATTGTTGGCTCTCTATGCAAATGCTTGAAACGTGACAAGTAACCGCCGCAGTTGTCAAAAACCACTGACAATACTAAACTGTACACAGACACGGACATGTATATGTTTTATGGCATGGTACACATGATACAGGCATATGCAATAAGAACAACAACGAGTAACATAAAAAAAAAACCTAGACAACAATCTAGTTACAAGCCCACGAATCATTAATCAAGAAAAATGTTGCTTGTGCAATTTTGAAGAACGTTTACTTTTACTTATTCCCCTCCCCTTACAATTGTACGTTTCACTTTCAATGTGTGTGCTGTGTTTTGTTGCTGTGCGAACTTCAACTTGAACTTGAAATTATTTCCTCACATACAACATCAACCACAACAACAACAACAACAACAACAACAGCAAGAGCAGTAGCAAAGGCAATAAACACGTACAAATTGAAGCCGAACATAGAGAAAATCAACCTGTTGAGGCTTAGCCAGTCGCATAGCTCATACGCCCCGTTCGCCGTGCTACGGTGAATAACCTCTAGCTGCTGCTTACAATTTGCCATATTATTAATGGCCGCTTGTAAATAACTCGCATTGATGGCACCATCAGTCAAGCTACCAAATGGTAGACAAAACTGTTGCAATTTCCCGTATCCAAATGCTATACCTTCCATCAAGTCATTGGCCTGTATTTCACATCCAGCTATAGGTCATACTTGTATTACACTTGCCATTACCTTTGATTCGTAAAGAAAAAAATAAAAAAAAAACATAAAATAGGCAGAGTTATAGCACATACATGCAATGTTAATTAATCAGTTGCCAAATGCCGACATAAACGTTAATTGCCATTAGAGTATGTAATTAACAAAGTCTATCACGAATTTATCAGATTGTGAACATAAAAGACGACTTCAAGTGTTGAGTTTAGCTGCCAGACTAGATTCTACCCTTATATGATGAAGTATTATTATCAATATCAATAGTATACTATACTCATATTATATCTGATCAAGCATATATAAGTAAATAAGCTTTATATATATCTTTCCTATAAAGAGTTCACTTTGAAATACATTTTCTATGTAATTAAAATGAGCTTAGGTTATAGTCGTACAAGTAGGTATAGATATAGTAGTATATTTAAACGATAAAATATTTTATTATATTTTGTTACAGAACTTAACTTTGATATATATTAGAGTTGAAAAAGTAGTTAATTTTCAATACGTTGAACTTTTAGTTACTTTAAGTAATGTGTTCAGCATCTGCCAATAAATTGTAAGATTTTATTATGCTCTAATTTAAGATCAAATTATTTCTTAATACTGCTAATTAACTTAATGGCTTAAACAGTTATAAATTTAGTACAGTAAAATAAAAATAATAATACAAATAATTATTGTATTGAAACCAGTTTTAATGTTTAAGTTAACCCTGAAATGATAAGTAAAAATAACAAGCTTAAAGTAGCTTTTAAAGGTGCGGTGCATTAATGTATTTACAATTGACTTTCTATAATATAATATTTCCTTTGTTACAGACTGCTCCGAAGGATTACTGGTGTGCCAGACCTAGAAATCTGCAAGAGCTCGATATAACGGTATGGCGTAATCTTAGCCAGACTATGGATGGCTGCCAACTGCTGGATATTGACTACAGTCAGCTGATTTTAGATCAGGGACAAATAGTTAATTGGCCCAGTGATGCTGCCAATGCTGGCTATAGACAGTGCGAACAATATGAATACTCCGATGTGGATGGCGATGCCAAAACACTGGTACAGGAATTTGGTTTGGTTTGTGGCAATAATATAACCAATATTGTAGAAATGTGCTTCCTGATGGGTGCAGCAGCTGGTGCTGTACTCTCCGGCTGGATATCGGATCGTTTTGGACGCCGGCACACGTTGATGGTCTTTGTGAGCATACAAACCATTTTTGGTAAGTGCTTATAAATAGTGAATGGAACAATCAACGAGCTAATTGCATGTCCTGTGTACAAATCATGACAATTTGGTGCTTCCATTCATTTTCTAATTGTCATTTATATGAAACTTTTTGCACCCAATTTGACCTTTCTGGTTAAATGTGTTGTATTCGTGGTATTTTCTACAATGTGTATGTATATTATTTTGTATATGGCGTAGGTGTATATATGTATGTGTGTGTAAAAAGCATTGCGCATTTGCATTTGTCCACTGCAGAGATTTTAATTGACTTTGAATTCTTATTTACGTGCATGGCCTTGCACCTGGCATAGCTTCCTTTTCCTTTTATCTCACTTGTTCTCTATCTCCCTCTCTTTCTATCTTTTTTTCTTCCTCCGACTAACCTTCTGTGACACACAGGTGGTATTTTGGCCTTCTCGACATCGTTGGCCATGTTCATGTCGCTACGTGTTATAATTGGATTCGCATCAATGACCGTGACTGTTGTTAGCTTCGTGTTGGTCGTCGAGCTGGTATCCGGCAAATGGCGGACTATAATCGGCATATTAAACATACTGCCAGTTGCCATCACCTATGTCCTATCATCTGGCATTGCCTATCTTATACGCGACTGGCGTACCCTTCAATTGGTTATTTCCTGGCCCTTTTTGGCCATGCTATGCATTTGGTAAGTGACAGCAAATGATTCAATAAACATAAATGACAAATTCACTGACCCAATTAATGTACAGTTATTTAATATATAGTATTCAGTCTTATGTTATTGTGTAATAGGCTTAGATTCTTGCTTTTAATTAAGTGGAATGTAAAACTAATTTAAAACTAAATACTCTGTAATCTGGCAATAATAATTATGAATCAGTTAAGTATTAGAAATATCATGCCATCGCCTTGTCTATACTACTTCATTTTGGTCTATATGTATTAGGCAATAGATAAGCAGTATTACATAAGATATAGTGCCTACTTATCTCTATCTATAAAGCTTGCACGGTTTTCTTTTTCATTTACTTTAATATTCTAGCATTGTTTACGAGTTTAAAACTTTAGGTTAAAGTTGTTAGAAAAATCAGGGAAAAAGCTTTGGCAATTATTTTGCTGTTTCTATTTACGTTTGGACTTGACATCAAAGTGAAAATAAAATGTGTAACAAATTCCTGTCAACCACTGGCCAAGGATTGACAACACATTGTTGTGTGGGATCAATTAGATTTTGTAGCTTACAAAGCAAAGTTCCAAACATTCTTTAGTGTTTATATCCTTGCGATAAGCCACAGTTGTTGTGCATTTACAAAACGTATCTCAAATGAAAAATTCCGAAGTGTCAATGGTCAGGCAATAAATCCTTACAACAAAATCCTTTTAACAAACGCATCCCTACATTTATATCCCCATTTACCCCCTTTTGCTATGCTCCAACAGGTATTGGCTGCCAGAATCTCCACGCTGGTTACTCGCTCAGGGTCGCCTCGATGAGCTGAGCCGTCTCATTGAAACTGCTGCCAAGATGAATGGCACCACGTTACCCAGTAACTATCAAAAGACACTTGAGGCAGCAATGCCAATGGCTGCTCAACAGAAGGAGCAGAAGGAACAATCCCAACAAGAAGCTATTGCCACAATTGAAGAAGCACAACAAAAACCAAATACTCCCCTGGAATTGGAAGTCCATGTAAATCCAATACGTGTTGTCTTTGGCCGCAAATACTGGCGCACTACAGTGCTCACTTTGGTCATTTGGCTAACACTCATCATCATCTATTTTGGACTGACACTACATCTGAGCAACTTGGGTGGCAATATTTATATAAACAGCGCTGTAGCCGGTGGCATAGAAGCAATATCCATCTGTGTTAGCATTTTCGTGGTGCTCAAGGCCGGTATAAGACGCAGTCTACTGGGTTATATGCTGCTTCCGGGTCTCTGCTGTCTGGCTACCAATTTGGTACCTCAGGGAGAAGACAACCAGACTGGCATCATTGCATTAGCCATTATATGTAAGTATTCCATGTGTAGATGTATCTGTGTATGTATTCTATAACTTTCTTACCTTGCAGCCAAGTGTTTAATAGGTGCCAATAATGCCATTATTCCAACATATACAGCCATGCAGTATCCCACAATTGTGCGTAACTTTGGTGTCGGCATGGGAAATTTAGCATCTGGAATTGCACTTATACTCGTGCCCTTTCTCTGGCAACTGGTTAGCTATTGATATTCCCCCTCTTCGTATTAATTTTTATAATTATCCTTACTTTTGTTCGCTCTATTCTAGGAACACTTCGATGCACTGCTGCCACTGAACATAATGGGAGTTAGTGGCCTCATAGGCGCTGCCGCTATAGCTCTGATGAAGGACGTTGAACTGTAAACCTCTTCGAATACATTCGTTATAAAATACCTAACTGTGATATGAATTGGAAACATTTGGTCAATGGGCCCTCAAATCATTTCTCTCTTTCTCTTTATTTAGATTTAGTTTTCTATTAGTTTATAGGAAAAATCATTATTTTGATTTTTTATAAAGTTTTTATAGACTCTTTTAGTTATAGAATTTAATGAAATTTCATATATTAATATGTTTAAGTATTATAAAACTATTAAAGCTGTTACAATAATTGATTTAAAGACATCTAATAATGTTGGATTATCAAAATGGTATCAATTGGCAGCAGTCAAATTATACTTTGAATGTAATATTATCGATTACCACATACTCATAAGGTCAGTGTTGCAGGTACATGCAACGTAACATGTAGGCGGTCTCCGCTTTGTCCTACAGTAGCTCATTAATGCGGATTAATTGTTGACAGTAGGACTTTAAGTAACTTGACTGCACAAAGCCCACTTAATTGGTGTGGCAATCCAATAAAGGCGCCATAAAGCAAATTGATTACATACTTATACATGCTCATACCTCAGGCTTTCTGCACTTAAAGTAAACTGCATTTAAGAATACGCAATTAATTTCAATTTTCATTTATTATTTTACTGAAGAGATTTTCCATGGGGATGCCGCGGGCAATGAAATTCAATTTGTGACGATATATTCAATATGCATATAAAATTATTTTTGAGTTGTATCCTTATTAATTATCTTTGTCACTTAATTCATCCCAAACTGTAAGAAGTATATAGTAAGCGTATGTCATAGTCAACTATGCGTGGCTTCTGGTATGTGGAAGTTAGCCAATACAACAACCATTCGATTTTCATAATGCATTGCTCATACGCCCTGTGACGCTGTTAAGCTCAAGTTGAGCTTTGCTTAAATTGTGGCAAGTTGGTTTAAACTTATGCTTAAATAAAGCTGTTGAAGCTCTGTTAAAAGCGTTGCCACATATTTGTATTTTCGGGTTGTAATCGCGGTGGATATGTAATTTAAAAATTGAAGCACGTTCACGGAGCTCAGCTGAATTCTCAGGCAGAGTCAAAAGATTAACAATAAAAAAAGACAAAAATTTGCACAAATAATATTAACGCTTTTACTTTCATTTTAAGATGCGTTAACAGTATTAACGGCTTAAAAAAGCGTTCACATGGCCATATAATCATGCCAAACACACGCCTCACATAAATATCGAATTGAAGTGCCGCAAAGCTACCAACGTGGCTATAAAACCCAGTGTAAAGTTGCGGCGCGCCACCATTTCAACGTTTAACGGCTAGCCAAAAGTAACAAACAACAGCTCGTGTTGGTCCAAAAGGAAAATACCAACAACATCGAAAACAAACAACACAGTTTTCTGTACTTGAAGTTTTTGGGTGTACCTCAACGTTATAAAGATTTGAAGATTTAGTGATTCACGGAAGCATTTAAAGATACTAAAAATACAATGAAACTGCAACTAATTGCGGTAAGTTTGAAAAGGATTAATAAAGTGTTAAATTTAATTATACATAGTAGAGATATATATATATATATGCAAACATATTTAGTATATATAATATTCTCTCATAAATGCAGTTAATACTCACCAAGGTCGATTGGTTCAAAACTTAAGATCTCGAGCTCAATATCAATTGATACATTTGTGCGGTGTATTTGCATTTTATAGAAAGTCCAATGAGTGTACTCGTTTTCATATGTTTCAATGAGTTGCAATTAGCAATTAAATCTGGTAAATTGACATTTCGTTTTTATACAAAAAAAATACACACACACACACATATATATAATATACACACTCATACAGCATAAAACACAATAAGACAATCGCTTATATCATAAATATGCGATTCAATCATTAACAATTGTCTATTTTGCCAAAGAATTTCAATTGAAAGAGTTGGTTAACCAAGCCCTCAGGTTGTAGCCATAATGATCATTTGTTGGCTGAGACATAACGCCCCTTTAAATGGCCAAAACAAAAAACCATAATTGGTTATAAAATATAAGCAAAAATCGAGTCTATCTATGGAATTTGCTACTGTACACTATAAAAATAGTTTGAGATTTCTGTAAGCTTTTAAAGAGATTATATTTTCGTTTTTTCTTTTTATTATGTAAAAAAAACTAACAGTATTTTATTAATAGATTTTTTTCTATTACATAAATAATTGTATTTAAAAGTTTACATTATTTATAAACAACAGTTTTAACTTGATCTCGATAAAATATTGGAACATAAAATGCACATAAATCAATTTAAAGATCTATTAAAATATCTCTTTATAATATAAGAAATATTCCAGTTTACAAATATATTGAGATTATAAGTAACTTTATTTTATTTTTTGAATTTTTTTCAATATTTTATTTTTGGATTGAATTCCATAAAAAATAACAGTTCATATGTCCAAGAGACTACAAAAATGAGCCATGAAAATCCTAATCTTTTAGAGACCTCAATAGCCTATGAGTAACCATTTCGAATAGGATTTTAATTATATTGATTGATTGTTATATTTCAGGGGCTTGTCAGCCTTATTGGCTTTGAGTTAGGCTAATGAGTTTTCAAAAAAAAAAAAATAAAAAATGAAAAAACATTTAAGCCAAGTACAATTTAAACAATAATCAAATCAGAGCAATGAGTGCGAGCAATTTGTTAAACATTTAAAGTGCAGTTATGTATGAATTAACTAAATAAAAATTGGTCATGGCAAGTTATTGTGCTTGGCTTATGTATCTCAAGGTCGTTACTGCTGCTTTCAACCCGGTCCAAAAGCCACTGACCAAGTGTTACTTGAAATACAAACAAAAAATTAATACGCACCCGATTTGCAAAGATTCATATCATATATACGAAATGAATGCTCGGCGCACAGGCACATGTGGTTAAAACTACATTTACAGATACAGCAACAAATGCAGATGCAGTTGCTGCAACACAGACACAGTTACAGCTACAAATGCGTTGCGAGTACAGTGCTCTATAACGCGTTGTATGTTGGGCGTTATATGCTGTATGTATGGATGCAAGAATTACGTAATGCAAAAATATATTGCAGACAGACTCATATATATATATATATGTATATATATATATATATATATATATATATAAATACATACATTTATATTTATATATATATATGTATAGGTATAAGCAAAATTAAAGCGTTACATATTTTACCTCTGAAAGTGCACTGACAACTATTTCCAGTCAGTCGACCAAAGAGAAGGAGAGTGAAATACGTTCAGAGCGTTGTGCCAATTGTGGAAGCATAAAGAGCATAAAGTAAGGCTGTTCCTTTGGAGTTAAAGGTTCCATTTCAGTCAGTCATTAACCTGTCAAGTTTAACTCAAGGCCAAGTGTCCTTAGCCAAGTTATTGTTGTTAATGAGATACGAGTATCATTGACGACAATCTGAAATCTCATCATTAAACTCTGTTCCAGTCAATGCACTCGAATCAGATAGATGCCACAGCTACACCCACATAAAACACTGATACTCCCTTCTCAGTCTAGGGCTTGGCTTAACTTTGCATAACTTGATTTGATGGCTGCAATACAATTCGGTTTTTTTTAGTTTCCTTGAACCACGTCTACGAGGCGCAGCACATATAAAAACTAATTAAATCAAATCAAGTTCCCCTCGAAGCAAATTTTCCAGCACTACCAAAAAAAAAAACAAAAAAAATTTTTTGCAAGTGTTTGCCAAAGCGTGTTAACCCGTTTTTCTATTTACTTTTTCATTTTATTATTTTCGATCATATTGCACTCGTATCGAGCCTGGCCAAGTAGTTCACTTGACCAGGTAGTTGGCTGGGCAGTCAGCCAAGTTGCAACTCAACCGCTTGGCCGTTGGAATGTTTGGCTTCAATGGGCACAACATTCAACAAAGAGTTATGCCTTGGCCAAGAAAGTAATAAAAATTAACCAAATATAAATATTGGCATAATAATAAACCACTATTTGCATCAGCTTAAGAACTACAGACAGCAATTAAAAGATAAACATTAAAAGTTACTTGTTAGATACATTTAAGCCGATAAATCATCATCTAACTAATTAAAGTATATTTTAACTATGTCTTTAATATTTATACCTTTAATATTAAAGTTTCATAGTAAATGGTTTCAGATTATAATAAAAAAACAAACTACTTCATTATGTATAAAGTTTTCCAATCTGTTTACAATCTATTGATCTATTGTTACTTTGCCTTTTTATTGACCCATTGCCCAGAAATGTGGCATAAAAATTACCTTTAACTCTATCAGGCAGCGGGAGTGCAGCTGCCGGTTTACAAACCGGTGCTTGGGTCACTGATCTCGAACGCAATTATTGTGGCAGCTAATTAAAAAATGTATCAAATGTTGCGACAACTGGTAATTTTTGAAAGTACTCGAAATTGAACTTTATGAGACCCATTGAATTGGCGGCCACTTGTCCTAGACTTTGACTTCTCCATTTTTTATACCATTTTGAACCGGAAACTCGAACGAGCTCAAGCTCGAATGTTTGCCACATGCCATGGAAAAATTCGCATAACTTTATTTTGGAGTTTTCTTTGATATATATAGATATATTCGTATGTATTTTATTCAGACTCTGTGCCTCAGTGGGCCGTTGCCAACTGCTGAGCCATGCAAATTACGCAATCTGCTTTGAGACAGCGATAACAACAACTTATTTGACTTTAAAAGCCGACATTTTTGTTGCTAGTGACGATGGTAGTAATGGTGATGATGGTGGTGGCGGTGGTGGTGGTGGTGGCGGTGGTTGACGATGGCGTCGGTGGTGCTAGTCGTGGTCTGTTATGATCGATCGCCAGCGAGGCGGGTAGGCAATTTCTGCGATTTGCTTTATGTTCCACATTTATTGCTATTGCATTTACTTGCTCTTGTTGTTACTGTTGCTTTCATTGTTGCAGCCGTTACAGCGCTACAATTACAAATTGTTGTTGTAACACTTAAGCGGCATATAAAAATAAACCAGTTTTATTATGGGGACAGCGCTACTTAAGAAGTACATAAAGTCAATTTATTTGTTATACACAAAAGAACTCAATATTTCCGTGAGTAAATTTTATTATTCTATTTATGTAGGGAATATATATTATATAAACATGTAATGTATATATATATATATACATATATATATATATATAAATATATATATACCATTAGTAAACATCATGATTGTTACAAATGCCAGTGCATTCCATGCATGTTGAACGAATGTGGATCATATGTAAGCCATTAACATCACCCGTTCAACAAAATCGTTAAGTTTAGGTTGTTTATTTCGAATTCTTAGCACATGCAATTACAATATATATTATATATGTATATAGTAATGTAAATAGTATATACACATTCAACTATATACTCATATGGAACGCAGCTGTCATAGAAAAACCCAACTATAACGAACAACCTTGTGGATCGTATGCTTGTGTGTGAACTTAAAGTAGACTAAAACTAAAGTAATTAAGTAAACGCTGTTAATTAGAAGTTTATCCAAAAGAGTCAAAATTACCACGTTCTTTAAAGTTGTCCAACAATCCGATTACAACATGCAACAGCCAAGTTGCATCATATTTGGTGCAAGCCTTTTTTAGTCTCTGCATAAATGCCTAATTCAGCTCTTTTATTTTGCAGCTGTTATGCAGCGTTATTGCTTTGGTGCAGGCACAAAATTATCCGCCACGTCTAAGCATTCCTGGTGCCGTTGCAGTATCAGCGCCTGTGCCACAACGTCAGCAGGTGATACGCGTGCGTCGCCCCGGTACACCACTGCGCGCACAGAGCCCCATATTACCATCGGTAACACCACGAGTTGCACTTGAGGAGCGTCCCGTTACTGAGTCTGCCGAGGATGAGCAGCCAGATGTGTTTTTGCCACATTTGTTGCGGGAGCAACAGCTAGCTCAAGCACAACAGTCACAATTTCAGCAAGCGGCAGCTGCTTTCCTAAACGGTCAGCAGCCTATTGAATCGGTTACACCTATACAGCATCTGCTCCAGCATGAAGATACTCAACCGACTGCAATATTGCCAGCTCCACCACGTTTTGCTGAACGTTCTCCTACTCCAATTAATAGACCAGCTTTTAATGACTTTGGTATTGGACGTTTTGAGAGCACGCAGCGATTTGGTGCTGAGCGTCCAGCGCCTACTCAAGCGCCACTGCCACAGCAGCCACAACGTGTAGCTGTCATACGCACACGACCCGCTGCTGTTGCGCGTCCTGAACCACCAGCACCGGTTCCGGTTTCACGTCCAAGACCCAAGCCAATACAATCCCGTCCCATCATTGATCAGAATCAATTACAGGATGAAAATCCAACACAACAACAACGTCGCCAACGTCCAGTTGCCCAGACCATACGCAAGTGGCGTGATGAGAACGAAGACGGCAGCATCACCTGGGGCTATGAAAACGATGATGGCTCCTTCAAAGAAGAAATTATTGGCACTGACTGTGTAACCAAGTGAGTGTATATTGTATTGTGTATAATAGATTATTATTGATTTAATCTGACTTGAATAGGGGTACCTATGGTTATATTGATCCTGATGGCAACAAACGAGAATACAATTACGAAACGGGCATCAAATGCGATCCCAATGCACGCAACAATGAAGAGGAGCTGCAGGAAAACGGTTTCATCAACTACGAAGAGAACCGCGCCGTCTTGCCAAATGGTCTGGAGATTGACATGACGCAACTGGGCAAGAAAAAATCCAAGCGTCCCAATAGCATCTACAGAAATTAATTTACACAAATACACAAACTCATAGACACACATACAGCGTATGTGTGTGTACACAACCACACTCCAACTAGCCATTTAAGTCATACAGCTTATAAGTCATCCACTTATTTGTACTAATCTGAAATTGTGTCTGACCTTTATTATTATTATTATTATTTTGAGTGTAAAGTGAGAAAATTAAATGAATAGTCTGTAGATTTTCTGGCCTAGTACAGCCGCTGACGTCTTGTGGGTGGCATGCGATTCGGTGGAGTTATAGATATATCCATAAAATCGCCGATACTGAATTTGGCTTGGGCCAGTGTCTTGTTATCATCGATGCCTTTTTGACCAGTGCAGGTAACTCCGATCTCGCGCATTTGAAAATGATTGTTTCGATAATTGGGAAACACAACGGCAAAGTCAAAATAGGTGCCCTTCTTACGAGTATCCGGGTTCACATCACGCACCAATGAGGTTAGCTCATGTAGTGTAGCATCCTGCCATGTATATATTTGCAGCTCGTTAGTGGGCACATTGCCATACATGTACTCAGATACTGAGTGATGGCGACCGGTGGAGCAAAATACTCTCAACAGCAGCGGGCAGGTCTAAATAAGAAACAACAAGAGGAAGCATATTAATTACCGGCTTCACCTATTACTTGATAGCTTCAAAACAAACCTTCTCGCGGTCAATTTGTTTGGTCTGTGATTTTTCCTCTACTATCATAGACTCTACGTTAGCCATGTTTTCTTTTAAAAGCTTCCTTTTAATTAACTATTATGACTATAGTTTAACTTAAATCAAATATATATATAATCTACACGCTCAACCAAATATCAACAATTAGAGATGGCACACGATAGAATGTTTGTGACTCGATGTACAATTTTCAGCGATAGATCGATATTTCGATAACTCTTACCACGAAATTAAATGAGTATTTAACTAGTATATGGCCGTCTTTTGCTGCACGCAAACATTTACTTCTTGTTAGGCAGTATATTTTTCGTATATTTGCATAACGTGATGTCGGTCACACTGAGTTTTGTCAAAAACAATGGTGAAACGAAATTTGTAGTGAACGGTTGTGTCGCGTCGCGGCTTGGCGAAAGTGAAAATAAATTCTATTAGCATTTTATGGACGAATGCAAGATAGACAGCCAAGTATATTTGCCAATTATCACAATAATAAAAGTAGACAACAGCATACAAAGCTATTATAATAACAGCGGCCAACAACATCAGCAGCTGGCTGTTCGGGCGGTGCACTAAATTTGCCGCAACAAACAACGGAAAATCCAACAACAAACATAATTTTGCGTCTGTCGGCGTAATTATCTGAAATAGTTTTTAAACGGTAAGTGAATGCAATACAAAGAGTTTAATTTATGATAAAGATTTCAATGACAATGCGCTCAATAGAGCTGCTTATGTAATTCAGCTGCAGTACCTTGTAAGTTTTCTTATCAATGCAAATATCTTGTTCTTGTGGTTCTATAAGAAGCAAATGCTTTTCCCATTTGCTTTTGTTTGGCCACCATTCACTCAAACCTCGCCAACCATTCTACCATTCATTCATTCATTTCGCTCATAATTGTTGATTATACAAAGTGAACATTACCTTCATCATGCTGTACACTGCGCAGCTGATTAACTTTACTCGTCCTAGAGAGCATTAAAAGAAAAAAAAAAAAGAAAGACAAAACATACGCATTAATAGAACAAAACGCACTGCAACGCAATTATTTGCATCCGGTCTGATTTAGTTCAAATATGCAACAACTTTCACACTAACTATGATGCTAAACAGCTTAGGGCATAATCAATTTGTCATCACGTTTGACAAACAGTACGTGTTTGCATACCTAGTTGCTAACACAAACAATTACAACAATATATACAAGTTTCGAATGTGTTTGTTTGGCTACTTCTGTAGGACTCAGTAGCGTATTTTAGGTGTATTATTTTCATATTTTGTATATACCTAAATATTTATATGTCTGTATGTTAATAAAAATATATATATATAGGTTAGTTTTAAAGTGTATATAGTCTTCGTGGTGTTTACTTACTGCTTGGTATAATTCTGTTGTTGTTGTTATTCTTATTGTTGGCGTTACTCCTGCTCCTACAGTCTTGTGTGGGTGTAAATATGTTTTCTATACTCTATAATCATAGTGTCAAAAGGTTATGCTATATACACGATTTTAATATATTTAATATTTAATACCTTTTAAATTGGTATAAATTCGAATTCATATCAAACTTTGTCATATATCAGTTGAAATTAAAGATTTTCATTTGATGCTGATAAACACGTGGAATTCAGTTTATTCAAATTGGCTGTTGACATATGTCTTAAGAATTTTATGCGAGAACAAGATAAAAAATTTGAGTTTCATTTTCTATTTATAAACTTGAAAACGTATACCGTTAGTATACACATAGAATTCGTACAGGGCATAGAACACGTTCGGCCAACAGAATTTGTTCCTTTGTTTAGTTTCACTTATTTGTTCGAGTATTATTGAATTTCCTTTCTCATATGTTGCCATCGTCTGCACATCAGTTGCTGCTGCTACATCCACTTGCATTTACCGCATGGTATTTTTGTCTTTTTCTTGTTGTGACGGGGGGTGTGCGGGAAATGGGAGTCCTTCAGCCATGACCGTGACTGAATGGGTGTCTGACAGCCTTTAGCCTCAACACATATCACAAGTGTTGTTGTTGTTGTTGTTGTTGTTCTTGGTGTTGCTATTGTTTGTATTCATTTTGCCTTTGTTATTATGTACATACTTGTTGTAGTTTCCTGAATTTTATGTAAATTTACATCGTCCTTCTGGTATGGTATAGTATAGTATAGTATGGTATGATATGTTTTGCATTTCATTGCTGTTGTTGTTGATGTTATTTTGCAAAAATTTAATTGCTTTGGGCACAGGCAGTCAATAACGCAGTACGTCTTTTGAAACTCTGGCTTGATACCACGTTTTCATCACGCAATTCCCCAAGAAGCCAAAAGAATCGAAGGCAAAAATGGAAAATAGCTCCAGACGTTGGCCAAAAGTATAGAAGCCAAAAGCAAAAGCAATAAATTCTAAAATGCAAATAAAATCAGTTCTAGCTCAAATATTGTCTTGTTGTTGTTTCTGTTGTTGTGGGCGTTGCCTGCAAACACTCAAACACACACACACAGAGAGAGAAAACAAACACACCTACATATCTACACACAGATACAAACACAACAACAGACTCTGCTGTTAATCTCGACCTTGGTTACTAAAGCAACCTTTGTCTGGCCAAAGGGCAGTGTCCATTTAAAAAGCCTTTGACTGTCGTCAATTTGTCTGCAGACATTGTTTAAGCTACTTGCTCTGGTTACCAGGCAACATGATAAGAGTTACATTTGCTACTTGTGTATCAATCGGATATCCCATACACTTGTATTATGTATTAAATCTCATTTAACAAGTATCTTAATCTATTGTCTAACTGTATCTACAATGTACTTAAAGATATTTAAAGTAATCAGTTAAATGGCTTACCAATTAGATAAACAGTATGTATAGTATGTATTAGTTAGTTACCTTTCATTTGACAATATGGAAACATTTAAAATACATAAAATTTTATAACTTGGCAAAACGAATATCCTTGTCACAGCGAATATCCTTGGCACTGTACAATATGCAACATTCAAGCGAATTGTTTTTATTAAATCTTTTCAATTTGTGTTTGTATTCGGCATAAATATTTGTTATTTTTAACAAAATTTTATTAAATATGCTTAATTATGCATAATTATGCCACGTATACAAATGTTTTTGTTTATATACATATATATATATATTTGTATATACTATTTAAAGACAAATAAAGCACTCAGTTGGACCGATAACATCTGGTATCGAGCAGCCTTTCTATTGCCTTGGTAGCAGTATCTTAACCACTAGACAATATGGCGTAATCCAAATGGGAAAATCAAAAGTATTTTGATTAGGATGACCAATAATTCTAATATATAAATGTGTGTATAAATACATACACACACACACACAGACATATGTAGTACTACCCCGTGGATTGCGTCGTTTGCTGACGCAGAAGATATGAAGAGATTTTAAAATAAATTCAACTCGACATTTTTATGATACATAGTTGCCATTGGTTCATTTGTTTGCTGCTATTTATATTATACCATATACCCATTAGAAATAACTGGAAAAAAAAGGTATAATAAAATTAATTACAATTGAGTATAACTCTATAAAAAAATATATAAAGTACTTGTGACAGCCCAATCAATCCAGAGAGCGCACTTTAACCTTAAATATATTTCAACATTTATATATTCCTTTCTCTATACGAAAAGCAACCCCAAAATATAATTCAATTAATAAAACGAATAGCTATAACTTTGATTTACTTTGTAGGGTATCTCTTTTAGTCCACCTCTTCGTTCGATTCAAATATTTAGTTGTATTACTTACTTTTTCTTTTATTTCCTTCATTTTTTTCTATTTTGTCTGCACTTGGCAATTGACGACTCGTATCAACGATGGCTCTTTCGACAATCGGTTAGTCTGAACACTGTTGAGACTGTTGCGAATATAATTGAACTGACGTCACAGAAATTGTTGCTCGTTTAATACATTGAAATCAGTGTGCTGATTGGCATTGCCATTGTATAGCAAGTATGTGTCTTGTACTAATATATAT
The DNA here is from genome assembly GCA_037044455.1 of Zygothrica quintamaculata. NCBI lineage: Eukaryota > Metazoa > Arthropoda > Insecta > Diptera > Drosophilidae > Zygothrica > Zygothrica quintamaculata. The sequence continues at coordinate 301,187 of JBAMBS010001429.1, forward strand.
GTCTAGTTAGGGTGCAAAAATACAATACGATTATAATATGTATATATATATATGAGTGTGTGTATACATATTTGTCTCAATTAACGATTGTAACAAGTGTTAACTATAAACAACGTAGTCACTAACTGCTGGGTATAACGTGATGTTACCGACTGCACTTGAGTTCAGTTGGTGCGTCAGCAGAAGGCTGTCAATGATAAGCGCCGGTTAATGTTAATGGCGATTGCCTTGGCAATAAATTTTTATGAAATTCTAAATGTGTTAAGGTTTAAGAGCCAAACTCATATAAAAGTTATTTTTATTATTTATTTATTTATTTATTTATTTATAATAATAATAATAATCTAAGGATCAGTTTATGCTCTGTATGTTTTAGGTAACACATGTCTCATTTGTAAACCTTTTACATAAAGTTGATAAACTATTTTTTGCGTCAGAACTGACATGTCACAGTTGTTAGTGACAACCAACAACAAAGGGGCTTGTCTGCGAAATGAATCAAAGTAACCAAGGCCGCCTGATAACCATCAAAGTTCTGCATTCCCTGACTATAATCGTTATACAAGTAATATATATGACAGACAGAGCGAGAGAGACAGAGAGAGAGATAGAGAGCAAGAGAGCATAAATACGCTCAGTTGCCAAAAAAAGTTTTGCTACTACCATTGCGCATTTGGCCAGATTAAAATGCTATTTCTTAACAAAGTTCTCGTCTATTATTACAGTAGGGAAAAGTGAATGTCATGAAATACAAACTCACATTTCAAATAAAATGTAACTAAAAACAGCTCATTTATTTGCTACTTTAAGTAGATCTTTAACTAATGTTTTACCTACATTGTTACAATATTTTATGTGTCATTGTGCTTTAAACTATTGTTGACCAATATGTAATCAGGTTTATTCTCAGTAAATAAGTATTAGTTTTAGTTAGTTTAGTTTTTTTTTTTTATTTGCGCTATTGTTGGGAATAATGCATTAGAAATGTAATAATTATAATTTTGAATACGATTATTAGTTATTTTGAATAGATGTTATGTGCACATTAGTAGTAACTCACAAGCTTATCGACGTGTAACTGATTTAATTAACAGTTCATGCCTGAAAGTGCCGGCTAATTACTAAAGCTGCTATTGTCATGACGTGCGCAAGCATTGAGCCAGCAGATATTTTTCGTTATGATGCTGTAACGAAAACTTTAGACTAACACAAATATCTGTGTATACCATGTATACTTACATATATATGTGTATATATTAGTATATATATATATATATGAAAGTATATGTATAGAAGGCAGCAATGTTAAAGGTCAAAATGCCGCAACATATCAACCAAAAGCGCAGCGCCCACATGTGGGTGTACAAGGATATATGCGACTCATTGTGTAAGAATATATATATATTATATATGTATATATATATTGGGGCATCGTGTGTGTATACCTATGGTTTTGGTTAATGAATGGGAAATGCAGGACACACAATAATTGGCAATGCGGGAAATAAAAGTGAAATGATTTAAGGGATTAAGCTTAATGAGGCAACCGTACACAAAGTAGACTTATAGCTTAAATATTGCCTCAATACCAATATCTGTGGCATGCCACTTTGCAGCGAGTCCACACACATGAATATTGCGTATACGCAGATATGTATGTAACCATGTATATGTTCTGTATACAGGTATATATGTATATATATATATATATATACATATATGCTGTCGCTTTGTGCAAAATATCATGTGCATTCAGTGTTCAGTATTCAGTATTCAGCATTCAACATTCAGTAGGCAATGTTGTAGCGTACTTGGTATGCCTTTTAACACAATTACCCAACCAGTCCATAGTTGCTGATGAATGTACGTGTCGTCTGATGTTATGAGAAATGTTGCTAACTTTTTGCTGGGTGGGTGTAAGTGCAATTGCAGTAGTGTTAAACCACAGAAAAAACCAGTAGGAAATTGCAGTTTAGTACACATACACAAGAAAAAGTAGTAGTAGTAGTACTAGTAGTAGTAGTAGTAGTAGTTACAGTGGTTGTAAAAGGCTACCCCAGTTACTTGTATGTTCGAATCAGAATCCTTTTCTTGGTTGCTTTTCAATTTTACACAAAACCCTGCAAATATCCTTATTAGTAAACCAATGTGTTGCAGGAAAGAGTTGCACATGCGTTGTGCATTTGACCTTTATTGGTTTTTGGTTTTGGTTTTCATTTTGGTTTCGTTTGTTGTTTCTGTTTCTCTTTCTCTTTATGTTTCAGTTATTGCTTTTGCCTTTGCTTTCAAGTAAACTTAATCAATTGGGAAAGCAGAGAAGCTTTCAATTATTACACTATATGTCAAATTTGATGACAACGTTGCGTATGAGTTATACAATTTATAACTCGAAATCAATTTGATTTTCAATCTGTTGCGGTAACCTGAGTACTTTCAATTACTGCAACATACATTAAATGTAATGACAACATTGAGTTTTCTATAATATATATAGAAAGATATATATATTCTATAACTCAAAATCAATCTGACAGATCCAACCGCAAATAAAGGAAACTGTCATTCGGTCAGAGTATCTTATGTAAACAACTGTTGCACGTAACTTTTAATTAAGTTTCAAATTGTGAATGTTGCAAACGAGTAACTTCTCCCAGGGATATTGATGTTATTCCGACTACATATAAAAAATATATATTATATATATATATATATATATAAATATGCGTAGTTGAATCAAAGTATGAATGTCATACACAGTTTCCGTCAATGTTTCAATTTCTTTTTAAAATCAAATTAGTTTTTTCTTTTCTGCCATGCAACATTGACATTGAAATGCTATACACAACATGTTGTGTTTGCATTCTGGCATAATGTTATGAACAAGGTTCATAAATAAGGATAATAAGAGCAGGATATATAATCAGCTGTAAATGCACTTTGACGGATTAATTGTTGACCAGTTATGCTTCCATTTCATTGGGTATAATTAAATTAGTTGAGAATTAAATTTCTACGTGGGTTTAACAAGAAATAATCCTGGAAAATGTTGTCAGTTTATATTATTGTTTATGCATCGCTTTTTCTTGTAACTCCACCTGAAACATATATTTTTCTACTCGTATATAAATATTTGTTTTTAGATGTTTTCTTATGCAAATAATTCATTTCCTTAAAAACATTTCCATCCTGTGCAATATCCATTTTCATCTGTATTCAAATGTCGTGGGAATTCAGCAGAGATTTAATGTCTAAGGAGCATTGGCAATGGAACGGAGATTTACTGACAGAATGCTAGAGACTCACTTGTTATAATGATGACAACAATTATGAATGAATGAAGGTCGCAGGATAACGACCGTCAGGCAATTTATCATCATGTTGAAGGCGTATACTGCGGCATGCGGCATGCGGCATGCAGCATGTGGCTTGAGTGAGAGGGCACAAGAGGCGCTGCTTTGTCTACTTACACATTTGATTTTCTTTAAACTGGGTTTCCTTCATTTTGCTTTAATGACGCTCTGCATAATAGTACTCATAGTCGGTTTATATTATTATTATTTTATTCTGTTTTTTTTTTCCTCATTTTCTTTTTTTTTTGCCATTATTTTTACACGTAACATGCAAACAACGATGACGTCACACAGGAGTAGTTTCAATTTGCATGCAAGCCGGTCGTTTGCAAAGCAGCTCCTCATCACATTCCCTGCTTACTTGCATTTTTAGTATTCCTTTGATTCCTTTGCTTAGAGCTTCCGTTTGCGTACTTATGATGGAACTGATGGTATAGTTGTAACAACCCATTCATGGAAGACCACCTAAAAGCGGTTACCACTCTGTTCCTCTTTCAAGCGACTTAAATAAAATGCACACGTCATGGGGGTCCTTAACAGCAAGAGCCAAACTTTCTAACGCATAACAATTGCGTGTGTGAGTGTATCTATATATTTGTTTATATATACATGTGTGTGTGTGTGTGTTGCTTTCAAGGAAATCAATCATCCAGAAATAGATCAACTCGTCGTAGTTTCCATTGACGTTCACCTCACACTCACATTCGACCTCGTGGATGTTCATGTTGTCGTTATTTTGTGCCCTGTTTGGATTTGGCTATTGTTTTTTGTTGTTACTTTGTTTTTTGTTGTTTTTTATTTTATTATTTTTATTGTATAGACTTCCTATCGGTCTTTTACTTTACATCTGTTCGGTTTGGTAAGCCAACAAAAGTGGCAACAAAAAAATATAAAAAAAAGTAAACTAAGTGAGAATAGCCCAAGCTTTTCGCCACGGGTGGTCTTTCAGTCCTGGCTCTGTTGTCGTATTCGTTATATAGCAGGGAATGGGGAGGGGGTGGAGGGATTAGTCCATTGAGTAGCCACAGGCAATAGCGCGCATTTAAAGCCTGAACTTGACAGGGCCACGGATTTGCGTCCTTGGCGTTATTGGTTAAGGGTATATGTCATATTTTGTATAGCATTGATAGCTTCATTGAACAGGCTCATAATTGCATTTAAATTTCATTAAAAGCAAACCGCAAATGATGGACTAACTTTGAGTTAACTTACAGTACAGATAGATAGTTTAGAATAAATAATATGTATATGAATCCAATATGATATATATACAGATATGTTAATATATGTATAAACAAATTTAATCTTGAAAATTGCATAAATTTTGGGTAATTTAATACAAGTTGTTAGGACTCAGTTGTTATTTCTTAAATTAAAAATAAAAGCAAACGGAACATATCGTATTTTTTCTATGATAAGCTTTAGATTTAAGATCTGCTTTAAGGTAATACGTTAAACGATGATAAACGTTTATTTATTTGCTTATTAAGTTATATTTTGGTTAAGGCGAAAATCTAAGGGAATTTATTATAAGCATTTATAAACATCACAAAGCATATTTAATGAGAGAGTAAATGGGTTTTAGGTATAAAAATAGCTCAAGGGAAAATGTGTAAAGTATTTTATGTAGCATACAATTGAGCGCTAAACTAAAGCCAGAGCCCAAAATAGTTATAATCATAATAAAAATGGCTAAAAGTATTGGCTTTCGTGTTGATAACTGAAACTCTGAACTCAGTCAAACAGTCACATAGTCACAGGTGCTGTCGTCAGCAATAATAAGAACTGCAGAACTACTACTACTACTACAACTAAGCAACAAATAAACAATACAATAGAAAACTTATAAAAATAAAAAGAAGTAGTTATAATAATAATAATAATAATAATATAATATAAAAGGACAAACTGAAAGAGGACGACGTCATTGTCCTGACGCCAAACGTTGTCGCGTCGCTTTTTCACAATTTAATTCATTCACAAAAAAAAAAAAAAAGGAAATAAAGAAAGAGAAAGTTAGGGAAAAGCAAAAGAAATTCGCAAGAAGCTATTAATCAGATATTTCATTCTACTACCTCTATCAAACGGTTTCTTTCATTGTCTGAGTATATATTTATATATATATATATATATTTATCGCATCGCATATATATATATATATACATTATAACAATAAAATCAAGAACAGTTGTGAATCAACAGTGCGTCACTAGACTTACTGCCAAAACCGGTAGCGAACCCTATTGATTGCCTTCACGTGCCGATACTTATGGTTACACTTCATTCCCTTGCCCATTTTCTATTCCCCATTCCCCCCCCCCCACATCTCTCTTTTCTTTATTTTTCCTTTTTCCCTTATCAATATGTTTCTTCTTTTCTTCTTCTACTTTAAACTAATCCCATGCACACCTGTCTCGCCTCTTACAGTCGTAATTTTTGGTTGGCATTTTATATTCTATGTCGTATTTTGACGCTTCAAATTTTGGTCTAAATTTGTTACGTAAATAAAACAACAACAACAACAACAACTAGTATAAGTGAGAGAGAGAGAGAGAAAAATATTCTAAATGTAAACATAAACGCCTTCAAATTGTTTTGTGGTTGGAAATGAAAGAAGTTTGCGTTTTGGGTGGGAAATTGGACAAACAATTTCACAATTTTGTTGTACACGTTTTTAACGTGATTATTTGTAGGTATGAAGGTCCTTGGAAACGAGTATATACTAGGGTTACACCCTTTGATATAATAGACACATTAAATGTAAAAGTTTCAAGTAATATATTTAAGGATATCCTTATGTATATTATAACTTAATAAAAATTCCATTTTGATTCCTTAAAAGGTGCACACAAACCTTTTGTTTTACGTAATTTCGTTAATTAATTAACTGTTTTTCAATGTGTTGTTACCTTCAAAATGGATATATCAAAACTTGTGTACATAACTTCTGATTGACAAGATAATTTAAGCCAATTCAAAGCACTTAAGCTGCTTGTGAAATATTTGACTTTTAAATTTCAATTCAATTTACGACACACAAATTGCGCGTCCTTACCAGAATGACAACTTAATATACTTTTTGACCTCTCAAAAAGCTCAATTTGATGAAACATATTTAAAGCTTTTCTTTTCCAATTCAATACAGACAACTTAATTAACTTATATGCCAACTTAACTATTAACTTACAGCTCTCTGATATTCTATCAAAGGATATGTAAGGATTTAAGCTGTCTGACAATCACTTTTTTTTTTGCCATTAACAAGAGTTAAGCAATCGCTTTTAAGTTCGCTAACTTTCAGTAGTTATGGTTTTACTGTAAGCGTAACAAGACCCACAACCACATAATATCGAAGTCAATTTTGTCCTGTAGCACGTCAGAGAAGTCTGCCATGTGCAGCGAGCGTACACAAGGACTAAATTGATTTCCCACACCTTGTGTAATATCCCATAAAATTTAAATGTTAGCAGGAATTGTATGTGTCTCTGCGTTGAATAATTAATAAGTTGAATATGTGAATATGTGAATATTTAACTGAGTATTTAATGAACATTTACATTTTATACTTTTGTTTTCAGGGCTGCCAGACATGTCCGAGGAAGTTCAATCGAATAATAATGCTGGCGGCAGCAGCAGCAGCAGCTCAGCAGCCATTGTCGATGGAGAAGCCAGCGGTGATGGCAATGCAACAGCAACTGTGGCAGCGGGATCAGCATCGACATCAACATCAACAACACCACGTAGCAATCATAATAACAATCATAGCAGCAAATTGAAGTCAACTCAAAATAGCAGTGAGGGTGGCAGCATAGATAAACCGGATCAGGATATATTTATTAATGAGGCGGATGGTCTACCCAGTCAGCATCCAACATTGCCGCCAGAAACTGAAATCGATAGCGAAACTGAACCAGAAGTCGATGCTGATTCATTTGATGATTTGCCCACATCGATAATTGTGACTAATATACACTCCGAGGTGTTTGTCACACCAGAGCTTAAGCATTCGATGGAGGAGCTGTTTCGTACCTTTAGCGAATCGGCTACCTTCCAATGGTTGCGCAGTTTTCGCCGTTTACGTGTGAATTATGATAATGCGGTTGCAGCTGCTAATGCAAGGATCAAGCTGCATCAGTATGAATTTAATAAGAAGACAGTGATAACTTGTTATTTTGCACAACCGGTGACACCGGTTAGCAATAAGAATCTACAACCGCCGGCACCGGTTAAACAGTTCCTTATTTCACCTCCTGCCTCGCCGCCAGCTGGTTGGGAGCCACGTGAGGAAGGTGAACCACTAGTCAATCATGATCTTCTTGCTGCTTTAGCCAGTTTGACACCAGGTGAATCGCATGAGCTGCATCCCCAAAGCGAGGATCAGCCAGCCATTATTGTCCATACAGCTGTTGTGACCGATGGTACTGGTGAACCCAATAATGCTGCAGTTCAGCCCAAGGCGACCATTGTACAGACCAAATGTCCAGAACGTACCTAAATAAAAGCGCAACTTTTTTAGGTTTTGAATGATACGGCGTACGGCATGCCCTTCGCCACATGCCCAAGAGTCCAAGATATTGAGACTAGAGAGTATTTATTATGCTACCAATGAAAGCAAATTTAAGCCAGATGATAGCCAATTATAGAGAAATAGAGGATTGGGGGGATTAGAGTTATGGGAAAGTGTGGGGGGAGATCCAACCTAAGGATTATGGTTGGTATTGAGTATTTTTTGTAAATAATATTTTGAATAATTCAATTGTGATTCATTTACAAATTATGTTAACAAATATTTATGAGTTTTTTTTTTGTATTAGAAATTTAAACAGTTTTAAATCATTTCCCACGTGCACATCTATATGTATGTTGTATGTATATTATCTATTGTATGTTTCTATAATTATCGAACGATTATCGATAATTAGCTTATATATTAATGTACGCATCAATCTAGGAAGCTGCTGATTATTTATAGTTAAAAATTGTATATGAATATGTATGCATTATGTCGTTTTTCTAACAAATTGAGCTTGTCTCTAAGTGAATCGCCCTCTCCCCCGCCTTCTGTCTATTGTCCACTTACTCACCCATACACTCAGTGAATACCACGTATGTCTCGTTCTCGTTGTGTCTCTCTCTCTCTATCTCTCTGTCTCTTGGTGTCTGCTGTTTGCATTCGTAATTAGTATCGATGTTCAGTAAATGTACTCATACTCGTTACCTGTGGCTATCCACATAATATCTAATTGTACCTTGTAGAATTTTAGAATGGAAAATAAAAATAGAAATGAAATGAAAATAAACGTAAACGTAAATGAAAGTTAAAATTTGAAAGATGAAATCTAATCCGAAAGCCAGATTTAAATATCTATATGTATGTTTATTCTATATCTTTATCTATAAATATATCTATATCTATATCTCTATCTATATAAATATATATATATATCTTTGTGTATATGTAAATGTTAATCTATTTGTAAGCCAGAGAGAACACATGTATACATATATAATATATATATATATATAAATTTAATATTTATATTTACATGTCTATAGAAATATACATATATTTATATATATGTATATATCTTTACTCCTATGTATACATTTTAGTTACAAATTTAAATCAATTATAAGAAAAACGAAATTATATTAAAATATTCAAAATGAATGTTCTCAAATGTACCAAAAACAAATCGAAATGAAAACAAAAAAAAAACACAAAAATATCTCAACTCTGGAGTCCTTTAATTATTATGCAGAATATTTGCAATGTCCTCTTGGCATTAATTACTTTTTATTCTCTTTGTCAGCTGTACGATTTAATATGAAAATTTCTCGGAATATCGAAGAGAAACTTTTATTGCGAAAATTTCATGGATGAAATACAATTTACAGAGATATTTACTACTCAAATGAAGTACTTGTACGAGTAGAATTTTTCATTGGAAACATTGCTTAAGGATGTGCTAATTGTGTTTTCCTGGAAAAGTAATATTAATGTCAATCTGCAGTCTTTATCAATAACTGATTATAGGCAACTCTCATACAAAAAATGAATTCAATAAGTCGTACTGCGGTAGTGTTGATATTACGGTTGATGGTATTAGGATCCTTTAGATATGGTTGACTTAACTGACTACTTAGTCCATGTAGATGCATGTAAAGGGCAAAGTAATTAGCATCTATTATCTATGATTGCTTGGAGCTAGGAATTCTAAATATATATATTCGGATATAAATTATCATTATTGTATATAGTACACACATCAAGTTTATTTTACATTTTTGAAATATTTGTTCATTACTAACATATTTCCAACCACATAGCCTAACCGTTAGCTATGATTTTTGTTACACGTGTATAAACGTAAGCCCCCTCATAATCTATGCTGCCAATCACAGCGCCAACGCAAGAAAAACATTGAAGATATTTATAAATAAATTTCACAGGAAGCTGCGCTCAACTACTGCTAGCAACAACGCAATAAAATGCCAATAAGCGCATGCTGAGACTTTGTAGCATGTGTGTCTATAAGTATGTTTGTGTGTGCGTGTGTTAGTTGAGTATAAGTAAGAGCATATTTCTGAGGATGCATTGTATTAAGGACTACCACCCAATCTGTTCCACTTGACTTTATGCAATGCTCATACCATTGACTAATGCACACTACATATGCAAATCTTTCGTATTGTGTTATTTATATAATTTTCCTAATTTTATGCCAAGGCGCTACATTGCTTTCAGTCATTAAGGGATTAAAATAATGAAAATGGTAAAAGATTATTTTTAATATTTTAAAATATTTGAGCTTGGACTATTTTTCATTTGGTCCATTAACTATGAGCTTAGCAGCAACGTTTAGATTTGTTTATTTATTATTTCATAAGTGTATTTGTAATAGTTGGTTTAGTAGTGTACACTGAAAGAAATTAGTATTAGTTTTAAATTGTTGTTGCATTGTTTAAAGTCTGCTCACTTACCATTTTAAAGTTTATACATTAAAATAAATATACATTTTTGCCAAAGTTATGTTTACGCATTCATTAATATAAACTAGCGATTGCATACTTTTAGGCATTTCCTTATAAGCACAACACATTGGGTATGTACAGAAGCTATCCTTGTGAGTCTACCATTATTTCTATATAAGTTTGATAATATAAATTATTAAATCGTTTTTATAATACACAATATTTCGATATCTAATAATTGATATAATTAAGCTGTAATTCAAATATTCGAATTCGAATATTAACATTTTCAATGTTAACTTAAGAATATCTTTCAGTCTTGCATAAGGTACTTTAGCCTCCACATTGATGTACTACAAATAATTTTATCTGTGAGTGCAAAAAAGTTTCCTAAAAATAAGTTATTATTTTTGCTAAGTATAGTTTCTCGTGTGTCGTATATAGTTGCCAACAAAGGGAAATTCCTAAAATAAAATGTGCTAGCATATTGGAAAAGGTATTTCAGTTACTCAAGTTACCACCACATATAAGCCCTTGGTCCTGCTTACCTGGAATTGCCAAGATGCAAATTTATGTAAAAATATATAAAAATATTTGCATCACAATTTCAGGCGAAAATTGTTACCTAATAAACTGTTATGCGTAAAAGTATTAGTAGACATCGTTATAAGAGGGCAAGTCAAGTTAATGCATATTTACCTGGAAAGCTTATATAGATATCTGATATTGAACTAAAGTAAAAGTATTTTTAACATTAAATTAAATAAGCAACATTTTTTTTTTTTTTTTTTTTTATTATTATTATTAAGGAAGCCGAGGTCCTCAGACCTCTTTGTGTCCTTTTTATCAAAAAATTAAACCCAATTGGGCGCACCGGCTAACCACTAAGGTGTAGCTTATTAAATATAATTAAACATCAAATTTGCCTCCTTCTGGGAATTCGACTTATGAGGTTATGAGGTCGACGTCTTTTTAGGCGTCGTCCTGGGCGAGTTCTAGTCAGCCTTTTGGCTAATAAGCAAAATTACAATCAACGTGCCATATTAGCTGTAACATGATTAGCAACATTCAACGGGAACAGCAAAGTAACTATAGAAGCTAAAGCATATTTGCTCATCTATTATAAGCCCTTAACCTTTAACTCCTTTATAATGTTCCATATTTGTAAATATAAACTTTTCAACACCTTTCATCCTGCGCAAGATAGATAGTTGCTTTGAACCAGGCTAAAGGTAATATTTATAGCACCAAGAGTAAGATTCTTTTCACATAAAGGATACAAATTTGTGTTAGGGATTAAATGAACTCAAAGTAAAATAATAATAATAATAAAATAATAAGCCCACGGATCCTCAAGGCAAAAGCTGCACTTTATTAACATTTTGAAACTTAACTAATGTGTGCATTGTTTCTAAGTGTGTATGTGTGTGTGGAGTGTATGTGATTGATATGAGAATGTTTAACAAAAAGAAAAAACAGAAACTTTGGCATTTTTATTTGCTTTCGATGTTTTTGAGTGGCACCATCTGTTCAGGATCATCAGGATATGTACTGTCCTGGCGCTGTTGACGGCCAGCACATTGACTGAACCAGGTATCACCCTTGCCAAAGTTCTCTCCATCCTCGATGGACTCTGGCATAGGCTTGTTCATAGTCTCAGGCAGGAACATGACCCAAAAGCCCGAGACTAAGGCTACAACACCGAAGAGTACGGCAGGAATTTTGGGATCAAGTGACTCTCCAAGTAATGTAATCAATGGCGTTAGAGCTCCAGAAAGACGGGCACACATTGAACCTAAGCCCATGGCAGAATTTCTTACGACAGTGGGAAAGAGCTCAGCTGAGTAGTTATAGATGACAGCAAAGGAACCCGCGATGAGTAGTTTACCCAACATAACAATGCTGGTGGATGTTGTGGTGCCCTGCGCTATAAAGGCTGCCACAATGCAGCAGATGCCACCACCCAGCATCAGGGTGGAGGTAATCGAACGACGACCCAAGCGATCCAAGACAAACACAATTGTTATATAGCTGGGGAACTCCACCAGACCCATGAGGAATAGTATAAGATAAGGATTGCCATAGAGTTTTCCTGCGCTCAGGGATAGGCCATAGTAGACAATGGAATTGGCAAACCAACACAGGCACACATTGAGTGTCTTCTTGCGTAGATTGGGTGTGCGGAAGAGATCACTGAGGCCGGCACTGACCTGCTCCTCGACAGCTGCCTGCTGTTTGGCCTTTTGCACATAGTAATCCTTGTCGACGGGTATGCCAGAGCCATTAATACGTAATCCTTTGGCTACAATATCAACAGCTTCAGCAGCGCGCCCCTGCATCCACAGCCAACGTGGTGACTCATCCAGCAGCCACCAATGTCCAAGAAACAGGCAACCATGTAAACCATAGACTAGCTGCAGCATCGTGCGATCCTTAATAATGGCACCCCAACCAGCAACAAGCATGATACCGCCAGCAAAGACAGCCTGTATATAATAAATAATTAGTAAGGATTCCTTAAAGATTACCCTCAAGTAAACTCACTTGGAATGTTATGCCACAAACAGTACGCTTGCTGGGACCCACCAGTTCCATGGTCAATACAAAACCGCATATATACGCACCAGCGGAACCTACAATTCCCAGCACAAAGCGAGCTGCCATAACGGAAAAGTATTCCGGTATAAACGCCACGCCAACACCAACAATTAACTGCAACAGTGCTGACCAGCAGAAGACAGTCTTACGTCCAACCTTATCTGCCAAGCCACCCAATGTTACCGCTCCCGTAAATGTACCCAACATGAACACAGTCTGAATGATGGCACCCATCCACCGTCGATCACATACAAAGTCCCAATCTATGGTCCTCGATGTCTTATAGTATGTCGTATCATAGACATACTTCTCACAGGGTATCAGACTGTGATCACCAGCTGTCAGATTATACATATGACACGAGACCACCTCGCCAGTTTCCTTCAATGGTATTGCCTCCAAAATATCACTTGAATTCCAAGGCAGCTGTGAGAGTGTACTGTTGTCCACTCCAGGAATGTAACATCGATGCTCTGGCACAGCGGCAACTGTTACTAAGGAGAGCATATGCAGGCCAGCTGTCAGGCCTGAGAGTACTTGAAGCAGGAATTGAGCAAATTGATATTTACCAAATTCGCCTAAAGAATAAATAAAAAAAAAGTAAATACAGTATATATCGGTTATAAGATGCACATGGAATCAGTTTATATATTTTTTTTTTATTCTAGGAGAAAATGATTCACTTTTAACTTTAATAATATTATTCAATTAAAATTTGAAATATATAAAAAATTATTCATTCATTTGGAGTTCATTGTTTATGCCAATGTGCGGAAATGCTTCGGTATTTTTATTTATTATTTTTATCATATCTTTGATCATCGATTTTTAGGCATAATATAACTATTATATCACACCTATAACTATTAACATCTGACAGATTCGGTTATCAAATAGTTGTTTATGGGCGTAACTCGACACACTTATCATTGGCACCAACGGAATTGTTGTCATTTCATAGACATTGCAATTAAATCAAGTGGAATTTATTCAATTCGATTTCAATTGAAAGGCATATAAATGCGCCAACAACCCTGTATACCCTCTAAACAATGTTTATCTTCTAAGAGGTAACTATTATTATCATAATGCTAAAGCTGCTAAAGAGAGTTATCTTTTAAATCCAGATATATATACTAAAATACTTACTGATAGCTTAGCATTTATAGATAAATAAAATTTGTGAGTTAATTTTATGCACATACTTTATGAGAGTAGACTGCAGGGTATCTATTAGTCATACCTACATATAGTTTAGAATTTTTTTGTCTTGTTTCTGTCATGGACGATTGACGTTTGTTTAACGAGGAGCTGCAATGTTGGGTATTATATAGGGTCTGTGTCTTTGAATTGATTATGACAAAAGCTTATATATATATCGATATTTTTGCATAGAATGCGCTCTGATCTAGCTCGAGGGCAGACTCTGGACATAGCCTAGATACAACAATTTGACACATGAACATAGTCCAATGTTCAGTTTACAATTTCAATTGATTCGTAGCACCCATAACTATAACCATAAATGATTTGTTGAATTGCGATAGAATGGCTCTATTTTCCTTGCTTTATGGTTATAATACACACGTGATTGCATTGTCTTTGAAATATAGTATTAGAAATGTTTACAGTATATGATATAACCTTAACTCATTCATTTGACTGATCAGACAATTAGTGTAAAAATTATGTCACTTTCTGTAAATTTCTTTAATTAATACCAATTCGACATTGTCAACAATCTCTAATTAAATTCAATTACGACTTTATATACATCTAATACTATATATATAATATATAAACAACATTACAAAACTACAATCAATCGATAAGTAACGATAGCTTACACGTCTATAAAAAAACTATAAAATTTATAAATAGATTAACACAAATCTTAAATCACCTATAATAAATTTTCTATAACTTTATCACTGACTTTTACGAATTTGTTACCAAGTTGGCAAAAACAATTTAACTTGATTTGTCTTTTAGACTTTTGGCTAATAGAGCTCCTACTCAAATATTGTCTAAAGATCATATATACCGCCTTTTACTTTCGATAAAGTATTTGCTTTTCTATAGTTTAGCGGATTCTTATCAAATTATATAGATTAGGCTTAAAGTTTTCCATATCTGAGTTAATATTTATAGCTATATATAACTGTCATAAATGTACTTATTAACTAATATATTTTAACTTTTGAATAGACGTAATCTAACAAGAATTGAAAAGTCTTTAATTAATTTTTTATACTTTTCTTTAATGGTTTAATTAAATTAGCACAGCAGTTTCTGGTGAAAAGGCTTCAACTTCATTGACTCTCTCCTTGTAATTTTCACACAGTTTCTATAGTTTCCCACAAATCTAATACATTAACTTATATTTTATGCAGATAGTTAAGTAAATTATAATTGTTCGTTTTAATTATTAATTAATACTAGCAATTAAACTATGTAATTCAACTGAAAAGAAACTTCGTTGTGCCTTTTTAATACTTGAAATGTTTATTGTTGCTTTCTTATATATCGATTAGATGTATTAAAAGGTGTAAATTATTATAAATTATAAGGTGTATATTATTATATTATATTAAAATAAAATAATAAAAAAAATACAATAGATAAAAGGAATTTACAATGTGTTAATAAATCAGTGCACGAAATTATGGGATATTATGGATATTAATATATAAAGTAAATATAAATATTGTTAAAAATAACTTTTTATTGCCTGGAAACTATTTAAATTTGTATCAAGAATTTGGTTCGAATATTTGAGAATAAATATATTTTATTATTTATATATGATATTTGTTTTATTGCGTGTTGAAAAAAAAAATTGACAAATGATACATAAAACGTGTACAAAATCTACTTCTATACTAAATGTTAAATGCGGTTTTAAATCAAGCTTTGTTTTAGATTTTCCATATGTGGCTTTTGTGGGCCATTTGAATTTTTGTGGCTTAATTTGACATTGGTGTTAGTTTTCAATTTTCAGTTAACAGTTTTCAGTTTTGCAGTTGTAGTTTTAGGTTTAGCAATCGCTGTGCATTTTTAAGTATGTAATTTCATATTACAATAACATTTCCACAAGCCACAAAAGAGTAAAAATCACAATCAAAATGTTAAACACAAAAGGAATTAAGCAAATGTTATTCATTACGATATGGATGGGTGAATAACAGAGTTTATGATTCAATGATAATCAATTGTTAATTAAATTGCAATGATTATTATATTGTTATTAGATTTACCTACCAAAACTGTTATCACACTACAACAACTAACTATAGATAATACTTTTGTTGACATAGTAAAAACAAAGCAAATAAATACCAGAAACCTAACGCCCCACCCTCGTTAACTATTCTAGGTCAGTTACATGCGATATTTTGGATGATTATACAATCGAACAGACAGATTTACCATCATATATATATTTATATATATATATATATATATATATATATATAAATATATATAAGTTTTGAGCTGTATAAAGCAAAACAAATTTGGATTCGACATACGTTTTATACATTGCAATTATAAGCATTATTTTATGAAGGTTATTTAAGTAGCACTGAAGTTGTTATTCTTATTGTTGCTTAAGAACCTCGAAAAGAGTCTTAAGTCATAAAACTTGGAGTTAGCAATTATTAATAGAAGAAAATGTATATATCAGACAAAGCTATATAATCGGTACACACCTCACTTTGCTTAGCCCAAAGTAAATACAGACACGAAATAAAATGTTAGAGAAATCTAAGATCGACTAGGAGTTACCCCTTTGGCCATTTGTCAAAAATATATATACTGTGCAGCAATGAGACTGCAGTCTATCAACTCTTGGATATTAGATATATATATATATGTTTATATATATAATTAGAAACAAAAACCTGTTTCAAACTTTTCTCATTTCTTGCCGTCATACATGATATTACCATATGGATATGTACATATATATATATATTTATTTGCATATAAACATATATATATATATATATAATATATATGTATATCAAATGAATTACACAGTCTTATAAATGTTGTGAGTGTTAAGAGAAAAGTTACTAATGCGGTCATTAATCTCATACCGGTTGCTTTTGGAGTTGTTGTTCTGTTGAATATCCGTTGAATAAACGAAAAAACTTGTTTTTATTTTCAATCATAAAAATAAATTAGTTCAAAAAAATTGGCACAAAATCAAGTAATAGAATAAAATGTAAGACAAAAGTATTAAACATTCATCAGGAACTAATAATATACACTATAAAAATGAAAGGAAATATTCATTTTCAGAACTCTTAGTCACAACCGAATGGTAGCAATATTAGAAGGTATGAAATATACATGGCTAATATAATGGTTATGATACCAATTTAATGCCAATAGTTAATCGATATGCAATACATAAAATATGTACAAATGCCTTTCCTTTACTATTTCCCATTATATACCCTATAGAAACAGCGTTTTTTTTTTAATATATATAACTATTAGAACCCATTAGAACTGAATGCGAACTAGCTTATAATCCCATATTAATTGCCTATGTATAGAATACAACTATTTAACATACAATGAGATTAAGTATTTGAATTTTTTTATAATCGTATTTCTTATTACATAGTTGAAAGTGTAAATTAATTGAACACACTACAGATTCCCATCTAGAAACTAACCTATAAGATCAACTCACATCGCATGGCAATAGTAATCATTATAATCATAGAAAGATACAAATACAATCTATGTATTGGGTTCAGTGTATGTCAAGCGTTTTGATCGACGATTAAAACTAGAGCTCCTTTCCTATGTTTGTTTATCTGTGCATTTAATCAAGACTATTTGTCATTTTGTCATTCTGTTCATCTGTCATACACGTCTATCAATTTACCTGACCTTGAAATCTATTAAATTAGAAAAAAAAAAACAAAACAAAAGAATAAATAGAAACTATAATTAAAAACTGTGTTAGCTCGGCGCTTTTGAGGTATTTTAGGCGGCAAAAATTAATACTCTTTGAACTGAATATATCCAGTGAAAAAAAAAACGAAAAAAAAAGAAAAGCCAAAGAATAGATTATCTAAAAAACCTTATTTAAATTTTAATAAATTTCCTTATCAGTATTGTATGAAATCCCATGATAAGAGATGTCAAGTTCAGCTTGCAATTTCTGCAGTTTATTTGGATAAACGTAGAAAATGGTGTTACCATTGCGACTGATAAGGACTCACATGGCTGATAAGCCCATGTGATTATAAATTGTACTAATGCCTAGTAACTGTTCATAAATCTCTGCACTGTGTGTTCTTATAATTTAAGACTTACCCAATTTGCCCATGAGGTCCTCTAAAACATAATCCACAGCCATATTGTGGTTAGAAATTCCACGCGGGTTTTTCTTTCTGTTTTTCAATTTTTATTAAATAATAAAAATAGTTTTCCTTGCAAGTCTTATAATATTAACTGATTTGTATGTTAACAATTTGCATTTTCAATAAAATTGTACTTAGTTGGCTAAAACAATTGAGTATTTAGGAAATGATGGCTCTTAGATAAGATCAGTGTCACTGGAACAACTTTAACAGCAGAAGCAAAAACCGAAGCGAAGCCGTCAATCTTTGCGCTGGAGACTCGCTGCTAGCGCTGCCGAACTGGCAAAAAGCTGAATGCGAACTGAAATTGAAATGGAAATTGAGTAAGCGAATCGCTTAGAAATATTCAAACTGCTCGAATCGTTTACTGAATAACTCATAACACTCACACATACATACACAGGCACACTCGCCTAACACCCACAGCGATAAGAGCCTCACGCTCCCAAATGAGTGCGGATCGTTCAATATTTTTCTTCTGTTTTTTTCTTTTTCTTTTTTTTTTGTATTTTGTATTTTTTTTTTCATTTCTTTTATTTTTGAGTTTTGCTGAATTTGTGCTCGGGTACTCTTTTGCTGCTCTGACATAATTCTTTATCAATAAGCTGTAAAGAGAACACATAGTTCAACCTCAGATACTTTTCCATGCAGCATGTAGAACATAAAACTTAATTATCAACAGTTCATATAATCCGATTAAAAACGGTAAAACTGTGATTTACTTAATGATCACTATCGAATATCATATCTGGGCATATATTTATTTAGAAAATTGTCGTGTCTAAGATAGATATAATCCTTACTGATCTATTGATTGATAATAAATATTAAATCTTTATGGAAATCATTTAAAAATTAGAAATTTTAATTTGCGTCTTATTTGTGTCAGTCAAGCAGCCTTGTCACACATGTACACTTTTTAAATAAGTAACAAATCTTAGCAAGCTTTGTAACATATATTTTTTCGTTCTGCCATTTGTTTTTTCTCCTTCATCTATTCGAATACTTTTTTTTAAAAAATCTAAAGTTAATAAATTATTTTGTAATAAAATATATTATTTTTAAAATGGCTGATAATGCTACACAAGATCCAATGTCCTTTTTGTATCTGGACATGTTATCAAATATTTTATTGGATCGTACATATGAACTTCAAAGGGAATTTGATAATAAAATGACTTTTATACATGAACAGGAACGTAAATGTATAGAGAACTCGAAAGAAGTATGTATATATTTATATATGTATAAAAGAAAAATTTACAATTAATAATTAATTTATAATGTATTCAGCTTATTTTAGTCGACCAATTTGTAGAGAAACTTAACGAATGTGTTGCTCGAACTGAAATTGAACTACATGAAAACGAATTATATTTGAAAGAAGCTGAAAAAGTAATAGCCCTATGTGAGGCCAATTTCAAAACCATACAGACAGCGCAAGTACCAATAAAGTCCAGTAACTATATGGAGCTATTAAAGGTACTTCTGTCGGCGGATTCCTCGATTGCGCAGTGCAATACTATAAGAGAGGAGATTCAGCTATATAACAAAGAAGCCGAAGAACGTTTGCAACCCACTATTATGGTATGATTAATTAAAAAGTTATATAATATTAAATATAAATAAAACTCTTTTAAAATAGATTCAGAAAATTATTGACTGCCATGAGAGGGCTCTGAATGTGTTAGAAAAACAAATAAAACAGCTTCAAGTTATGGGAAATGAAGTGACCAGAAACTATAATTTTATATTACAGCAACTTAACGTAGAAAGCTTGAGCACAAAGTTAACTAGTGAAATGGCCAATATAAATAATAATGTACACCGCAATTAAAATGGATCCCACAAACTAAAGTTTATATGTATTTGGAACAAGTAAAGCTGATACTATGAATATGATACATATGAGTTATGTAGGTACGTAAATGTATTTAAAAGTTCAACTTTAGGACTTAATATAATGTTTTTATACTATTGTGTATGTTAGTTGTTGTCTTCGCGGAAGAAGACTACATCATCGGCTATGATACTGGTGCTTGTCTTTTGATTGCCCTGTTGATCGGTGATTTCGCCATAAGTTATCTTGCCCTGGATCATAGTACGCTGACCCTTTCTTAGATATTCCAATACGGTCTCTCGCAAATTGGGCTTAAATACAACAACACGATGCCAATCTGTACGTTGGGCCCAGTCACCATTTTCATATCTGCGTAGCAAATAAATTTAAATTTAAATTAAACACTTGGTAATTATTATTGACTTTTAACTGCTTACTTGTAATTGGTGTGTGTTGCAACAGAGAATGTTACAACTGGATGCTCCTGTGAGCCGCGCAATTGCGGATCAGCTCCAACGCGTCCCAGTATAGTGACTGTATTCACAGCTAATATATAGAGAAATATGTATGATTGTTTACTTAGTTAGTAAATTAGTATGTATTTGGTAAACTACGCACTTTTTTCAATTTTGGCGGGCGCCGCGGAGGTCGTATTAGCGGCGCCTCGTGCCGGCATCTGTCGAAGCCTATTTA
The DNA here is from genome assembly GCA_037044455.1 of Zygothrica quintamaculata. Classification (NCBI taxonomy): domain Eukaryota; kingdom Metazoa; phylum Arthropoda; class Insecta; order Diptera; family Drosophilidae; genus Zygothrica; species Zygothrica quintamaculata. The sequence continues at coordinate 322,027 of JBAMBS010001429.1, forward strand.
CAGTTGGTGTAAGCTATAGATACATATAAATTACATTAAACATTTTTATATGGTTTTGTTGGTATATTTTTTATCTTACAATTATAACTTACTATACGTTTTATTTGTTGCATCATATTGTCGGCGTGTTTTGTAAAGCGGCAACGCAAATTTAATTCGTTTGAACAGCTGTTTTTTTAAAGCAGCCAACTTCATTTATTCGAGATTGTGGCGACATCTGTTGTGTACCAAGAAACTTTAATGCAACTCTGTCTTTATATAATCCAAAATCGATGCCATTTATCGATGTAGGGTAAGCAATTGCTTGTCCATTTAAATTTTCTAACCTAATAGTGAGCTTTTTTGTTTGAATGTAATGAAAGCGCAATGCTGTACAAGTTCTTAAGCAGAAGTAATTTATATTCAAATTCACATCAACAAGTTTGGCATAATAATCTATTAACATATCTGAGGCGCCATCTGCTGTATAAATCCTGCAATTGCTTATGTTTCACTAAACAAAAGGTAATGTGTATATCACCTAATGATTCCGCAGCAGACAAACATTATTTGCTTTTTAACGCACAGTTAGTTCAAACAACAGCCTAAGGTGGCGCTGTTATAATTTAAACTATATTAACTTAATCGATGTCTTTAATCGATGTTAATAAATGTCAAATAGCAGAGGAAAATAAAATTCATAACATTTTTCATTATAACAACCCATATAATTTCTTATAATTCTGAAATGGCTGAGCCACGTATGATCAAGTTCGCTGATGGATCACAGCCCATCTTTGTGAACTACATAGATACAGTTAAATACCATAAATGCAATAGCTACACAAACATTCCTGGACTTAACTGGATCGAGTTCTATATCCATCACAATGGTACTCTCAACTTTACTAACAATACAAAAAAATTGATTATAGATGCGCTCTTTGATGCTGTGGATGGTGAAGAGTTCTTTCCCGTAAACTATAAAATCGGAAAACAGGTGGATACCTTTCTAGGACGCTGCTGTAAAGCAGCTTTGGACAACCTCTTCGCACGTCGCTTGACCATACAGACTGTGAATAATATCGAGATCCCGATATCAGTATGGTTTAATGTAGCTACCTATCATTACAATCAAATCTCACCAGCTTTAATTATTGCCCGTTTAATAAGTAACCTTCTGGACAACTTGGAAACGTATGAGGGTGAACACAAGATATTGAATCTGAGTAACTTTGGTGCACATGAATGTTTTGAAAATATTCATGTCAGACTGTCTAATGTGGCTACATTGCGCCTCGTTTGCTCTACTATTTATAATAATGATGACCGTCGTAGGTCTATTAACGGCTTCAACTTAGCCAATAATCAAATTAGTAATGTGTCACCACTAAGAATGTTTGGGGATGTGGAGTATGTACTGCTGGATCTGAGAGACAATCATATAAAATCTACTAAAAGGTTGTGCACTGAGTTGAAACATTTTCGAGCTTCACAACTAAAATTGGCTAATAATCCTATAACTTTATCTCCAAAATATCCCGATTGCCTAAAGCCCTTGGAAAACAATATTGGTGCTGTGGATGGTATACCTTTTGATAAGCTCCATAAGAGGTATACACCTCTTCACAATGAGATTGATTTTAACTGCGATGGAACTCGCATTGAACTGTCAAATAAGTCACAGTTGAAGTTGTTTAAGGATAGCCATTATTGGCATGCCATCATAATACCAGATGCAGAGCATGAGATTATTAAGGATTCGGTCTTCGACTCTTTCTTCCTTTTGCTGGCTCCTTTGCAAAGCGAATTCTATCCGTGTTACTATAAGTATTCCGAAAGTGAACATCGTTTTCTGGTGCGGAACTGTTACAGACAGCTTCATCATCTGATAGAGCGTCATCAGCTACAAATAAATATACCAATATTGGTCACTACCGAAGAAATGAAGCAGGTAAAACGTGATCGTTCTGTGGTCTTTTATTTTCGTATGAACGTTACAACTTTTAAGCCTGGACATATCGAGCCCATGCAATGCATTGAGATGGCACTACAAAAGCGTTTCAGCACTCTGAATCGTATGCTTAATTTGACTGACTTTCAGAGCACAGATGGACTAGAGAATGTGATTATTTATCTAGGCTCTCCGCAGATACTTTATAGCGTTTTAAAGTTCGCCTCACACAAGTTTTTTGGTAATTGCATTAATTTGCGTATGGGCAAGAATAAAATTGTATCCGTAAATAATTTACGTACATTATCGCTGCTGAATAACGTGAAGGCACTGGACTTAAGTTACAATTGGTTAAATGATATTTCGGAATTGGAGTTACTAGCCAATGTGCCACTGAAATCGCTAAACCTGCATGGTAATCCTTTGTGCAGGAAGTTTAGTCTGCCCAGTGATTATATTAAAGTGCTAAAGGTAATTTTTCCCCGATTGACGATACTGGACGATGTGGAATTGGATAGTAATCCAACATTGTCCACAAAAAAGAACTTTCTTTGTAGTGCAGGTGCCTATGAGTTAATCGAAGAATTCGTTTCAACGTTTCTACATGAATTTGAACAGCTGGATGATCGGATTAACTTAAAACGATTCTATACGGATACTTCGATTTTAACATTGACTTGTAGCTACGATATAAACTGTGGCCCGAGAACATCGCAGGGGATCTTCAAGCGCATCGGCAAGTACAATTATCACAGTAGAAATCTTTTAAAGAACTCAATGGACCCTTTCCGATTAAATGTCGGTCCCAAGGAAATTATGGAGGTGCAAATGCAATTACCCATTGTTACCCATAACTTTTTGTCACTGCAGACTGATGTGATGCAATACGACACTAAAATGGCCGTGCTTAGTATTACAGGATTACTGCGCGATGAGCCGAATCTGTTGCTGGCATTTAGTAGACAATTTGTACTTAAGTTGGATACTGAGGGTATCGGTGTAGGCAAAGGGGGGTGTTGCTGGAAGATCAGCAATGAACGATTTAACATCATGAATCCCACCAAGAAACAGGAGAGAGATTTAGTTAATTTTTGCAAGTTACCAACAAAGAAATATAATGAAAACGACCAAAACGAATTCGAAGAGGATGAAGATTATAAACTGCTCATATTCCAGAAGCTGTCATCTCTACGTTCCCGGTGGTGCAAACGCATCTTAGAAGAGGCAACCAGGGATTTTAAAACAGCTCTCAAAATATTTTTACGCATGGAGGAGAATAACGAAATACCAGACGAAGCATATGAATAAGTTCCAAAAACGTTTGCCAGAAATTCTCTTTAACTTTAAGATCTTAAATTAATAGATCTATTAAATTTCTTATCAAAAATTGTTTCATTTATGTTAAGGGTTCAGCAAGAGATTATAGACTAGAAAAAACTTAAATTTCTTTTAAATGTATAATGGGTTGATAGGCTATAAATAAGTTTTATTTTAATTATTTAACAACAGTTATTTTATGAACATAATTTTGGTAATATTTGGAAAATTTATTATAGCTTAACTTTTCCTACAAATTTTCCTTTTTCAAGTTAATAATATAATTGAACTTGTTACGAAACTAGCACGAAACAGGATGTACGATCGCCGTCGTCGTCTTTCGTTTTATTGCCGAAGTTTTATTAGCGAATTCGCCATTTTGTTATTTTAACGCAATTGATAAGCTGTCAAGGCCAGTTAGACGCAATTTTCAACGAAACAAAAAGAAACCATATATATATATATATAACCAAAGAAAACAAAAACGAAACGAAACGAAACGAATGAACAAAATCACAAAAATTTATATAATATTTTTGTATTTTCGTTTCGCTTGCAACAGCAACGGCAGCAACAGCAGCAGCAGCAGCTATTGCCAGCTATGAAGAACAATAATAAAAAGCAACAACAGCAACAAGAGAAAACAACAGTAACAACAAAAACCTCTATACAACTTTGAGACTTTGCATTCAAATTCTGGCGATGACGACAGCACAGCCGACAACGTCGAACGGGCGACGATGTTGATGTCGATGTCGATGTCGGTGCTGGGTGCTTGGTGCTGGGTGCTTGGTGCTTGGTGCTTGGTGCTAGTTGCTGCTGCTTTGGTGCTGGTTGTACTGGTTGTCGGTGCCAGTGGCAGTGCCGGTGCCGGGCTGGTGCCAGCAAAGTATATTGCCAGACCCTAGCCCCAGTCAGAGAGTCATGAAACTATTTAATTTGTGCATCATAAAAACCATTTTGTAGGATATTTCGATAATTTTCGATGGCATACTATCGATTACTTCTCTATTAAAACTATAAACTAGCAGATTATTATTTTTCAAATATAACATTTTATACATATATATATCTATTATTATGTATATAGTATATTTGTCAAATTTATCGATATATTTATAAAATAAACTTTCAATTTGTAGTTTAATTTGTAAAGCTTGTTTCTAAGTTTAAGAAGTATAAGGTTCAATATTATATTTCTAGCATTTTTCCCCAATCTATTATAGCGCATACATCTCCCCAGTGTAGCCCCAATCTAAAGCATTATTCATGCTGTCGTTTTCTAGTACTGTTGCCGTCGTTGCTGTCGTCATTCAGTCGGTTGGTCGCTTGGTCGGTTTGCCATTGCCGTCGCTAGTTGTTTCCAGCGCGCGTGTAGCTGTATGGTTGTGTGTGTGTGTGTAAGTTTTGTGTATGTGTGTGGGCTGCGTATATGTATCTGTTGTATGGGGCTATTGCTATAACTCTATAGCTCCGGCTGTTCGCTGTTGCGATACTAACGAACGAACGTCCCAAATGTCGATGTTGTGTTGTTGCTTTTTCGTATATTTTCAGTTTGTATGCGAGTGGCAAAAGCAGCGTATTATGTGATATGGGTTGAGGGGGGGATTGGTGGTATAGAGAGGTGGGAGATTGCTAGTGTTCAAGTGGTTGCTGTCGTTGCTGCTGCTGCCTGGGTTTGTCGAGGACGTTCGTTCGTTTGTTTCGTTCATTTCGTATCGTTTCGTTTCGTTATGTTTCGTTTCATTTGCTTCGTTCGTTTGTGCGTTTGCGTGCCAAACAACAGCAACACCAACAGCAACAGCAACAGAAACAGCAAAAGCAACGAAAAACTCATATTCATTTTATAGTGAAACTCAACTCAGCTTAAGCTTAATGTACAGCAATAGCAGCAGCAGCAGCAGCAGCAACAGCAACAACAGCAGCAACAGCAGCCACAGCCAAAGCCGCAGCAGCATTCCGGTAACTTGAATGTTGTTGCTGCTTTGGTTTGGTTAGATTGAATTGCTTCGCCTGCGCGAAGGTTTTTGAAAAACGCGCGCAGCTGCTGCAGCAATTAAGTAATATATAATCCTCTATGTAATATCTATAAATTTATGAAACAATGTATATCTTATATAGTTTTCTAAAACTTTGTCTAGTTATTTGCATAAAACTATATAAACCTTTTCTAATAAAAATATTCCCCATAGAAGTTCCTGTTCTTAAAAAAAAAAAATAGATTATATTTTTATGCATTAAAGCTGACTGCGCACGTAGGTTTTTTTTTACCGAATTTAACAGAGCAACAGAAACTGAAACTCAACTGAACGAATGTTCGCATTAAAGTTTATTTCGAAACCAACACAAAAAGCAGCACAAATATAAAAAGAGAAGACGAAAAACAAAAAATAAAAACGACCCAACAGCAACACAAATGAAAAACGCCAACGAACAACGAAAGAGCCAAGAGCCAAGAGCCAACGAGCACACAGAAAGCAGCACACAGCAACGACAACAACAGCAACAGCAACCATGTCGACGACGACAACAACAGCAACAGCAACAAAGAAAAAGAAAAGAAGAGAAAAAAAAGTTTAAGTAAAATTACGACAAGCAGCAGCAAGAGGCGGCAGTAGCAGCAGCAGCAGCTACGTTGAAAGAAAACAAGAAACTTCATCGTATCAGCAACGAATGTAGGGAGAGCTGAGTGACAGAATTTGGAGTGAGGAGAGCGAGAGAGAGAGAGAGAGAGAGAGAGATTGTGTGTGTATGTGTGGTAACATTGGGCATAGGCAGATAGACAGAGAGAGATTGAGAAAGTATGAAAGAGAGAGGAAAGCAGCCGCACAAAGTGTGTGACTGTTTGTAGCTGTGCGTGTGCTTCACTCTGTATACATCTCTGTATATATATATATATATATATATATATATATCAGATTTGTGTGTGTGAATATATATATATATATATATATGTGTGTGCGGTGGGGCGAAGGTGAAGCATGCGATGGCGTTGGCTGCTATAACGTCAGGCAAGACGACGACGAAAATGTTGGAGAAAAAAAAACCCAACGAACACCAGCGCCAGCAAAAATTTATAATAAAAGCAGCAACAACAACGTTGAAGGCAACGACAACGATGGCGTTGCTTGCAACTGCGACCGGAGCTACTAACAGTGCCCGAGCCAGTGCTATTCCATTCCATACTATGCCATACCATACCATACCATGCCATGCCATGCCATGCCATACCATGCCAACCAACCAGTCAACTATCCAACAACCAACACGAGCTTCAGCTTAGACTCTCAACTTAAGCTATAGCCACACACAGACAGACATATACATACAAAGATAAGCTAAGAAGAAGAAAACTATACAGCCTTATATACCCTTTTTAGTCCTTACAAATATATATGCATTTAACGCTAAATATTGTAGATCAAAATTGATTCAATGTGTATAAGATATATATTTTATTATATCTTATACCAAGAGCAATTATTAGTTGGAACTTTAGTCTTGAAATGCAGATAGTTAATAGATAATGTTAACTATATAAAATATATAGACAAGTTTAATAGATAAGTATACGTTTTCATTATCTATCTTAAGTATTCATTGGGTATAGAAATTCTTGATTGAAAAGGTAGAAATGCTGATTCCTAAAATGTATTTGTTATTATAAGTTATACAAAAGATATAGTTAAAGTTTGATAAAATCATATAAGACATGTTTATATCTGATATAATCACTATAGCTAAATTGGATATACTTTATGTATCCTATACAACCTTTAAGTTAATATCCGGCAGTTAAGCTTATATGTTACAAACCCAACTTGAAGTTTATAACATAAACTTCTTACAAGGGTATACGAAATGAAAGAGCGAACGTCGTCAGAGTCAGACTCGTAGTCGTATTCAGAGTCGTCGTCGTCATCATCGTCACCGACACATACACACACAAATACACATACAAATACACTCACACACTAACACACACACATTCAAAGCCAGCACCGACAGTGACCGAACATTAAAGTTGAAGTAAAGTTGGAATTTGTGCCTGGCCTCCCTCCGCTTTATCACCCATGCCCTCCCCTTCCCTTTTGTAATCAGAATAAACGAAATTTCGCTTAAGCGACTGCACACTGGTACCAAATGTATTAACAAGATAACATTTATTGTAGTATGAAATAGATTTTCTCTATAGAATGAAAGTGAATTATAATTTTCAATCATTTCATAAGTTTTATTGTATAATTAATAAATTAATAATTAAACTAAGTTTACTTTAGAAGTTTATTTTAAAATGGAATCTCTATATACAATAAATAGAATAGTTTTGGTTTGATCTTAACTTAACCAATAGCTTTTGAGATTTGCAATCGGTTGGAGCCACTGTTTACTCCAATCATTCAACCTTACCAAGCGGCAGGGCAAAACGCAAATGTCAAGACGAACGAGCGAACCAAACGAAACGCAACTCTGTCGACAGCGACAACAACGACAACGACGACGACGGCAACGATGATGACGATGAAAACGTTAAGGAGTGGGCGGCATCCAAAGTGCTGGAGTGCTAGTGCCGGATTGCCGACCAGGAGTTGAGTGAGAGACCTAAAGTATTCCCTTTAGCCCCACAACGCTACCAAACACCACCAGCAGCCCCTCTTCTCGTATAACAATCCCATTTGGTACGATAAAGGAAATGCCACACCACTGTGACAACAACACATTTGGCTGTTGGAGCTGGAACACCAAAAGCTAGAGTGTACCGTAGCCTGGATAGTCATTCTCGGTTTTGTCTTCGTCTTCGTCCTAAGCATCGCACATGGTAACATACCATATTCTATAGGAATAGTGAAGTTCCATATGAAAACCCTGACTCAGAACCTGCAACTTGCAACAGACAACAACAGAAGCAATAACAACAACGTTGTAGATTGTCAGTCCGCTCTTCATATGCTCCATTGCCGACCTAACACTGGCACCATCAGTACCATCAGCACCATGAGCACCATGAGCACCACCAGCAGCACAGTCAATGCCACTAACTGTTGGGTTCTCTTTTGGTTCAGTTTGTTGAATTTTTAGTTGCTGCTGCTGTTGCTGCTGCTGCTGCTTCTGCTGCTGTTAGTGCTTGTGCTGGGTTCGTTCCCATTTTTAGTACCCAGCTTGGGGCTTTAGCTCTAACTCTAACTCTGTGGCTGATGTCGTCTCTCGCCTCCCATTTACCATTTACCATCTCCCATCTACCGTCATCCGTCTGCTGGTTTGTTGGTTCTGGTTCTCAAGCGAGCACATGGCTTACGACGACCAGTTGCCATTTGCGCAACGCAGCCAAGAAAATAATAATAATAATATAAAAAAAACAACAACAACAACAACAACAAAATACAAACCAACTAACACCACAACAGCAGCAACATCGATCGATGTGTTTGTGGACAAAAATACTCAAAGTACTCATACTCTGGTACTCGTATTAGCCTAAGTCTAAGGCCAAAAATATGACTAATTTGATGGCTGCCACGGGATTTGGTATGAGTATAACCAACTTATATTTGGGTTAAATATATATTTATATAACTGATAAATATGCTACAATATATATATATAAATTATCTAATTCAGCTGATCAACTGAGCTTAAGTTAATCTTATGAAGACAGAACAAAATCTTGATGGAAATATCAAATGTATTTTGGAATACGTTTTTGAGTACAGTAGTAACTCGACTCTCAGTTACAACTCATTTTCACACTCACATATTTGCAGGTTCAAAAACTTTTTGACCTCGATACTTGCAACATTTTTTATTTTTTTACATATGTTCTTCGTGCTTCCGTTGCATTTCAGTTAACAAAGTTCGGGGAAGTACAAACGCATTCACGTTTGTTAACAAAAACTGACAACTGTTTGAATCTATGGGGAAGTATCGTCCACTATATGCATATATATATATATGTGTTGACAGCATTTTAGTTTTCAGTTAAGGTCCTTTTAAGTTGCATAAAACCAGTAGCTTCGGTTCTTGCGTGCATTGCGTGCAAAAAACGGTTTATTACTGTATTTAAATTAGGCTACGATTCATTTTAAGCTTGATCCCAGGAGAGGGCTAAAATACTTACCATATTAAACATATTAATGATGATTTCTATAGGTGCAAATATTAATATATATCAAACTGAATAAAAACTATAAATAATATTACAAAAAATTATAATTATATTTTTTTTTAAATATAAAATTTAATTAATCAATTAAAACTGTACCCATAGAATTTATATATAATATCATATGGAATATAATAATATAGTATTTATATAGAAACTGCAACAAACTTATCTTATTAGTTGATTTTTTAATGGGTGAACCGAGACTGCAAGTTCCAGACATAGGCATATTGCATTTAATTATTGCATCTGAATATTGCACGATAGCTTTGCATTCTATGGTTTAAGTTTCTGAAACGATCTTGGTGTATATATTAATATTTTATCATATATTTTAGTTTTGTTTTAGATCAAGTAATATCTATAATAAGGATGTGCTATTATTAGTTCTATAAGAAATATTAGAGAAGCTTGAACTTAAGCTTGAAAGGATTCTATTGAATATATCTGTATTTATATAAAGACCCTAACCCTATATAACCCTAAGCTAATGTTATCTAACCCTAATCTCAATGTTATCCCTTTAAGGAATCCCATAAGGGATAAGAGGTAATAAACTATCCTTTTGAACTAGCTTTAGGACATTTCTATGATCTTGAATATGTTATATATAAATGTAATATATATAAAGAATAATTATTTAATATTAGTTAATAATTGAGTTACTTTCCCTTTTACTTTACATTAACATTAAGAATGATCAGAAGTGATCAGGAATGTTGAGAACTATTTAGGAAACATTCATGGCTAAAGAATGGGCTAATGAAGTTCCCACAGTTCATTATAAGTTTTCCCTTGGGGTGTACGTGTGTTCTCAATTTTGGTTGAAAGCGCGTTGATTATTGCAGGAAACTATGCCAAATCAAGTTAACTTTTGTAGACCTTCTCCGTACAGCTATAGCTTTTGCTTTTGCTTTTGCTTTAGCTTTGGCTTTAGCTGTAGCTTTGGTATCCGCTGCAGACCGTTGTGTGTCATCAAAGCAAACAATTCGTAAACAAAATAAAATAAAATAAAAAACAAAAAAAAAAAAAATGAAGAAAAAAGAAACAACACACACACACAAAAAGGAAAACAAAATGCTTTTCGAGCACTGGCGATAAAAACCTCAAAAACCTGAAAACCGAATGCGTCATGCGGCTCAAAAAAAAAGCACACACACACATACACAGAGAGAAAAAACGAAAAACCAAAAACAGAAAACAAAAATAAAATACAACTGAACTTGTGGTGATTGTATGAGTATTACGTGTATTATGAGTGCTACGAGTATTGTTTGTTGTCTTTATTATATTTGGGTTGTGCGTGGGTAAAAATGTTATCGATTGTTTTCATTTTCTTTCTTATTTATATTATATCTTTGTTGTATTTTATATATATATATATATATATTGTTGCTTTGAGCCTGAACGCACTGGCGGCTCAATTTGTAAAACTCCAATGACTTTAGCCTGGCCACAATTCAAGGATATCTCACAACACTCACAACGGGCCGCCTATTAACTTTGACTGGCATCCAGCCAGCGCAATATGTGAAGAGTCCTAACAATGCCAATGCGCCGCCGTCACTGTCGTAGTTATCCTTAAGCGCGAAAGAACAGAGAGACAGCAACAAAGTGGATAAAGAGGAGAAGCAGAGATGGAACAGGTCCTGGAGCTGGCCATGGCAAGAGCCAGAGTTAGTAGCAGTGAACGATTTTTAGCCATTGGCGCCTGCAGCTACATTTTGGCTATTCGGCGCACTGCGAGACAAGCACACACATAAACATTCACACACAGACATACATATACATATATATATATATATAAATATATATATATAGTTGTGTGTATACGAACACACTCACACACATGTCCATATCCACAAGCTAAAACCTCATTCATTTAGTTTTCGTAGAGCGACAGCAACAATAGTTTGTTTCAGCAGGTTGATAGGCAGCAAAGGGGGAATAAGGAGTAGCAAATGGAGTAGAGGAGGGAAACAGTGCTCTTTACCGACTGTCCTGGTTGTCCGTATTGTCCCGTCTGTCCTAGCTGTCCTGACTGTTGTTGGGCAGCCTCAACTCATGGCCCAATGCATAAAAAGCCAAGGGAAGCGACAGACACACACAAACACACACACACATGCGCACACACATAAAGGGTGCCAAAGCCAACAGTTAGAGCTAAACTATACTTCTATAGCTATGGAACACCCTTTATAACGGCACACATTTCAGGCCGTACTCATGCTGTCAGTCGTATAGTTAGTCGCTACGTTAGTCTATAAGTCTGTCGCTCAGTCGGTCTATAGGTCTGTCGGTCTATTCGTCGCTCACTTTGCCATTCAACGAGCCCAACGTGTAGAAGAACGATGTTAAGGCAAACGTACGAACGAACGCAGGACGCGGCGCACTGAGACAGGATTGTACATTCGTTCGAGGGTGAACGCCACACTACTCTGTCGTACAGTCGTACATCCTTACACCCTTACACCCGTACAACCGTACAACCGTACACCCTTACACTACGTACTACGCCTGACAGCCAACAACTACCACCCAAAATATAAAGCAACCCAACCCAATTTAACCCACACAAGGCATACACAATCCAGCCACCCAACCACCCAGCCACCCAACTCCCATTCTCATTCTCATCCTTCATGTTGTCGTTGTCGTTTGTTTGTCACAATAGGGCAAAAGTTTCACTGTAACCGTTATGCGACCCACAGACCTCCCCCCGAGCTCAATGTATAGCCCAAATGTCTGCAAACCAAGCCAGTTACCATCCAACCATCCAACCATCCAAGCACCCAACCAACCAACCAACCAACCAACCAGCCACCCACTATACGAACTGACAGCCCAGCTACGTTGTCGGCATCGGCATAACGAACACCACACACATACACACACACACACATAATCACAAACACACATATACAAACACAGCAACAAACAAACAGCAATTGCACAGCATACAACATAAACGACTTGAGATTGCTCTAACATAATTGTATCTGAGGCATAATATTACAGTAGATTCTCGATTGTAAGGATTAGTAGGCACCGAGGAGATACTGAAGAATGCATTTTCCAGTTTAAGAAAAGAATAAACTTCTCCAAAAAATTTAATAATGCCCTCAATAGACATATCATCAGTAGATACTGTAGATCCAAACTGTGGGCAATCTCTTCAAGAGCAAAGTCCTAAATAAAGAATCATATTTATTCCCTAAGTTCGAGCACTTAGCAGTTAGTCTTTTGGGAGTATTTGCTTAACACTCTTTAGAAAATATAGTTTCAGATATCAGAGCTTTAACGTGATAACCCAAGTAGATATGGAATGTGTCAAAAGTCGGCAAAATTCGTCAATTCCCTTTGTATTTCATGATTTTAGGGTATAAAAACTTGCTCTGAAATGCGATGGACTATACATATATATATATATATATATATATATATATATATAAATTTATATATATATAGCTATAGTAAATATACACACACACACATAGACATACAAATGCGTACATATACTGAAAGCATTAAGCTTTCATGCGTGTGTTTGTGTGTATGTACGAAACTTTTATTGTCAGCACAAACATACACACACACACACACACACACAGAGACACAAATACATGCTGCATGTTGCCTCTGTGCTTGAACGAAGGATAAAATGCTGCAAATTCACGGCAACAACAGCAACAGCAACAAAATACGGGGCATGGCGAACGGTACGTATACGTATCCATCAGATAGAAAAGGCATCGAGCAGCATGCTGAAATAATGAAGCAAGGACTCGACTCGTTTCTGACTCGATTCAATGCTCGACGCTCGCCTCGATTTCGATTCAAACCTTGGCAGGCAGTCGACTTGGCTTTAGCTTTAGCTTTGGCTCTGGCTACGACTATGGCTATAGCTATGGCTGCGGCACTTGGTTGTGAATCTAGACATGGCCTGGTCTCTGGGCCAGAATGAAAACGAAAATGGAAAATGTGTTATTTCGTTCATGGCGCATGAAAGGAGGAGTTGAATAAGCAGTGGCGGAAGGGCATTGTTGGTGGAAAGGAGCAACACTGACAAGGATATTGCTGACTGCCTGGCTGCTGCTTGCTTGCTTGCTGCCTGCTGCCTTGGCTGCCTGCTGCCTTGGCTGCCTGGCTGATTCGTGGTGTTGATGATGATTACAGCGATGCGCAGATAGAAACTGGTAGCCAAGCGGCATCTAGGAGCTATCCAAACAGGCGAATGCGAATCGAGGCAAAAAGCGTTTGCTTGCTTCTTTCCTTTCAATACGAATTTTCAATGTTGTTGTTGTTATTGTTAGAGCTGTTGTTGCTGCTTCTATTATTGTTGTTGTTGTTAGGAAAAGTCTAACACGCCAAGAATGTACAACGTTGTTCTTGCTGCCGTTGCCGTTGCCTGTTGTAATGTGCTTCTCCTTGTTTTTCAACAAACAGCAGCAGCAGCAGCAACAACAACAACAGCGAACATAGGAATATCAGAGGGAAAGTGGGGTAAGGAGACAGCAGCAACAGCAGCAGCAGCAGCTTCTAGTCAAGTCTCTGAGCCTTTGGATTGGTTTTGGTTTCAATTTGAAGATGGGGTCGAAACAGTCAGAAAACCCCAAAAATATATATATATATATATATATTTATATGGATGAATATATATGTGTATTTCCACTAGAAATGTTTATTAAATTTCTTGCATTTAAGCTTTGAGTTGTACTTTCTGTTGTCTTATGTGTGTATAAATATATATATGTGTGTGTGTGTGTGTGTGTTGTGTGTTTGCTGAAAATTAGAATTCGACTGCCACAAGCCAAAGACAATGGATTTTAGTTTCTTAGCAACCAATACATACATGATGACATATACACAGATATATATATATATATATATATATGCATACACAACAAAAAGCACATATACGCACTGACACATACACACACATAGACACACATTGGCTTAGTATTAATGATTAAATGCATATAAAATTTGATGTGCAATTAGTTGAACAAGTTTTCAGTATTAAAATCATTGTAACCAAACTTGTAGATAATGTAAACATATCGTATGCATATACATACATATATAGATAACTAATTAAGAAATTTATATATATATATATATATATATATACATATATATATTTTAACATATATACAAAAAGACTTAAATTAAATTTATGCAATAAAAGAAGCAAATTAATATAAAATGGACCACAATTAGTGCAACTGTTTGTCAGAGGCAGAAGAAACCTTAACTGATACTCAGAACTATATAGAACTATATATATTATTGATCAGCAAAAATAACTGACTTGATTTAGCTATATATTTTTATATATATTGTTTAAAAACTGCAAGAACTGAAGACACAAAATTCATTATTAAAATTTATTGATATCATCATAAGTTTCTCAAGTTTACGTTGCATATTGTATTATAAAAAGGACATGTAGAAAGCTCATTTTATAAAGTATTTACATTTAGACTATTTTTAATTTATATTGAAAATTTCAAAAAGATCGTATAATTAATAGAAAAGTTGTTCATATAGAAACTTTATCCTATTGCAGCACTGCGCGATATAAGAGCGGCTGCCAACAACCTAGAGTGCGTGTGCTTCTGTATGTAGAGGTGTGTATGTGTGAGTATACGCATATCTGCACATATATAACTGCATAATATATTTGTAGATATACCCCAATTTTACATTTCATTTCCAACGAATCAATTCATTTGCCATATGTTGTTGCGATCATAATCCAAATACACCGGCAACATCTTTCTTTGTATAGTTAATGCCAAAATAGTTTAAATAAAATATATATATGGGTAATAAGGATATATAAATAGGTCAAGATATTAATAAATATAAAGTATATTATATAGATTAAGCTATAACTAACGCATAAGCTCTATATATCCTATGCAAAATATCTTGAAATTCTGCTGCTACTTTGCGGTATCTTTGAAGCAACTTTTAAGCGGCTGAGAAACTTTTCAAGACTCAAATGCTCTTTATTATTTGTTATATAAACTATCATATAACGAATTTTAAATACTCTATAAAATAGTTAACTATTATGAAATATGGTATTTGTATATAAAGCTTATACTATTGTTATTTAACTATTATTACTTATTACTATTATTGATTGTAAACTATATAAAGTTTCATTGAACTCAACTTTCAGCGAGTTGCAGTCACAAAGTTATCCATAAATTGGAGCTTCTGAATATATATAGAAGAGATAATTATATAAATAAGTTAGAACTGTAAAGGATTTAATTAAGTTAATTTTGACATTTGTAAGTTGCAATTAGTTACTTAAACATTTCGATAGCGAAACAGTTAAAAGGCACAAAACTCTTTCAATCTGCTTTATTTAAATACATATATTCATTGTCAATGGACATGCGAATAGTTGTACTCGTTTTGCTTTCTATTGGTAGAATATGAATATACATATATATATATATATATATATATATATATGTATGTGTTTGTGTAAAAATATAGCTTGACCCACTAATTGGCTGTGGAGTATTAGAACGAGTTGACCTGCTGAAAGTTTTCATTGGGTGCAAGCAGGTGGTGAACATGACACCTCATAAGGCAGGCCTAACAACAAACCCACCTCGAGCTATGGCTAAATCCCGCTGCGGAAGGTCAACTCAATGGTGTGGCGCGGCAAGCAATAGTTGGCAGTATGAGCTTAGGGGGAGTGGGAGGAGTGAAATAAAGAGATGGTGAAACCGCAGGCAATGTGCAAATTTTTGGGTAAGTGAGAAGCAAACGCTTAAATGGATGTGGAGCAAGCCGGCGTCTGGCTTGGCGCCATGCGTGTATATTATGGTGTGTGTTTTGTGTGTGTATGTGCTTGTGTTTGTTGTGACCCAAATACATACATACATACAGCATACCCATTGAATGGGCCGCCTGTTCATTCAGACAATCCAAAACACTTGCCTGCAAATTTCGCCCAGTCACATGTCAAAGTGCGTGGAGGAGTTATGCAAATTGTGTGAAGGATGCTGCAGGATGTTGCAGCATGTTGCTATATGCACGTTGTTGCAGTATGCCGTATATAGTGTATGAAATGCTAGGCAATGCCATAGGTGTCCTTGTTGCATTTGTTTGTTACAATATCAGCTCCTTTTTGTTGCTGTGTCGCGTCTGGCAATGGCAACAACAACAACAACAACGATAACAGCAAAAGCAACCGCAACAATGCAACAAACTGTGTAGACGCCACAGGCAACTCCTATGGGAAAGAGTTAAAAAGTAAGGCGTGTTGGGGAATGCGGTTAAAGAGGAGGATACGCTTAATCAGCGTCTCTGGGCAACTGCTGGGCAAGCAAGGCGTGAATCCTTACAGGATTTTCATACGACAAGCGAAAGTTTCTGCACCATTTTCTTTTTTTTTTGTTTGCATTTTTATGTGCGTACTTGTCTGCGTGTGTGTGTGTGTGTGTATATATTATTTTTGTTTGTTTTTTTAATATTTTTTTTGGTTTTTTTGTTTTTGTTTTCTTTCTTTTTATTGCTGTTGCCTCGCCGTGAAAAGTGAAAAACCTTGTAACCCCTTCGTCGTAAAGCGGCTGTGAACAGCGCAGCTGGCCGAATAAACTCCTAGCTGTTACTTCTCTGCTCTGACTCTGCTCGTGTCAACAGCGAGGTTGCGTCAACGTCAACGTTAACGTCAACGGCAACGGTAACGTTGGCAGCGTCATCGGCAACGTATTTTCAATTTATGGTTTTTATATGCAAGGAGCTAGAGACGTGGCAATACATACATACATACATACGCACACGCATACGTAAACACAATCGGTGCCACAATCGGAGCCATAGACGAAGCTGCTACTGTTGGTGCAACTAGAGCTGTAGCTGTTGCCTCCGCCGTAGACATAGACCCAATGCCAATGCACCCCGTTGTGAATTGTGTTTAGCGTACAGAGTGGGGAGGCATCTCTCTGTATTCGTATCTATGTGTGTGTGTCTGTGTGTGTGTGTGTAACGGGCTAAGCCTGATTGTGGGTGCCGACGAGTGTGTTGAGTGCCTGGCGGCGGCTGCTGTTGCTGTTGCATCGTCTGCTGCTGTATATTTTCTATAACTGAAATAGAGCCCCCCCCCAACCCAAACTTGCAACCATTTAGACGCTAACCAACAACCCCACTAGCAAGCCCATCTAACTGTAAATTCGCAGCGCATGTGAGTTATGACAGGCAACGCGATTGCTAAAGCTGCTAACAGCGCTGTTAACGTCTCAGTTGGCTTCGCAGTCAGCGTTTGTTTTGCATTTTTCATGCTGCCTGCGAAAAGCAGCAGACAAACGGCGACCTTGAACAATTTATTTTTGTTGTTGCCTTTGTTGTTGCCTGCTTTTTATTTATTTATGGTATTTTGTGTTACTTGACTCTCTCTTATTTCTTGTTGCTGCTGCTGCTGCTACTGCTGTTATAGCTGCTTGTATGGACCCTTTATAATATATGCATGCCACTCAGTGAGGCAGTCAGTCAGTCAACCAGACGGCAGACAGCAGACGGCAGGCAGCAGGCAGCAAGCAGCTACCGGCAACCTGCCATTCAAATTCATCAACAACATTAAGCAAAACCAAATGGAGAAATGTTTTCCCCTATATATTCCCCTTTTCCCTTTCCTTTTTTTGTTTTGTATTCAATACAACAAACAAAGTCAAGCAACCACCAATACAGCAAACCATCCATTCATCCATCTATCCACTTAAAACATCCACCACTTTATTCAATCTATCATTAGTCAATTCAGTATCATGCTCATCCTCAACGCTGCTACTGTCTTGCCCCTTAGCCAACAACCCCTCTAACACCTATCGCCTTCACTGTTTGCCAGCGAAAGTGTTACGTTCAATGCTCCCATTTGATGATTCTGTCGTTTTGGCGCTTTACCAAAAACATTCGCCAGGATATGGTAACAAGTGGTTCTCTCTCCTCTCTGAGAGTTGTGCAAAAAGCGAAAATAAAAACGACAACCCAACCCCTTACTTAACCCTACTCAACCCTATAGCCATTGGCTTGCGGTTAATCTCTTTATAGACAACAAAACGAAATGTAAAAAAATGTGTTAAGTTATTTCGACTATGGCATATCCTTGAGGCAACTCGCACATATCCTGGCAAATTGTACACATTTTGGGGACAACTAAAATATATACTTTATCCTTAAGAATACCCAATGCAGCTAGAAGTTGGTTATATTATTTTATAGTATAAACATTTATATATGCTTTATGGTGTTGGAGTTGCTTTCTTCCACTTCTTATGAATTAAGTTAATTGCTGACAATTATCTACGGGAAACTTAAAGTACTCCGCGGAGTTTATTGGCTTACCCTAACACTCCTTGCTTCATTCCTTTACCCTTTAAGCTTGTACTTAAGAGCTGATATGGAACATGTATATATATAGCTATATAAAACTATCTATTTTACAGTCTGACTGTTACATACATTGTCATAAAGCTAACACACCCTGTTCAATCAATTAAAATGTGTGTAGAGTGTGCGGCAAAGGGAAATTATTTAACAGCTGTTTTTGGGGATTGTCGTTGATTTCTTATTCTTTTGTTTTTCATTTTTTTTGCTCTTTGTTTTCTTCTTTTATTGCTGAAACGCGTTTCACGTTGTTCTTTTAATTAGGCGTGAAAAACTCTCAATGAATGTTGCCTCAAGTATGTATGTGTGTGTGTGTGTCTGTGTGTGTTTGAATGAAGTTACAAAGGGACACGCTAATGAGTGTGATTGGGCGAAGGTCAGTTTGAAAAAAAAAATGGTGTGAGATCTGGAGTAGGATGGAGGGGTAACATTGCCATAAGTCGTATGCCATAACTTGCAACTTGTTGCATGAATGTTGTTTGTTAAGTACGAATATAACGGTACTTTAATCCGATTGTCAACAGCCACTTGAAATGATTATAAGCTGCGAGCTGTGGCTGTGGCTGGTGTCCTTCAAAAAGGATTTGTATGTTGGGGTACCAAAGTTTGTGCGAATAAAACATACACTCAGAATGTTTGTCTGATATTCATATGATAATTAACTGATTTATGTGCGTTAATAAACTACAGTAAAGCCACATTAAAAGGAATAACTACGCTTTATCTATAAATATTTATATTATGAGCTCATCAAATCGATTCTTGAGATTGAATTTGGTTTATAGATTGGAGGCGCAGAAAAGCTTAGATTAAGAGGCATAATAATAAGAATATAAGGATGTATTAAGGATATGATACATGCTATAAAATAGTGAATTATATAAATGTAATTTTGAATAAAGGAAATATCAAAGCACAGCAAGTTGCCTTTGAGACATTGGATAAAAATTTCTGTCATATGTTAAGAAATATCCTTGATCACAAACACTTAAGTAAGCCAACTTGAAAGGACCTGCAATCAATCAGGTAAGCTCTAGATAAGCTTTATATTATTTGGGCATATACAGATCATGCTGTAAGCTATATAAAAGTATTCAGTATGATCCTTCTTTAGATGTCTTTCCTATCCTTAAGAAAACTCAACTTTTAAGAGAAACTCTAGAGAGAGAAACTCTACAGTTCACTTTTGTGTTTAAGTATTTCGATTAGTTGTTATAGTTTTTTGCCAAAACAATTAACACAATTGTTCAGCAATTGCCTAACTTAAGTTAAACCCACAAAAGAATTGCGTTTAATTTACTCTAAAAGGATATCTGTGATACCCTTGAAAGGATATGTTTGGTTTACCAAAAAATCCACAAAAACCACTCGAAAAACAAAGCTGTAATCAAACCTGTAACAAATTTTAACTAGGTTACTTTGGACTTTCTTCTATAGTTGTATATAATTCGCATTAAAAGAAAAAAAAAAGAAAAAAAAATACTATGCGTAATACAGACTGGATTCCCCTTCACCCTCCTTTACGCCTCACTATGCTGCTCTTGACCACAAAGTGGCGTCCAAAATGAAACGTTGTACATCGCTCAATATTTCATATGCATATGGACATGTGCTGCTCTCTGTACGTATTGGTGTATGTATGCATGTGTCGAGTGTGCGTGTGTGTATGTCAGTGTGTGTGTGTGTGTATCCATAAGTGTATTTGCATTTGCGTCAACACACGTTAGTGTTAGCACAACGTCGCACGTTACGTATACGTAACATGCAACTATTTAGTTTCATCGAGAGTCGCCATACCGACTGCTGTCCCCCATGGCTTATAACCAACTCTCTCTCTCTCTACCTCTCTCCACAACTCTCTTCACCAAATACATCCCCTTCTCTTTCACATACAAATAGTTGCACCCTTTAAGTAACATCCTGCTGTACTTTCACCTAAGCCCAATCCCTATCTTATTCACTGTTGACCATACTTGGTAAGCTACAACACAACACAACACAACACAACACAAGGCAACACACAACACATGACATTCTACTAAACTTGGCGCCGGATTGAGTTCAGTGCACAGACGATGATGACGATGACAACAACGTTGCCATTGCTATTGCTGTTGCTGTTGCTGCTGCTGTTGCTACTGCTGTTGCTGCTGCTATTGCTGATGAAGTTGATATTTCTCCTATACTGCACCCCATTTCCATAACCATTATCCATATACAACTCCTGCAATGAACGTTATGGCAATCACTACTGACCAGAGTTACTGCTGTTGTTGCTATTGCTGCTGCTGTTGCTGTTTTTGCTGCTGCTGTTTCAGCTGGCTGATGTAAGTGCTCGTCCAGACATGAGTGCGCCGCCAGCTGAATCTCAAATCTGGTTGCTAAATGGTCTGTATGCTTTCTAATATAAAGGATACCCCTCTAGGGTAACTATAATGTAAGATTACCAAGATGGTACAGTAAATACTATTAGAAGTTGCCAGCGAAACTTATAGCTAAGAATATTAAAGTCTTAACTTTGTTCTAAATATCAGCAATATATATACAAAATATATTGGAATAAGACACAACTTTTCTATACCTAAGAATATCTCCACGAGCGATCTTCTACTTGTGTCCTTTATAACTTTACAAATCTTCCTTTCTAAACATTAAAACAAAAGCTTATCATATATATTAAATCTAGCTGTCTAGATAGCATTTATATATTAATATAAAGTGTAAGGACATTTCTTGATTTAAATCACTTTATAATGTCCTTTCAACTGCATTATTTTTATTGGCAAAAATGTTGTGTAACAAAATATTTTCTCTATTTTTTTTGTGACAGTTTTATGTGTGAAAAAATTTGTTAAAATTTGTGAATTTTAAATATTTTTTACATTACCTTTAAATTATTTTCATTGCATACACTGAGAGAATTTGATATATATATACTAACAGCTAACATATGTGACAGATTTTAAAAATTGCTTTGTATTTTGTAGCCAGTGTTGCATAGCGTGTAAAAGCTTTGAAATTATTCGTTTTACTAACTGTATTCATAAAAGCTTTTTGAACTCGCACCCAAAAAACAAAAAAACTTCATTTCATGTAGACCGAAAATCATTTTGCAACACTATGCGTATACTTAATATTTAGCCTGTTACAATGGCGCTGCACATATCCCTGTCTCCTGTCTTCTGTCTTCTATTTCGATCCCAATTCCCCTTACCCTGCTGGCATCCAGCTTACTGACAGTTCAATTGTGGCGCCGTTGACGTCGCCGAGTGTGCATACACACTCACACAGGAGCATACACACATACACATACAGTAGACGAGACGAGACGAGAAATTTATGCGGCTCCAACTCAACCCAAATGTATCCAACCACCACATGGCACTAGCTGAACTGAACCAAACCAAACCAAACCAAAAACCCAACCCAATCCAACCCAACCCAATACTATAGGCAACACCAACTGAACGAAACCAAACCAAATGAAAACCAACCCAATCCACGCTATTGCCCAAAAAGCAATGTGAACTAAGTAAAAACCCAACCAGGCCCAGCCAGTCCCAGTCTAAGTCCCAGTACCAGTTCCATAGTCAGTCCCAGTTACCAGTACCAGTAACAGTGCCAGTGCCAGTGCCATAGAGCGAAGCATCATCATCATTCCCCGTTTGCTCCATGCTGTTCCATCGTAGCAGCAGCAACAACCACCCAAAAAACCCAACACCAACACCAACACCGAGTCATTCGGGCAGGGCCCGGCATGGCCCATACCCAACCATGCCCATCGTACACCCCATTGCCATTTGGTTATTTGTATGGAATGATGTTGGCGAAACGACACAGCGACGATAAAACAAAACGACAAAGCGACTGAACGTAGCAACGATACGACAACTGAACGAAACGACGTTGCGTCTGTCAGACAGTTGCCTCCGCCACGAATGTACTTTGGGTGGGTTTTTGTGTTGTTGTTGTTGCTGCTGCTGCTGCCACTACTATGCGAATGTGTGTGTGTGTGTTTGTGTGTAAGGCTGTGTGTGTATGGTGTTTGTGTGTATGATGTCGTAGTCAGATAGATTAAATCGATGGAAATGTAGGACTGTATACACATACACATACACATACACATACACAAACACACACACAAGATACACACAGCCAGTCATCTAACGAATGAATGCGACTTGTTGTTGTTTTTGTTGTTGCTGTTGTTGTTGGTGTTGTTGTTGCTGCGGCAAAATACAACAACTGGCAACCAACGCATCACAGCAGCAACAGCAGCAAAAGAACCAGAAGCGTCGCTTTTAAGAGGGGTTTTTATTATTAACTAAAATATATATATAAATATTCACTTAGTTATCTTTCATTATAAAAATGAAACTATTAACTTTTTTTTTATTTATTTATTTAAAAATTTAGTTTCATTATTCTTTTTTTAATTAAAATAACATATGTTATTAAATATAAATAATAGACTTAAAAATTTAATAAAATAATAAATATTAATATATATAGTATAATTTATAAATTATTAATATTTAATATGAAATGGAAAAACGATAAATAAATAAATATATATATATAATAATAATAATATTAAATAATAGATAAATAAAAATTGAATAAAGTATATTAAGGAATTTAATAAAAATTAACGATAAATAAATAAGCATATATATAATAATAATAATAATTGAATAAAATAATTTTTTTTTATCGTTTATTTATTATTATTATTATTATTATTATTATATATAATTAAAGAATTTAATAAAAATAAAATTAATAGTAGATTATTTTAAAATTATAATATAAAAATAAAAACAAAAAATATATACTCAATAATTCAATAATAAAATATTATAAAAAACATATTAAAAATATTAAAAATACATATTATTATTAAAACTAAAAAATTAAAAAATTTCATAAAAAAAAATAAATATATGGATAACAAATAAATATTTAATATAAATTTTTTTATTTTATAATTTTAATAATAATTTAATTATAGTATTTATCCGATATAATAATTATAATAAGATATACTGATTTTTAATTAATTTTATTCAATTATATAGACAATATTGTAGCATATTAGTTAATATTGTTAATCATTATAGAATATAATCTTATATTATTCCACGATTTTATACCGATTGATGGTTTGCTTTGACTACGCCTCTGTCTTACCGCATTTTCAGCTTTGTTTGCTTTCATATGCTTACTTATAGATGTGTGTGTATATATGTGTGTTAGTGTTTGTATGTGGTAAGTGTATGTATGTATACAAATGTATTTGTATGTATATATATATATGTGTGTGTGTGAATGTGTATATTTATGTGCTTCTGTGTCTGTATGTGTATTTGTGTTCATATAAATGCGCATGTACTTGAGTATATCATATAGTGTTGTATATATACAGTGAAAGCTCTTACTAATGACATGCCTGATAGTTACTAAAAAAATAAAAAGCCCTTAGTAAGGATAATGGATCATACACCTCATGTTAAGCCTTAAAGTTACAATTTCAACTAACAAAACACTTAACAAAAAATGAACAATAATTTCTCTATAGACTATAGACTGTTTACTGTATATGATTTTGCGTACTGTAGAATAGTCAATATGTAGAGGGGACGGGTGGTGGGCTTCAGGTTGATAAGCCTTCAAATCGAAATCATCAAAGCGAACACCCACAATCGAACTGATTGCTGTGATATGAGAAGCGCATAGAACACCTCAAAAGCAGTATAAAATATCAATAAATACTGAACATTTCGTGCAACAAAAAAAAAAAGAGACAAAAACAAAAAAAAATCAAACGAAAATGTAACACGACCTATAAATAGTTAATATAGCATTACTATTAATACCGTTATGTTGATTTAAGCCTTATAGGGAACGGTACAAAGCGAGTTGAAAGCATATTTTCAAACAGAGTTAAGTATCAGATAGATTCTATATATAGGTAACAGAGAGTGAAAGCGATCACCGGAGCACCTCTTGAAAATTTTATCTATATGAGAATGTATATTAATATAACAAGCTGGATCTTACGATATGCGACGATACTATCCTACACTCTTCGCTATATGCGAGTTTATCTGATAGATAATCTATGCAATAACCCTTTCAGTTTCTTATAATGAAACAATCTTCTAACTATATTGTTGATTACTTTTAAATAGATATATACTATAGAAACTATAGTATATTATATATATAACCCTAATTAATACTGTGAATGAGACTTCTTTATATATCCTATACAAGCTTTATATAATCATCATATAGAAATAAACATATTTCCTTTCTAGAACAGGTTCACAATTTCAAATTTGCCGCCCAAAAGAAATTTGGCGAAAACGTTGAAATTTTGAACTGTTTAACGCTGGCTTGGTGCATTTTAAGTTCATGTGAGCTACAAATAGAATTGTTAGTGAACCAGTTGTAAATAAAGAACCAACCACAGACTCCGGCTTGAACCTTTCGTAGACAAAGCAGAGCCCCAACTGGCAACAACAACGTCAAGGAGAACGTTTCGGTTGCTGTTGCTTTTGCGCTGTTGCTGCTGATTTTTATTTTGTTTTTGTTTTTTTGGTTTTTTTTTCGTTAATGTTGCTGCTATTGATGCTGATGCCAGTGCTGTTGCTAATGCTGCTGCGGCTGATGTTGATGCTGATGCTGCTACTCTCGGTTCACTGCGGCGATGTTGTAAAAGTTTTGCGCACAAATCAGCAATGTTACCCTCACACATAAAAACACCCATACATGCATACGCATAGATTGTATGTGTGCAGAAGGATACGCAAAGTGTATGAAATAAAAATACGAAAGCAGCAGCACCAACAGCAGCAGCAATAGCAATAGCAGTAGCAACAGCAACAGCAACGTCAAATGGCATTTCCAATGCTCCAAGGCGAACAATGAATGCCACAGCAGCAACAGCAACTACAGCAATAACAGCAACAGCAGCAGCAGCAGCGGCATCAGTAGCAGCACCAGCAACATCGTTAGGGCTTAAACCAGCTACCAAAATTCCCTATACCCAACTCAGCCCACTGCCAATTGAGCCAACATATTGCTACCGCCCCACTCTTAAGTTTTGTCAAGGCTTAGTGGCAGCATGGGAGGGAGGGTGGTTGGGGGTTAAAGTCGATGGTACCCAAAACATTGACGCTGCGCTGCGTCGCACATTTTCAATGCGCTCGCCTCGAAATGGTGGAAAATGCGCGTCCGTTGTTAGTCGGAAAACGTCGTCATCCGTCGACGGTTGTTTGGCTGGCTTGGACCAGGTCTGGCCCCGGCCTGTTGGCTACAGCGCTGCCTCGACTTGGCTTGGCTTGACTTCACATCGCATGGCATGGCATGGTATGGCATGGCTCGGAGTTCGTTATGCGCTAACTGCAAATAACGCAACAACAACAACAGGAACGGCAGCAACACCAACAACAACAAGAATAATACTCAATTTATATAAAAGCGAACGAGGCAAAATTATACGAATGCAACTTCGGCAACTGTTTCGGCTGAGACACGAGCTCCATTATATGTGGAAAAATGGCAGGGGGGGAGGCCATGAGGAGCGTGTGCAAAACAAAGAGCCACCCAGTTACCAGCAATAGCAACAGCAACAGCAACAACAACAACAACAACGACAACTACAGCAGCAACAGCAACAGCAGCAGCAGCAGCAGTAATCGCCTTCTATTTCTCTGTCTCTCTCTCTCTCTCTCTCTCTCTCTCTCTCTGCTACACTTACACATTACCTCTCTTGTCTTCTCTTTCACACTCGCTCTCTCTCTCTCTGTCTTTCTACTATATGTGTGCTTTTGTGTGTTTGTGTGTTTGTGTGTGTTTGTGTGTGTGTGTATGTGCAATGCCATCACGTCAGCCAAGCAACGAAGCAAGCAAAGCAATCAGCAGTCAGTCGGGTCAGGGAATGGGGAATTGCTGTTGTTCTACATGTGTGTGTGTGTGTGTGTGTGTGTGTGGATATATATAACTATGTGTATGTGAATTAATGTATATATATATATGTGTGTGTGTGTGTGCTGCTAAGCCGCTGCCAGCCAACAGCCGCAGGGGCCCCCTCAAACACGCAACAACCACCCACTTTTATCAGTCAGCAAAAGGTCGTTCGGCTATGTAGTTGAATCTGTTGCCGTAGAAGACAAAGCTGTAATGATCATTACTAACATTAATAACAATCCCAACAATTGTAAATTAGAAGAATCATATAAATGAGAATTGTATAAATGTTGCACCTGACTGACTGATAATTGCCATTGCTCAAGATCATTTCGCATGGCGAATGATTATTTGACAGATCGATAAAAAACGATAACTAAAATTGCTTTAACTAAAATTATACTTTAATAAAACTTATCTGTAGCATAATATATATATATTTACTACAAACTGTATAATGTTTAGTTGAAATCATTTTAATTTATTCACTATCTTTAGTTAATATTTACCAAATAACAATAAGCTATCGTTTATCGTTTCATTTTCAATATTTCTCTTGTATTATTTGCCGTTTTTCTGCTTCTTTTCTTATGCTTTACCTAAAATTCTAACTATTTTACTGTCAAACTATCTATCAATCATCTAAGATCATATTTTACTCATAACGTTTCTTTATGGCATTGATTTCAATGCTGTTATCGATATTCTACAGTTACTTAAATCATAATCTATCCATCCCATATCATATATATGCAAAATATCTAATTTATTTGCTTAAGATTCATGCAACGATCATTTATCGTTTCGCATTTTCTAATGGTCCAAACTGTATACAAGTTATCGATAACATATTGCAGCAATGTTATCAAATAAGTATGCAGCATCGATTGAAGGCTTTCCAATCAGCATTATCGACTTTAAGCATGTAGCAAGCAACATTACCATCCTGCCACTGCTGCCACTGCTGCTACTGCTGCTGCCTTTGTTTGTCATGCACTAAAATAGTTCAATTGTCAATGCAAAGGGGTTGTACAGCAGCGGGGGGATGGGTGCAGGGGTCAGGTTGTACCACCCCCAAAATTTGCCGCAATCTATTGTAGGAGCCAGTCGCTCCAGTGATGTTTGTGTTCTATGGGTTTGGTACTCTATATAGTTTGAGTCTTTGGGGCTTGGGTTTTAGTGGCAAACGTTGCCGCACGCACGTAGCTAGATTGCTGCTGCTGGCGCTGGCGCTGCTGCTGCTGGTGTGGCCCGCTTGGCAGCTTTCCACAGCGCAACTGAAAATGCGAAACGGAAAACTCATAGGCAACAGCAACAGCAACAGCAACAAGACCAACAACAACAACAGCAACAGCAACTAATGTGCGCATGTGACAGAGTTGCCGAGTTGAATTTGTGTCTCGTTCGTTTTCATAATGTTGTTCGGCAAGATACGAGGGCAACACTGGTCGTCGTCGTATGGCTGGCTGGCAGGCTGGCTAGCGGGCTGGCTGACTGGCTGGCTGGCTGGTTGACTGGTTGACTGGTTGGTTTGGATGGCGGGTTTTAGCTGTCTGCTTGTTGGCCTGGTCCAAAGCCATTCAGTACGAACTCTGCACTTCGCACAACAAGACAACACAAAGACAACGCCAACAACGACGACGACGCCAACGGCGCGCGGCCAGTGACAAAAAACTACGTAAAAAAAATTTCTAAAATAAACCGCCAAATTGTAAAGCAAATTTGAAAAATAATTTTCAAATAATTTCTTTATAAATACGAAATTTAATTGTGATTAAAGATCCAATATAAAATAAATAGTTTCATTGCCTTTTCAACTTAGTTTAAGTTAGTTGTAGTTGTAGTTGTTGTTTCTACTATATCCATATCTATATATATACATATATATATATATATATATAATATATAACTATATGTGCGTGTGTGTGTATGTGTGTGCATCCAATATGATGTGCATTTGTTGCCAACAATTGCAGCAGCAAAGGCCGCACTGAATCGCCTACACCTACACCTGCTTCCATAATCAAAACAACAACAACAACAACAGCGGCAAACACAAAAAAAGGCGCCAAAAAAATCCAATAAGAATATTTTCATATTATAAAGGAAAGTCCTTCGTTCACCACCTGCAAAACAATGAAAATGTGGACCGAAACGAACGTAAGTAAAACTTCACCTGATCATAAACCATACTTCAGGTCTCTATATATAAAGTATAAAGTGGTTTTAAATTCCTTTTGTTAATACATTGAAAGGATAATTGCGTGATCCTTATACATATATATATATATATAATAAAATATCAACTCATTAACATTGCTCTAATATCCTTTAACAATCATGCAACATTAGCTACTGAAGATCCTTTTATTCTTGTTGCCTAAACAGTTTATTCTACTGCCAGGATATTGTGTCAAATATATATATCCATATCTATATATACATATATATATATATGCTAGTAAGATCAATCATTCAATAGTTGAAGAATAGCAGGTAGTAAGTATTTGCTGATCAATTACAGTCGAAGGTCCTTTTATACTAAAAGTATGCTTCATTTTACAAGTGTTTTAAGGACTGGCTTAAGACTCTAGGATTATTTAAGAATACTTTTGGATTAGTTTTAGGAAAGCTTAGAGAAAGTTTAGGAAAGAGTTAGGAACAGCTTAGAGAGAGTTCAGCCTAAGTTTAGTTAGAGTATAATTAGACCTTAAGAAGTGTTATACATATATAGAATAAACATAAAACATAAATCTGTATAGATTCTATGATATATCAACCAAATTTCCCATAATTCTATATCATATTAGTTATTGTTATTATCAGGATCATTGGATTATCTTAACACTTTAGATCTCTAAAGAACTATCAAAATATTGTAGTAGAATATTTTAGGATCACTTTGGCAATAGTTTAAGATTCACTTTATAACTTTTAGAGCAGAATTCAAGAACATTTTGTATCATACAAACAGCAGTAAATGTTGAAAGAGGATTGTATAAATAGGGTATATATTAGTTATATAACACATTAAAGATAATTTATAGAAGTTCTTCATTCACCATACTCAAAGAGTTAAAGTTTATATTAAGTAAGTAAATGCCCTTCATTAGCCGCACAGATCGGATCAAACAACACTAAAGGTTACTGCACTGAGCCTCACCAATAAAGGGCTAACAATAACTTAAACATAACTAACTTTAATCATATACATTCCCTGCTCAATACTTAATTTATCTTCATACATATTATATACAGTGTAGTCATACTTCATTATGATTGTTTATAGTTAATGAAACGTCTTGAGTTTGTTTTGATTTTGAATTGGGTTCTATTTGTATGATACGTATTGTATGTTGATGCATTGATAATTGTGCGATAGTTTTAGTTCTTTTGTTTTGATTATTGAGCTTCGTTGTGTGTGTTTTGCTTTCTGCATCTTCGTCATTCTCTTCTTGTACGGCATGTGTGTTTACCGGTCGAGGCAATTGAAACGCCATTTGCTTGATAGATTGTAGCGTTGCGAGCGAGTGAGAAAGCAGGAGGATTGCAACCAAAGGCACGCGCCTTTATTGCAATCGCTGTTGCTGTCGCAGTTGCAGTCGCTGTCACCGTCACCGTCACAGTCACAGGCGCTGTTGCTGTTGCAGTTGCAGTCTCAGTTGACTGCACTATCAACGCCTATGCGAACATTTCATTATTCCGCAATTCCATCATTCCACCATTCCAACAGAGTTTATGCTTCGTTCCGTTGTCGCGACACAATCGAAACGCAATGTAAACAAAAGCCAGCAACAACAACAATTTAATATCTCTTCTTCATTTGTTTTTTGTCATCTTTCCTTTATTTCATTCATTCATTCTTTCATTCTTTCGTTTTTTTTTTTTGCTGTTCTTCTCAGCAATTAAATGAAAGTTTTTCACCGAGGTGCAACAATGGAATGCTGCTCACTGCCAGCTCCTCGTGCCACACTGGCCACAGTGGGAGAAGCAATTGAGCGGCCTCTATTTGGTTATGAGTTGGCGTTGTGCTGGGGCTTATGCTGCGGCTGAGCGGCTGTACCGGGGCTAGCAAGAGGCACATAGCTTATGGCAGAAGCCGGCGAGCAAAACAAAAACTGCAAAAATGTCATACGTCGTAAACAATGTACATATGCGTGTGTGCAGTGCGCTGTGAGACAAGTTGTAGGTGGGTTTTTGGGTGTATATTCGGGTCGGGGTCACTACTCTGCCTGCTCATGTGTACGCACACATATCTACATATATATATATATATATATTTGCATGTCTGTATGTATGTGTGCGTGTGTGTGTGTGCTTACTTACTGCATACATTGGCATTTAAATGTTTGAAACTGTCGTTAAAAAAAAAGAAAACATGACAAGAACTTGTGCCTAGCGCTAACTTGCATCAAATGTTGCATGGAATGTTGATATAATGCTATAGCTGAATATATATACCAACGATATATAACAGTATATATCATATATATCTAAAGTAAACTGATTTTAACTAACTCTGAAATTTATATGACAATTTTAACTATGATTAAACTTGTTGTTAACAGATTGGAATTTGATTTCAAATTGCTCCCATTTCCATATGGAAAACGCTTTTCCTTTCTGCTTGCTTTAACAGCCAGTACAGTAAACACTTGTTTGATGTCTATATATCAGGTTTTAAGTAAGTTTTATATAGTATTTGTAGTTCTTAAATGTGCTGCAAGTGTCTGACAAACTTATATTAAGAAATCAGTTTCCAATTGAACTCAGACATTTCTTCTATTACATTTCAACTAATTATCTATATATATTACATATTTGTCAATCCATTTTGTACATAATATATATATACATTTATCAGTTGATAATTTTGTCTGAGCTTTATCTAATCTAGATCGTTACATGTTAAACATATTGATAAGATTTCTGA
Organism: Zygothrica quintamaculata; assembly: GCA_037044455.1. Taxonomy (NCBI): domain Eukaryota; kingdom Metazoa; phylum Arthropoda; class Insecta; order Diptera; family Drosophilidae; genus Zygothrica; species Zygothrica quintamaculata. Next base: position 353,755 of record JBAMBS010001429.1, read on the forward strand.
CATTTATGATAATTCGGCTAATTGGACTTTTGAACAGATAGCTTTTGCTCTTATCTTGTTTAATAAATATTCTAATCAGAAACATATGTCCAATCGGACTAAAGTATACACTGACTATAGGTATATGCAGTGTTTGCAGCAGTTCGTGTCGATCATGCACGACGAGCAAACAGGACACGAGCCAAGCGAACAACTTAAACGAACGAAGGAACGACTTAAATGAACGACTGATTGAACGTGATTTGAATGAGTGAACGATTATTGTGCTTAACTAAACGATAAGCAGAGAGAGCGAGTGAGGAAGAGTAGATCGTTCGTTAAGTCTGATATTTGCTACTTAAGTGTAGAGCATTTAATATACAGTTGAATGAACTTTGCCATTGAGAGCGTGCCATGTGGAGTAGGATGTTTACTTGGCTGATTTCTAAAGTGGTCATAAACAAAGATGCCACTTGTCCTTGACACACTGACAGCCAGCAACAACAACAACATATCCCTATAATATATGTATATATGTATGTATGTATGTATGTATGAAGTTATGCGAGTATTTGTAACAAACATGACTTGCGTTCAGTCAATGTCTGCAGGAGACGACGCGTCGTCACTTCTCCTACCCTATTTGAAGCTGAGAACATGGTTAGATGGTGGCAGCAGCAGCATAGGTTGTTGTTAATGTGGGGGGGGAGGGGCAAAGGCAGTTGGGGCACATTTTCATTATCGGTAGCGGTTGCCGGCTCGTTCGTTCATGCAAATGCCTTTCGACATTTCGCATAGCTTAGGTCAGTTTCCGTGCCATAAAAAAAAAGAAGAATAAAAAAAAAACAAAATAAAAATAAATAAAAAAAAAAAGTAAAACAGAAAAATTCCAAAACAGTAGCAGCGCAGTCAACGTTGGCAGCAAGCGAACCCTTTTTTTATATGCTGCCAGGCTGCTACAAACAAACCTATATACATATACATATATATATACATATAAAGGCATTTAACGGTTTTATGTGTATTTACCATTAGGGCAATAATAATGGACGTGGCCGGATTGTGGAGGGTGCGGCGTTAGCGTGAGAAAGGGAGGAGCAGGAGGCAACTGCTCTTTGCGGCTGGCCATAATTTATTGGCCACTTGTTTCTAAGCAATGGCAACCTGCCGCAACATACAAACACACACACACATATATATAGACATACATAAACATGCACATGCATAGAGTACATATGTATGTATGTGTGTACAATGAATGAACTGAACGTAAAGTGAAGAAGCGTCGTGGGGTATGAGTAATGGGTAGAACTGAGCACTGAATGGCACTCGCTAATAAGCATCAAGAGCAGCAGACAGACAGACAGACAGGCGGACGGACAGGCAGAGAGACATATAGATAGACAGGCAAACAGGCAGGCAGGCACAAAAGGGCAAAACCAAAAGAAACACAACGACAATGACAGCAACAGCAACAGCAACAACAACAACAACAAATAACGGCAACAGCTGAGACTAGAAAAAAAAAGAGGCCGGTCAGGGCAGCACGTGCTAAACACATTTAACGACAACTACAACAAATACAACACAAGAGCAATAACGAGCAATGGTAGTGATGACGATGTTGCTGCTGCTGCTGCTGCTGCTGGTAGTGGCTGTGGCAGTGGGGGTAGGGCACAAAAACGATTAAATTAAAAACCAAAACAAACTAAAGAAACGAGCAGCAAAGTCAGCTACAGCAGCAGCGTCAACAGCGACGCAGGCAGTGCCACGCGAGACGATGACAACGACTATAACAACAGCAACAACAGCAGCAACAACAACAACAGCAACAGCAACAATGAAAGATACTCGCACAAACATGTTGAGTACACCGAAAAAAAAAGAAAGAAAAACAGAAAAAAAAAGGCAGCAACAGCAATAAATGCGCATAATAAACGTCAATTTAAAATGCTAAAAGTTGAGCAGCGACGTCAACATCAGCCGCGCTGCCACAGCCAGCAGCAACGCAGCCGGCGACAATAATAATAATAAAAAATACACAAAAAACAAAAAGGCGAATCGCCAAAAGTTAAGAAGAAAATACACAAACGCACACACACACACACACGCACTCACTCAGTCAGACACTAACACAGGCCCAGTGGGAGACATGGCGACGACAGCGTCAACGTTAACGTTAACGTCAACGTCGACAGAGGCCAAAGTGAGCAATAAAAAAATAACCCTTTTTCCGGTTTTTTGTTTTGCTTTGCAGTTTCTAATCAAAGAGAAAATACATAAAAAAAGAAATATATATATATATATATATACAAAAAAAAAAGCATCGGCGGCGACAACCTGACTGACTCTCAATGATTTTTGTTGCTGCCGTTGTTGCTATTGTTGTCAACGGACCAATCTATCTCCATACTGCTCACACGCTAATGCTGTTTGGCATTCTACCATAAGTACTGCCACCTCAGGCCCTCCCGCTCACACACACTTTCTTTTTCATCATCAACATCGCCACCACTTGTAGGCACGTCCTTTGGCCCTTAACTGTTATGGCAGGTGTACTGTATACGAATATAGCACAAAGTAAAGATGACAAAACATGTTGGAATGTGCCTTGTTCCAATTGGAAAACAATGTTGAGCATAATTATCTTATTAGACTTAATGCTGAGCAGTTCAAAGAAATATTTTTAATGCAGTTATAAAGTGCGGCAAAAATCAACTGCAAAAAAATACTTCATCGACTTTAAACTTTATTTAAAAACATGAAAAAATTTATTTAAAAAGTGGCTAAAAATCTTGATTAAAAATGCTATATCTTTAAAAATACTTCACCGATTATAACCTTTTATACCTTTCTGGAATCGGAAGGATCGCTACTAACGTTTGGCATCAAAAATTAACAAAGACACAAAAATAAATTTTTTTTCATTTTTTGCAATTTTGTCAAGGGGTAACACTGCAAAAATTGCAAAAATTTTCAGTGACTCAAATTTGAATAAAACCAATTGAATTCGACAGAACTAAGTCCCAGGACTCTAAAAAAAGTATATTCTTTTAAAATCGGACAAAAATTGACAGAATTATGTCAAAAACTTGCTAAAAAACGCTATACAGTATATATCGGTTATAAGATGAACAGCTTATATACAAATATTGCTTAAATGCAAAATGATGTTATTATTAAAAATCATGAAACTATTTAGAACTAAATTTAGCCTCATAAATTAAAAAAATTGCTTATAAGAAAATATTGTGTATAAACAAATAAAAAATCCTTCATTTGGAATCAGTTCATATAAATTTTGATCGGTTTTAAACAAATTATAAGTTGTAGGACAGCAATATTAAATTTTTTGATCTCATTTTATATATAACATTCTGTTTAATATTGTTTCTTTTTATTTATAGCTGACGAACAGCATAAAATATAAGTTCTTCTAAACTTGTTGTTTCTTTTATAAAATTCATTTAAATACTATGTATTTGCATATAACTCATGTTTGCTTAAAAGGAAATATCGAATATGTGCAAACATTTTTCTGTATTATAGATTTTGCATATAACCGGTATATACTGTATAAGAAAGAAGGTTGATGATTAGATTTAGATATGGTATTGTGTGATATAGTAGGTCAATATCTGCTCTTCAATATCATAGCAGGTGCGTCAAGGTTGTAGCTTGATGATATATCACTCATATGCATAACTCTTATGTTCCTTTTAATACTAATTTTAAATCGCAACAGGGTTCCCTTTGAACTCGTTTCGCTGCTACAGTCAAAGTTATCAATAAAGAACTCCCGCTGTCAGCTCAAATTTCACAGTTATGGAGACTACTAAATACCGAGAGTAATAAAAACAATAAAAATCATCTCAAAGCTATTTACATAGAGATCAAAACAAAAAAAAAATATCATAATAATAATAATAATAATAAAATACAACAACACAAAGGCGTACACAGACAGATGTTATTAGGTTGGGGCACCCGTTCCGTGACCGGGTCGTATACGTCAACGTCAACGTGAACGTCGACGGCAACGGCAACGGCAGCGGCAACTGCGACTGCGACGTTAATACCATTGCCGATGTCGATGCCGATGCCAATGCCGTTTGCCGGTATCATAAATAATTTCAATTTGACTTATATTATTAGCTAAATAAATAAATGTGAATGAGAAAAACAAACGAAATCGAAACAAAATAAAAAAAATAAGTGATTGGTGGAAGGGGTGGTGGTGGTTGTGGTGGTGGTGCTGGTATTTAAGGGGAGACCAAAGCATGAATGAACTAAAGACAAGTCGGCGCCACAAATACAGAGTAACAGTAGCTGTCGCTGTTGCTGTCACTGTCGACGCTGGCAGCGCTGCTTAGCGTGAGAAAAACCATTCAAATTGTCAATTGAAACCGATTTGCCGACCATATGACAGAACAGTTATCGGTTGATTGATTTGAACATACCCTCTAGATAATTAACTTATACTCTAGACTATTAATGAAGTCTGAACATAACTGATGTTTGAGTGTCTTTAGGCGTAGCAGACAAAGTTCAATACAATTCTTATCGCATTGATCTGATAGGATCTACTACAAGAACCTATATAAGTCCAAGGTTTCTTCAGTTAAAAGTTCTATAAACCAAAAAATTGTTAACTTGTTGATGTTATATAGAATTTTAATGATATATTTATATATATTCTTGGTGAATGGATTTGCTGTTCCGTTCATTTCGCTAACATTGATGACTTTCAAGGTCAATTCATTGGTGTTGTTGTTGACTTTGGAGTGAACTTTTGAGCTGTTGTTTTGGGGTCAATGGGGGTTATATTTGAGTATGTCTAATGGCCAAGAAGGTTATATGTTTAAGTCTGTCTAATCGGAATATGCTTATAAACATACAAAACAAAGTTAGCCAGACTGAATGCTTAATATATTACTGGCCAGAGTTGCCACTTCCTACTCTACTCCATATTTTATGTTACGTGCATTTTCTGCAGTGTTTACATAACCTCATTTTGCGCTTAACAGCTGTTACATAGTTGTTGTTGTTGTTGCTGCTGTTGTTGTTTGTGGTGTTGGTCTTGTTGTTGGCTGCAGTTGCTGTTGTGCTCGCACATGATGTTCGCCTGCAAGGAGCTAACTGTTAAAAGGCGGCATCGGAACTGCAACTCGTTTCGAGACCCATATACCCCACCCACTCCCCTACATTTACTTAAACCATTTACCATTTTCCATTCATACTACAGTTTGGCGCACGAACTCGCGTATCAAAACAAAAAAGGCAACGACAGCAATGGAAACGGCAACGGCAACGGCAACGGCAACGGCAAAGGCAACGGCAAAGGCGACGCTAACAGCGAACAGCGACGGTGACAGCGAAGTTAGCATCGCAGTCAGCGTCGACGTTCTGAGCACAATTAATAAATTATAGACGGCGCTGGCAGACATTGTCCAAAAGGCAAAGCAAAGCACAAGCACAGCAGCAACAGCAGCAACAGCAGCAGCAGCCACCCAACATAGCGTCACGTGTAGTGAAACAGAGATAGAGAGTGTGAGATGGCAGAGGGGTACAGTGGTACCATTGGCGGCACGCGAAACAAGTGATCAAAACAAAAACCGAAAAAACGAATTTATCATTACAATTACAACAAGGCAAAGGCAATAAAATTAATCAGCAATTCAAAAACTGCAAGTGGCTGTCGGCTGTTGTTTTTGTTGTTGTTGTTGTTGTTGTTGTTTCTCTGCTGCTGTTGCTGTTGTTGTTGTTATTGGTGTTGCTGTGGTTGGTTTAATAACCCGAAATAATCGCTGCCAATGCTATTAACAGAGAGCGAGAGAATGAGGGAGGTAGGTAGGTAGAAACCAGGCGACATGTTTAATGTATGTCAGACAGAGATGCACACACACAAACATACACACACATATGTGTGTACGCATAGAGCAGATGAAGTAGAGCAGAGGCAGACGTCGTCATCGTTGTCGCAGTCGCTGCCAACGTCCTCATCATTAAAACAACATAAAAAGTAATAAATAAATATGAGTGAATGAGTATGTTGTGTATATGCTGCTTTTTTTTGTGTGTGTTTGTGTGTGTGTGTGCGTAAAAGAACGAACGACCTTCAACTTCCTACCCCTGCTGAGCTAGTAGTATGAAGATGACGACGGTGACGACGACGTAAACGATGGCTACCTGTCTGTCAGCGTCAATGCTAACGTCGCCGTTAGCGTCGCTGCTGGTTGACATTGATAGCTTTCAACTGTTAACTTACCATATACAAAAAGCACCAAAAGTGTGTGTGTGTGAGTGTGAGTGCGCTATTGCACTAAGTGGTAAAGGTAGTGACAGAATAAGAGAGAGAGGAAGAGAGAGAGAGAGAAAGAGATAGGACCATTACAGACGAGCGCAATCAGCATAAATTAAAGGCGAATGCAACATGTGACTCTGTCTGAGATTTTTCGGCTGATGCTACGCGACGTCGCTAGAGACACTGTGCTACCATGCTAAATATTTTGCATATATGCAAATGCAAACGCACACACACACACAGACACATGTATATATATACAATAATACATGTATAATCGGATTGGGAATGCACCTTGCATAGCGACATCAGTGACGACGACAACGTCGCGAATTCGAACTTGTTTGAAGTCTTTTTTTGGCCCAAAAGAGAGGCAAAAGGCGACCCAACAAGTGCTGCGCGCACTCGTGACTTCGCCGCAACAAAGGCAACAGTAACAGCAACAGCAACAGCAACAGCAACAGCAATAGCAGCACCAACATCAACTGCAACAGCAACAACAATAGTAACAACAAAAGACGGCAGCATGTTGCATGCAATAAGGAAATATACAACAAGCAGTAGAATAGCAGAAGGAGGCTGACTGCCAGCATATGCAACATCCCGTTGCAAAGCAGCCAGGCCGGCAGCGCTGTAAACAAATTAAACTAATAAGCGCAAAAAGGAACAACGACGAACGTAATCATAAAGAAAACTGCAAGAGATTGCAATACATTGCCGGCTGCTGCAGCAGCAGCGACGTCGCTGTTGACGCAAACTTGGACTGTCGAAATCCATTATAACCTCAATCGGCAATCGCATTTCTTCCTTCGAATGGAGCGCAACACAAAGCGCCGCACACGGACATAACAACACGACAGCAGAGCGAGACAAAGACACACATAGTGAGAGAGAGAGAAAGAGAGACCAAGCTAAGTTTAACCAAATTCGCTCAAGTAGGTGGATAGATGCATGTATGCACATGTATATATGTGTGTGTGTGTGTGTTTGTGTGCGCGGAACAAAAGAGTGAAACTTAAGAGCTGGGAACTAGGATGGCAACTGTAAATTCAACGAAAACTACACACACAAAACACAACAACAATAACAGACTTCAACTCTTTTTCGATTTCAAACAAGGAGTGGGTGGATGGGGGTAGATGGGGGTTGATAAGAGGCAAACAGAATGGGAAATCAAATAGGAACCATATCATAGTTGAGCATGTCGATAATAGTATTGGAGCAGGAATAGCATAGAATGCCATAATAAACTAAAATTGCACGTTCCACTTTAGTTCATTGAGGTACCAAAGTAGTTCAAATTCTACTGACCGAAAGAACTTGTCTTTTATTTGATTTCGTCTAATGAACCATAAACAACTATATTTAATGAAACTTTAATTTATAATGCTTTAATTACTGTTTAAAATAGATAGTCTTAGATATGTATACTATAGATATATTATGCTGACCTATTATTCATATATTAGATCAATCTTCAAGTGGTTCTTTCAACCAAATCCTATTATATGGTACATTTATGAGTATATATCCGCACCTGACTAAGTTTGTCAATGATCTTCAGTGTTTTCCATTTGGAAATGCTTTGGGATCTATAGTAGACATAAACAGTACGAAGCAAAAATAGCCACTCGTCGTATATACATATAGATATATATATATATATATATATAGATATAGCCATATATATAGATATATATATAAATATATATTTGTTTTTATTTTGATGATTTTTACTCAAGACTCGAGCTGATTCGAATGTTGTGCCAAGTCATCCATCCATCACGGGTATATAGTAATGGTTTGGGGGGGTAGGGAGGGTTAGTTGAAACGACAACAACAGAGACCGTCGCCGACATCTCCAAAAATAATGCCAGATACAAAGGCAGCTATAGCTAAAAGCAAAACAGCAAAAGCTAAAACGACTGCAAAGCATTAACAGCACAAGGCCAACAGCTGGTCGCACTGGTCTCTGGTCTCTGGTCTTTGGTATTGGAGTCTATAGTCTCAGAGTCTCCTCGGGTCGTATGCGTCTGTTAGCTGGCGTTCCACATTCATCAGTAACGCCGAACCTGCAGCATTTTTTAGTGATATTTTCGAGTAACTAGCACACAACAACAACAGCAACAAACAACATCAACAGCAGCAGCAGCAGCAGCACCAACAGCAGCATCAGCATTCGAACATGTTCAAAGTTTCTCGTATGCGACGCTGAATAACATCTACGGCACAAAACAGACACATGCATATATAAATTGATATATATATATATATATGTATATGTATATATATATATATAAACTGTAATACGAAAATGCTGCCAAATGTTTGTGCCAACCACCCCCGCGACTGAGACCCATTACCCGAACCGGCACTCGACTACCATCGTCATCGTCGTCGCCGTCGTCGTCGTTCATTTCAACATGTTTTTAACAGGCTGAGCCAAGAGCTAGCAGAGATCTCGCATCGAGCTGCTGAACATCCATTCAAACGAAAAGTGTCTTAAATTTTTCGTTGTATCTTTTTTTTTATATATATATATATATATTTTGTCTTCTTTCCTGCTACATTCTCTGTCGCCCTCGTCTGTAGCAGCACCCCCGCAACTGTTCGCTATACTTTATAGTCTTACTTTGTTGGTTTTCTACCCACAAGTCTTTCTCTTTTTCGTTGCCGTAGCACCAGCAGAAGCAGCAGCAACAACGGCAACGGCAACGGCAACGTACAACGTACAACGTACAGCGTACAACAGCAAAAAAAACCGAGGGAAAAAAGAATTTTTTTATAGGTATTATTTTGTTCCCACATACACGACGAGGCGAGCGTCAGTCAGTCAGGCAAGCGATGGCAGGGTAAGGCATGGTAAGTCATGGTAAGGTATGGTAAGGCATGGTAAGGCGCATGTGGCGGTGGATGAAGTAGAAGCAAAAGCAGAGACAGAAGCAGAGGCAGAGGCCGTGACAGCGTCAGCGCATGTACAGACATATAAAACCCGATAGTACGACAGAGCAGGGTTGCCAGGTGTATAAAAATATAAGTAAAATAAATATATACCAGTTTGGGTTGTATACCGAGATAAATATTAAATATTTTAAAAATGATATATCGCTTTGAATATCATCTAAAAATATAATAATGAAAATAATCTAATTAATAAATAAAAATATATAAATATTATCTGCAAATTAACAATTCAAAGCTAGTTTTATACAAATAGTTACTGTGACTATTGTTAAATTAGTGCAGTTTTAACTAAGATAAACCTGCTAGATAATATTTAGGTATTATATGGATAATCTATAGAAGATATACATATGAATTCAATGCCGTTTGCATCTGGCTGCTCGACAACTCTATTCAATTGTATTGCTGTTGTTGCTGTTGCTGGTGCTGGCGCTGCTGATGTTATGCCGCCTGTCTGCCAGCATGCCCTCCTGCCATTTCCCATCCCCGAAATCTTCTATACTATCGTCAACCGCCTGACAGCGCACACGATACGCCGCACAAATATCGTATCGCATTTACTCGCCACTCGCACCAGAGCTAAACCCAGAGCCATTGCCAGAGCCAGAGCCAGAGTCGTAGCTATATATTTTTGTAGGTTATGTGTATATAACAGTGGCAGGCAGTGTGAGTCAAAAAATTGTTGCGATTGTGGGAGAGGCAACCGAGCGAACGAACGTCGTTCCAATGAAACGAGCTCCGGTTCTCTGTATACGTGTGCGTACATATATATATTATATAAGTGTGTGTGTGTATATATATATATCTGTACAATGGTATAAAATCTTTGTGTACATACAGTGAAAACTGTGTGCCAGCCCTGTTACGTTTTATATCAATGTTATATATACATATTGGTTGCTTGAAACGAGTACAGACTGTGGATCACTGTACATAAAATGTTAAAACTCTGATTATGACGATGACGTTGGTCGGTCGTTGGGTTTGGGAAGAGTCAGAGGGCTGAGAGCTATGGCAGCTTTGGCAGCAATGACTGTAGCAGTGTAGAGCCGGAGCTGAAGCCGGAGTACACAGATACACACACACACACATACAAGAAGTACAAACGAAAAAAGTTTCAAATGGAAATTTTGAATTAATGAACGAAACGAAACGAAATGAACTAAACTGGTTTCATTTGAGCGCTGCTGCGCTGAGCCGCACTGAGCTCAGCTCTGAGTTGTTTTTATACCCTCCTGCTTTTTGCTGACTATCTCTGTCCGCTGCCCGCTTCCCGCTGACCGTTGCTGTTGGCTTAGATGTTGCTGTTGCTGTGGTTGATGTTGATGTTGATGTTGATGTCGTTGGGTAGCTTGCTATAGCTTGCTGTTGTGCCGCTTTCTTGAGTTGCTCAGTTGAAAATATTTTCGCCTCGAACGAAAGAGGCTAATTAAGCCAAAGGAATTTCTCTTGCAATTTTGTGCCGCCACACACAACAGCGCACAATAGAGCTTTGAAAACTTGCTGTCGTCTTTGCCACACAGCTGAGCTGAGTCGATTTGAGCACAGCTTTTGCTATTTAATGTAGGAAGTGGTTGCTTGGATGCTGCCTCTTTGGTTTGCTAATGTTGTTGCTATGAGTGGAAAGCGGCAATCGGTAATCGACAAGCAGCGAACGGCATTTTGGCAGCGATGTTGGCTACGCAGTTAGAACATGTTCGCTGATCGGTTTTCTGTTTGATTACCTCGCTGTCGCCGCAAAACATATATATACAACATATACGCACACATTGAATCAATTTTTTCGCCGTACATTTGATTTGCTTTTGTTTTGATTCAGTTTCGGCTTTGGCTTTGGTTGATTTTTTTTTTTTCAAGGCAATCAGGTGTAATACACATATTTTTGCTATGGCGACGTTCGATGGTGGTTCCGATTCAACGCCTTTTATCTTTTTGTTTTTTTGTTTTTGTTTTTCTTGCTGTATATAATTTTACGGCGAAGTCTATGACTATCTCTGTTATTACCGTCGCTCTGTTGTTTGTTGTTTGTTGTTTGGCCGTGCAAAAAGCAATCTAAAGGCAAAGCGGAAATGAACGGAGCCTTAGTCTCTTCAACGATCAATCGATTGAACGTAATTGAAATCGAGTAGTTCGCTCACGAACAAGTGCACAACATGCTTGAAACATGCACTCTCTGAGTTCCGATTGCTATTGCTCTCAATGCTCCTCCGATTGTACAATGTTCATTTATTTTCTGCTGGCAATTCTTCCTGTCAACCGCAACTGTTTCCTGTTATTTCAACGAACGCTCTTTTCGCTTATCAGTTTGTTGTGCTTCGTACAACAGTTCAGGTCAGCATTGGTACATTGGTTAATCCCAGTGGATGCGTCACTCTCTGTAAAGTAGTCGGTTGACCAGTATTCAATACGAAGAATTTAGATTTTAATCAAATCGAGAACAAGTTCCTTGTTTTTCCATTCATTATAAATATTAGTTCCGTAGTTCAATAGAAAACCATTAGATACAATTTAGATAATATCATATCTTAACGGAATTAGTTCTATTATTGATAGGCTTAACTAGTAGTTTAACTCTCAATCGACTATAATAGGTGTATTATAAAGTAATTCTTTCAATACAAGAATCTACTTTTAATGAATCCTTAATGATTCCCTGAAATGCTGAGGAAAGAACTCAAGACTCTATTATTGTCTATTTCATTACACAGGAATATATAATATATATCTCTGTACAATCAGGTGCGTCTCAAATGTAGATTATATTAGATAAAAATAAAGCCCTGCATAACATAGTTTTCCCTAGATAATTTCAAAAATATATCTCATATATATATCAGCTAATCGTGATCAGATTATGAAGCTCTTACAGTGTAAGTGCTGCCCCTGGAGGAGGGTAGTTAGATGGTTAGTGCTGGGAGGGGATGAAAGCAAGTTTAAAGGAAGGTAGCAACCGAATTTTATTCAATGAATTTCTAGATACAACAGAAACAACTTTAAATCGTGACAGGCAGAAAGGAAAAAAGATAAAAGGGGAAAAAAACAAAAGGAGAGAAATATTTACAGGATGGTTCCTGGTTGCAGGCAAACGCTGTGCCACCTGTTTTTGCAACACGATCGAGCTTTTTTCGCTTTGTGTGCCACAAGTTTTTCAGTTGCTGCAAGTATTATTATTATTGTTGTTTTTGTTGTTTTTGTTGTGGTGCTATTGTGGTTGTTATGAACCCGTCTAAATCGAAAAGCGAAGCAACATGTGCGCGTTTAAAAGTGCCGGCAAAGTGCGGCCGCTGGCACTCAATAAGGACAAATGTAGAAAAATCGGCAAATGTGCTGCCTCACTGGGTGACAGGGGTGTAGGGGGGATGGTGGCATGTAGGGATGACTTAGGGGGGGTAGTATGGCAAGGCAGTGTTATGTCTATGGGCCAGAGGGTGGCGATTTGTCGGTTGCCCCTTAGTGAGTGTAAATGCTGGCGGCAAAACAAAAATATTTGCACACACGCACTCCCACACACATACGCACACACACGCACAGTTGTGGATACATGCTAAGTATATGCATGTGTGTGTGTGTGTGTGTGTGTGGGAGGTTGCGCAACGTCGCTGCCACAATCAATGGTGACTGCGACTGCGACTGTGACTGTGTTAGCGACGTTAACTGCGACTGTAAGCACTTGCATCTGAGGCTCGGAAGTGCTGGCAATACAGAATAATACGCGGCTATAAAGCAAACCAGTTGATGCGAGGTTCGACTACGAGTACGAGTTGCTCGTAGCATGCAAAACATAATAACATAACTCGTGGCATATTCAAATGGCCAATCGTCGAGTGTGGCAGCAAAATAGCACGGACAGCATCTAGCCACAGCGACACCGACAGCGACAGCGAAGCCAACGACAATGTTACAGTGACTGCGACAGCGACGCCAGCAACAGCAGCAGCAGTAGCAGCCGCTGCAGCTCTTTAACTCTCACGTTGCTATACGAATTAAACTAAACAACCACCCGACACAGTAAATAATATTCGCATAAACATATAATATGTATATAAATATTGTATGAAACCCAAAACATTAAAATCACGACACAGAACTTATAGATACCGCTTATTGTCAGCATATCTTGTTATCTTATGAATCTGATAAGAATAAATATTGAATTCTATTCTTAAGATTGCAGCAACAATAAGGTTGCAATAAGCAGACATTATATAAAGGTATGTTTAATGTATCCAATTGGATTTGACTTTAATCTGCTGCTAAATAAAGTCACAAATAAACATTCTTTCTACAGCTAATTTAAGGATATAATATATATATAAATATAATCTATATATGATTAGAGTATTAATTTGAAGATTACTTCTTGCTACGATCGGATGAACCACATTCCACCATAAATATTATTCAAATGAATCCGTTGAGTGTTGATTTAATAGAATTCCATTGCTATGTATAAATCTACCTCAGGTAGAACGTAAATTAACGTTATCTCAGATGTGCTTATAACAAAATTTTCAAAGTGAAGTCAAAATCAGTTTAAATTCAATATACTTAAATTAACAACATCTCAGATGTTCGTATAATAAAATTTTCAAAGTAAAGTCAAAATCAGTTTAAATTCAATATACCCTTTGACCTTTCGTGCATTCATATGTGATGCTTTAGATCAAGTTGGTTAGCACACCTTGTACTAAGTGTGACAACGATGTGTTTGTCAATGGGTAAGGAAGTTGAAAGGAGGCATATGTTTTGGCATGGCCAAAATGTAATGTCATCATGTGAGTAAAATGGGCGACAGCGGCGCACGCATCGATGTCGCTGATACGATGGCAATAATAACAGGAGCGTAACACAAAAGGCCGAGAAATTGGTTCAGGTTCAGGTTCGCAGGCGGCGCAACGTTTAGAGTCCATGTCGTCAGTCGTCGTTTGTCCACAGGCTGCAGAAGAGGTCCCAAGTCAAAGTCGGACTCGACGGGTTGCATTTGGGCTGCACATCATCGTCATCGTCATCGTCATCGTCATCATCATCATCATTTGGCGTCGCTGCTAGCGCCTGACGCCTGACCTTCAATCCAAAAATTTAGTGCTCAATTCTCCTTCCGTTTTGGGTAAATTGCAGTCTTTTCGGGTGGGATGTTCAGTTGGGGCAGGTGGTAGTTGGGTAAGGGGATTCGTTATGTTGGGTGTCTAAGAGATAAACTTCCAAAATAAAAAAAAAAGTGAATAATGAAAAACAACAACGACGTCAAAACAAAAACAAGCAAAACGAACGGCAAAAAATTAAAAAAAAAAAAAAGAAAAAAAAATGTTTCAAGGCGAAATTCTCACATGAACAGAGTCTCTGCTCTCACTACCACTACTTCCCCCGCTCGCTATTAGGAAGTACGGCGGAGGAGGTGGTAGCGAAAACAGCAACAATGTTCGCCAACAGTACGCTAACAATCGTCGTCAGTCAGTTCGTCGCATAAAATAGCACAGAGCGCACACGAAGCGGGCGACGAGCTAAAAACAACAACCAAAATGTACCTGGCATGGCAGCAGCAGCAACAACAACAACAGCAGCAACAACAGCAACAGCAACAATAACTACATCGACGATGTTGACGACGTGCCCAAATGCCCAAGTACTACCATATACACACACACACACACACACAAATGCAGCGAACAGAGCTAGAGATACAGCTACAGCAACATCGCTGAAATAAACAAAAATGTTGAACAAAGCAGCGATGGTAACGGCGACAGTGACGGCCTCAGTAGAAACATCACATCAGCCGCCGCCGCCACACAACACATAGGCAGCCACAGAGTGTACGAGTTCAGTTTTAGTTTTCGCTGCGACGGCAACAGAAACAGCGACGGCAGTTTTCAGTTTTGCTTCTGCCTTTCCTATGCGTTGCCTTCGCACATACCAAAATGAAACTCATACAAAATCCACACGTACATATACACATATAAATACATTCACACACACACACACAAACAGGCACATGCATGCGTCAGTCTCTACTCATATTATGAGAGTGTTTGTGTCGGCTGCAAGCGCTGTGGAAATGTACCTTTATATAAACGACGACCCAGCACAACACACTACACGAAATCCCAACTGACAAGACAGCACACAGATACGAAATACAAACATACAGATATGTATAATATATATATACACATACACATCTATATAAAGATACGTATTTATATGTGTGCGTTTGTGTGTAGACAGTTACTCAGCGCTGTCATAGAGTTGCCATACTGCTATACGTACACATAGTTAGTTATACGAAATAGAATAGACAATAGGATCAAGTATTATCGATCTACTATAATTATCTCATTACAATACGTTTTTAATAAATATTCTTTAAGTATATAAAATATATATTTATATTTATTTGTATACATAGAAAGGTTTTTACATATTACATATATATGTTCACAATGATCTATATATAGAATTAATAAATTTAGGAGTATACATATATATTTTTAACAATTTTCTATTATAGATAATAAAATTTAAGATTGTTAATAAGATTTATAAAATTGATTGGAACTAGAAGACAAAAAAAATAAAATATATAACGTATAAATTTCAATCTGTAAATAGTTATACAATCCAATGAAGAGAAAACTTTCAAATATTGCCTCTCAAATAATCTGCTTGTGATCTGGCAACGCTGTTAGCATTTAAATAACAACCGCTGCTGCTTCCACAGCCACCGCCACTCCTACGACCAGCAGACGGGGCCGCGTTTGCACAATGTTCGCTTGAATATTGCTTTGCGTTGCGCTCTGCTGTGCTGTGGCTCTGCTGTGCTGTGGCTGTTGCTGGCTGACTTTATTTCATTGAAATTTTCATGCTGGCAACGCCGTTCATTTCGTGTACAGTTGGCAATGCCAGCAGCTAAAGTATTGCTATTGCTGCCGTCTCTACTCTCCCGCTCTATACACACGCATACTCTCTCATATATACATATATACGTACACATACATTCGACCGACAAACTCGTTCAATTTCAATGCTTTTTACATAAGTGCGCATCGTATACTTGTATTGGTATGAGCAAAGCAGCACTATCGTCTTATCTCTCTTAGTCATACACGATTCATGCCTTTTGTACACTATACAGGGGTGCATTTACGTTGTGTATGTGTATGTGTATGTGTGTATCTGTGTTTTGTATGCCCGTTTCACGACTATGTATGTGTGAGTCGTTGCTTTGCCTGCTTTAGCTGCTGCTGCTTTTGCTGCTGCTGCTGCCGCTGCTGCTGCCGCTGCTATTGCTATTGCTGTTGCCTGCTGCTGCCTGGTGCCTGCTTCTTGAGCGCTGGCCAGTTTATTTGTGATTTTAGCGTGGCAGACAGAGGTACACGTCGCTTCACGCAATTCGCTTTCGTGTCGAACGTAGAACCGATACGAAAAAAAACAACAATTTTTGACGTAAATTTCTGTGTCGTACTTGCAGCAGCGCGCGTAATTTAAAGTTATCGCAATTCAAAGATATATTAAAAAAAAAAATTAAATAAAAATATTATTATTAAAATAATATTAAAAAACATTTTAAGTAAATGAAAAGTGTGTGCAAAATACAAAATATATAAATAAAAAAATTGGCGAAAAGAATTCAATTAAAAATAAAATTTCTCTACCAAAAAAAGTAGCTAAAATAATTTCAAAAGTATTATTACCTAGTGAGAACAAAAATATATAGAAAGATTTGTATATATATAATATATATATATATATATAAATATAAATAAAGTGCCCAATAATGTCATCTGTGCGTTGTGTTGTGATGGGCAAAGCGGCTGCCTCCAGGCAACTCCTATCACTGGTTGCCCTGTGAGTCTGTTATCGCTAAGGATATTTACACCCTATATATATATATCTATATATATATACATATTCTCTAAAACACTACAAAACTACTAAGGCCAAGACCAAAACTCTTTGTTCCATTTAAATATATTTTTTTTGGAGTAATCGCGCATCATAATTAGAATTCAAACGGCTAAGCCGAAAATGTGCACTGAGGTAAGTTATTAGATTAACTATTAGATTGTTCATTAAGTAATTTCTCTTAATGAGAACAGCTGATCTTATTGAAATATTTCGCTGTTAACCTTATATTTAAGCACTTTACCGTTATATATTTAAACAGCTGATATAGAAAGGTTTATTTGTAAAACATTTTGTTTCATATTTTGTATAGATTTTGTTTAGTTAATTTCCAAACCTTGACATATGGGTTCGTCATGTTCTTATAGAACGAAATTTGCGACTCAAAATGGGTTTGTTATTTTAAGATTGCGTATCGGAAGAGATCATGGTCTAAAGAGGTTGAACCAACTCAAAACGGCTTGAAGGCTATGTTGTCTATTTGATGTGATCATTTATTTTGAGCTTTTGCCCGATCCCAAGATCAATTTGGTAGTATCTTGCGATCAGCTGGAGAAATTGAGTAAAGACCATATTACCATTAAAGGAACTAATGTTAATAATAAAAAAATTATATATTATATATAAGATTATATATATTTTATTGTTAATATATTAATATAAGATCTCAGAGATCATTTGAAAATTTAAAATTTATTGTTAATACTAACTATCAACTGGTAGTTAAACTTGTTTTTTTTTAACCCTTTTTACCAATTGGCTTGGCAATTTGCCGGGCTTCATAAATCTTTATAAATCTAGCGTAACCTACCTGCAGCTAAGTGCATTCACTTGTTGTGTTTAACCTCTGTAGGGTTGCTTCTGGGGTACCCTTTTTCGGGTTAAAAAGATCATTAAGAAATGCTGGATGGAAATTCCTTTTCTTCAGTAAAAACATGGTAGTCTTAGTGTACTTTTAATAAGGTTCATAAGATCATAGTCTTACCTACTGATAATCGATACCAAGATCAATACGAAATCACACTCTAACGATATGAAGTAAGCTTTCTTTTAAACAACTTGAAAGCTTTTGTAGCTATAACTGGGAAACACCGTAGATAACTGCTCAGTTTATATTCCTTTTGACATCATCTATAGCTTTACTTATCTTTTTTTTTCTATACAAACTACCTATTGATATCAATATGATATATTGATTCAAAAATTAGCGTTATATGTTGATTATTGAAAGCTTCCAGAAAGCTTTTACCTGCTTAGCTAATGTTACATTTAATTTGAAACCGGAATTTAGCATAAGGGTCTTCCCAGAAATGTACATAAGCTTTATCAGCTTTGTATGAACTTGACTCAAGTTCATAATAGTATGAAAAGCTGCGACTGTTACTGATAACACAGATTGTTAGCGCACAGACTATTTGCTGGCCTCCGTTCCGCCCGCCTTACCCCTTCCAACAACAATTCACCCAAAATAAACTAAACAAAACCGCAGCTGACGCTGGTGCTTTCATTCATAAGCATATTTTTTGGTGAATCATTCAGGTGGTGCTTCCCATTAACGCAACATTCCCTTTAACTATTCTCCCATTTCTCTCGCTATTTTTTATTTTGGTTAGCTTTCAATTTTCGTATCTCTAGTTACACACACACACACTTATATACTTATATATATGTGTGTGCACGCTGCGTTGTTGCACCTTTTACTTAGAAAATACGCGTTAAGCTGCTGACTGAAGCTTCAACATGTGGTTTCAATACGGAATTCACAACGACGCCTACGCTTATTGGTAGTACCTCTGCCGCAGCGTCAGCCTCAGCCACAGTCTCGGCCTCAGTCTCAGCCACTGCCACAGTCGCAGCTTCAGCCAGTGCCTAGTGCTTCTGTTTGCCTGCGTGTGGGTTGCTCTTTATACATATATATATATATATATATATATATACATATGTGTATATATTTGGGTGCTTCTGTTATGACTAGGCACATACACATTTAGTTGCATGCTGTAGGTGGATAACAACAGTCACGGATTCAAAGCTGTTTCGCTTATCAGCAACAGCAGCAACAAATATTCCTTCTATCGTCATGTAAACAAAGTAAAATATAAATAAACTATATATACATATATATACATATATGTATATGTATATATATATATATATATATATAAAAAGAAAAATATATATATAAAAAACAAACCATTGCACGTGCTGCTATTACTTTTGCCAGCTATTACCATCATGCAGCGCCATCTATTGGCACACATTTGCAATACCGCAATATGCTAAATAGCCGCAGTCGCTATCGCTGCTACTGCCGCTGCTGTTGTTGCTGTCGTCGTCGCAGTTGCCGGCTGTTTAATGCTGGCGCCGCTTGCTATCATTGTCTAATGCAACAACTTTTTTTTTCGGCACGACGCTGACATCGCTGTCGACGTCGCAGTCAAGAGACAGCTGACTTTTTGGGCTCGTTTAATTAATAACATACACACACACACATACATTATGTATATATATATATATATATTTATATATATAGGCATTGAGACTTTACACCCACTACGCCGCGGCGACTCTTCCTGCAACCCCCTCGCTTGCGCACCCTTTCTATGAAAAAAAGTAAATAAATAAATGACGACAACGTTTAAGCAAAAGATAAAGAAGAAGAAGTAGAAAATGAAGAGAAAAAATAAAAATAAAACAGCAAACTTTTCGTTAAACAGCGCGTCGACTGCGCTGCCAATTACGTTTTCTCTTTCGTTAAGCGCCAAAGTGTCGCGTGTTACTAAACACTCAGCTTCAGCCTCAGCCTCAGTCACTGTCTCAGTCTCCGTCTCCGTTTCAGTTGAAACTTTACCGTCGCAATCACAAACGCAGCCGCTGTCACAGTCGACGTTGCACTCTCTGCGCTGACAGCATCAGCAGCAGCTTAGATATTTGTATGATCTCTTCGTTTGCTTAAAATTAAGTTCAGGATATTTTATGTCAAGGCAACTATTAGCCTTCTCTTATTAAGGAATATAGTTAAATATATATTTACTATAAGTTGATAAGCTTATTTTTTTTATATACTCAACTTACACCTGCTTATTTATTCCATTTTGAACTCATTCTTTAATCATCTCATTATATTTATTATTAGTTTGTCTTTGGTTTCATTATGTAGGATTCATTTTATACACATTTACTCTTAGATATCCTTGCTTTATCCTTTTGCTTATACATTTATCTGCTTGCATTGATTCAATTTCTGTTGTTTTCTTTTGATTGTTTTACGCATTCATCGAGTGCATAAAGAATTCTGATAACACAATTTCTTTGCCTTGTGTTGCGTGCTTTTTTTTTTTTTAATTGTTCTCTCTATCTTTCTCTCTGTGTTGGTCTGCTCTCTTTGAGTGTGTCTGTGTGCTGTTATTGTTTTTATTACTGCTGGTGCTATGGGTTTTGTTGGGGTGCTGCAAAATTCCGGCACGAGACTTAATTCACTTAATTGAGTTGGCAGCGACGTTGGCGTCGCAGTCGCAGTCGCGCAAATAGTTCAAAGTTGGCGCCGGTTAAAGGCTACAGCCGCAATGCTCTGCCGCTTGCCCGCGTTTTTCTTTTTCTTTTTCTTTATTTTTATTTTTTTGGTATCCTCATTGAATTGGCCTCCAACTTGTGTCCCGGCACTATCTCTGTCTCTGATTCTGGCTCCTACAGTTAGTTACAGTTCCGGCTCCATTTATATTGCTGTCCTCTGTTTTTGGCCCTCTTCTTTGTTGTTGGCGTCGGCGTTGGCATTGGCCATTTGATTTCACTTTCAGATACATTAACACAAGTGCGCGCGCCTTTTGAGTTATTGGTAGTTGGAACAGCAACATGCACCAGTCCAGAGGTGGCAACAATGTTGCAATTTGTGGCAGATAGAGGGGAGTAGATGGGTGGGTCGGTTGTTAGCAGCAACAGCAGCCAACGTCTGTGGCCATTTTCTTTTGGCGCTCTTCGATTTTATGAATGAAAATGCGTGGAGGCGCAACGCGACTTTTCGTTTGGTTGCAACATTTGCTTTATTTGCATGCAACATCATGTGGCATTCATACACACACACACACACATACATGGAAGTCTGCACATGTCTCAGCTGCCATAAAAATGCCTTTGGGGGCCCGTCCTTTTGCGCGTTTTGTGACTTGCGACGCGTCGTTGTCCTTGTCGTCTTCTTGTCCTTATTGTCCGCTTTCTTGCACTCGCTCTCTGTCTCTCTCTCTCTCTGATTCTTGTCTGAACATATGTGTGTGAATGTGACTGACTTTTAATATCATTATTATCCTCTTTGTGTTCCATTTGTGTTGCCTTTTTTTATTTTTTTAAACTTGTTGCTTGACGGTCAAGTGCAGCACTTAGTGAAAGCGAGAGAACCGCCTCTCAATGATAAACTTTTCAAATAATGATAAGAAGGGGCACAATGGGGGTGTACCAACAACAACCCATATATTTATATGTATACCTCTCTCTCTCTCCAGCAATCTATCTCTGTTGCTTTTGCTTCTTGTTTACCTTCTTGTGTCCTTTATGGTTTGCGCGCGCCAAACGTAAAACTCTTTTTGCCGCAACCCCCAACACCCAACGCTCAGCGCCTTGTTGGAAAAATGTAAACAAAATTGCCGCATGGCCATTTGTTAAACTGCAACTCACACACACACACAGACTTACATATACGCACATACACTCAAAGTGAGGATGGAACTTGTCGCGCTTGAGTAAACGACTTAAGTCACGACTTTGTTGAGGAAGTTAATTTTATAATGTGGTTGCAAGGCTCAAGTAACGCTTAAATAGTTGCCACTAACTGTAGATATATCTATATAAACATTAGTGCTTGCAGCTGCGTATCCTTTATATGTTTATATATATAAATATATACATTAAACTGAACTATAAAGACTTGCAAAACAAACGGATAAACTAAAAGTTAAAGTTAAAAGTAGGAAACTATAAGTGAAGTCAGCTGAGCAGCTAAGAGAAATCCTATATAGATATTAATAGATATTATTTCTATAATATAAAATACAATATATATCTATACTATAGCTACTTATATATCCTTTAACTATATCATTACTATATAGAATCATAATTCTTATCCAAACGATTATTTAATAGTTAACTTTAACTTCTTGCCTTGCATATAAATATTTGACTGATATGATTGAAAACTATATTATATATAACTTAAGGTTATCGACTTTTAACTGCCTAATAATTAGATATGGCTATAGTACTATTATCTTATATTCAGATAAAAACTATTTTTACTATATAATTTGATAACATATTCACCTTTGGCATTGCTGCTGCTGCAGAGTTCAAAAAACCTTTCTCAGAGCCCACAAAATTGGGCAGATATAGCTGAAACTCTTACTCCATTTACATATATAAGTAATAGAAAGATATAGCAGAACGTCTTAGTGTATTATCTTATATATATATATATATATATATATATATATATATATATATGCTGAATCATGCTTATATAGGGAAAGCAGGAAAAAGAGGGCCAAACCTTTTGTTGCTCCACTTAAAATTTGTTGCATGAAAACATTTTGTGGGAATATCTTTTTGATATGAAAAAAGTTATGACATGTATATATAATATATATAGTATATTCTATTATACTATATAGTACTATATACTATATAAAGATGCCAATTTGGGGTAAGCTTAAGAGCCTTAGGAAGCTTCTTAACAGCTAAACAAAACCAAAGTAGTTAAGGAACTTTGCCTAAAAATTTTGGCAAACAATCACGAACTTTGCTAGGAATCAAGTGCTATATTTAATATATATATATATACAAATGATCTGCACAATTAGCATATATATATGTACAGTTCAATATATATATATATATATATATATAGATATGTATTATGTTTGCCGTTTAATTTCGTTGTTGCGTCACTAATTGCAATGTCATTTCGGGCTCAGTTAACTTCATTCAGCAATTTGTCGTTGCATTCAAAAGCGGCTGATAAATTGACAAATTGATAAACTGACAAGCTAACTGACAATACGTAGACATTGACCATCGCTGTTGACTGTCTTCTATCTATCTCTCTCGTTCTGTTTGTATCTTTATGTCTATCTCTTCTTACAGTGTGTAAGTTGACCGATTGACTGAAAGGGGGGCAACTGCTGCTGCTGCTGTTGTTGTTGTTGCTGTTGCAGCTTTTGAGGTGATTTACAAACTCGAAACGTGCCACATGCTTATATGGTGGAGATTTACTACGACGCGGCTTTGGCTTGTTGCTGCCACATAGTTACTGTTGCTTACGCTGACGCTGACGCTTACGTTGGCGCTGACTCTGGCTTTGACTCTCTGCCGGCTAATGTATGCCCAAAACAACAGCAACAACAACAACAGTAACAACAAACAGCTGTGGCAGTTGTTGTTGTGTGTGTTTGTTGCACAAATCTTATCAATGAATGCGCATCACTTGCACTTGTTTGCACTTGCTACTTATTGGCAGAAGGTGCAGCATGCGGCAGACGCTTGAGGAGTGTTGTTGCTTGCTGCTTGTTGCTGATGTGATTCCCCATTGGAGACATAAATGGTGCTATTGCTATTGTTGCTATTGTTGCTGCCGATGACGGCAACAGCAAAATGGCAAAACGATGACGTGACGCGCAATGCACTCACATATGCAACAATATATATATATATATATATATATATATATCTATCTATCTATAGATACAGATATAGATACAGATATATAGTTATATATATAGATGCTATTATTGTTGCAGATAGCAAATGTATCTGTAGCAGTTACATTTATGGCTTATTGGCAACAGTTGCAGCAGTTGTTGCAGTTGTAGCATTGCATTTAGTCATATTAAAGCGCGCCGCTTGCCACAAATTTGCGGTTGCGTCACCTACTTAACAGGCTGCCACCTTATTTAACTTGCTACAACAATTTACCATCATCATCCACCATCCACCATCATCATTTTTATATACATTCTTTTTTTTGTTGTTGTTTCTTTTTTTGTGTTGCTCTTTCAATTGTGATGCGCCAAAGGATAACCCAGCGTAAGGACAACAAACGGCGAATTGAACTTTTTGCGCTGCAAAAAATTTCCATTAGGCTAAATTAAAGTTATCGTGCGGCGACAGCGCAGTAAGCGCCAAGACTAACAGTAAACCAACTGTCCTCTCTCTCTCTCTCCTTCTCCTTTATCCCTCTCCCTCTATCCCTTAGTGCCTCGTTTCCACTTCCTCTACAATCTGTACCCCATACCATTTAGCTTTACCATTTTCATTTCTCATGCGTTCCTCTACCTTACCATTGTGGCCCCACTCGCCCCCGCTGTATGCCACAACTTTGACAATCAACGCGAACGTCGCTTCGCTTCTGCTGCTGTTGCCTGCCCACACGTACAACGTGCAATTCGAAAAGTGGTTTTCATGGCCCAAAACCACCACCTAGCAACCACCTAACCACCCACCAGTCCAACCACCCAACAGCCCATCCATAGCAATGCCAGGAGTCTCAGCCGTATTCAGTCCTGACAGTGGGTAGGCTTTATTATGTCAGCCCTAGGAGAGGGAGCAGTGTGAGGTGGCATACACAAACACACACACACACATACAAAAGCAGAGAGAGCGAGCGAGTTAGATAGTACAATAGTTAGAGAGATAGAAAGAGAGAAAGCGAGCGCATTTCACCCAATTTCATTATATTTGCCAACGTTTTTAGCTTTTCTACGTCATGGCATATTTCACCACACACACACACACACACACACATAGTATAGCAACACCATAAAGCAACCCAACCCAACCGAACCCAACCCAAACCTAACCCCCAACCCCTTAACAGATTTTACTATCTCATTCGCTCGCACACGTGTGCCCAGGGGGTGTTGGGTTCGGCTTTAGGTTCGGGTATTGAAGCCGGTTCGACTCTGCAACGCAGTGCGCAGGGTCAAAGAATGTGGTGGGTGGTTTGGGTTGAGATGGGTTCGGTTCGGTTCTGTTGGGTTGGGTTGGGTTGGGTTGAGTTGGTTTTTGTGTGCTGGCAACCCATTATATTATAAGGAATATAATATTATAATAATGTCAAGCATAAAGTACGAAAGAGAAGCAGAAGAGACAGAGATATATAAATAGAAAGAGAAAGATAGTTGGCAAAGGAGCACAGGATACATGTGGCAGTGGCAGTAGGAGTCGTAGCAGGCCCGTGGGCGTTACGAGCTTTGGCAACTAACACACACATAGATTGTATGTATATATGTATAAGTTATATATATATATATATATGTATGTGTGTGTTTGTGTGTGTGCGAAATAAGGTTATTTTATAAACAGTTCTCTATCTATATTGCTGCTTCACTCGCACTTGCAAATTGCGTGGGCAACGGCAGTGATGGAGTCAACGTCGTCGTTGTCGTCGTCGTCGTCATAGTCAGAGTCATGGCTGGGCGCGCTCCTAGTGGGCGGCTATGGTTAAAGCGACAGCAACAAAAAAAACAACAGAAAGCAACAACAACAACAACGGCAACTTTATTGAATGTGGATTTGTACGTACAAGAAGAGAGAGCGAGAGAGAGAGGTGGCTGGTGGGCATAAAGTCATGCATATGGGGGATATAGGTGGGTAGCACTTGGAGCTCGGCAAACGGATCTCAGTCTATGCTGTCGCCTAGTACCGTTAAAGCATTGGACAACGTCACGTTGACGATGACACGGCGGCAAACGGTACTTAAAGCTAAGTTAAGTTGAGTTGAACCAAGAGCAATGGGATTGCTATAGGGAGAGCAAAAGAAAGCAAGACACAGAAAGACAGAGAGAGAGAGAGAGAGTGTGTGTGGGGAGAGCAGCGTATACAATTGACAGGATAAGGCAAAAGTATACAAGTTAAGGATCAATAGGATTTAAGATTTACTTAACAAAATGTTATAGAAATATACAACAAAAATACAAGAAATATACAACGAATATATACTTTAAGAGAAAACTAATTTATCTATATAGAAAACGATATATTAATAGTAAAAGAATATATAGTAATAGTGTAGATCAGTTGCAGATCATAGCTAATATATATATATATGAAGGGAAAACATTGAGAAATCTCTTTTATAAATTACAAAATTGATTCAATTTGCGCACATTCAAAAAGCAAAATTCAATTTTGCGCGCGCTGCGCCTCAATTCAATTCGAAATCGAAATCAAAATCAAAATCGGAAATCCACCACTTCAGTAGAAAAGTTGTTGATATGCAATCGAAGAAGGGTAGTTGATAAATACCGAAAAGAAGGACAGGGGAGGGACAGATAAAGCAAGCGCAACCTTTTCGTAAATTGAACAGACATGCAAGGCCAGCCATACGTTTTGCGTATGTATTGAAGCTCACCACGAGATCAAAAGCAGCGAGAGGAGCGAATTGTGACAATATATATTTTTTTATTTCCCCACCAATAAAAGTCTGACCAAACGTTTTGTTTTTGCCATTCTAAGCGAAATGCACTAGAAAATGTTGTTTGCTTTAGTCGCTCTTGCTGCTGCTGCTGCTGCTGGTGCTGCTTCTTCTTCTTCCTGTGCTTTAAAATGTTTTCGAAACCCGAAAGGCAGCACAAGCAGTAGTATAAAAACAGCAACAGCAACAACAGCAACAATAATAAACGACAATTTGAAACAAAAATCGGAACGCAACACTGCCAAGTCAGTCACAGTCGCAGTCGACTTTGCTGTTGCTTTTGCTGTTGTCGTTGCTTTTGCTGTTGCTGTTGCTGTTGCCGCCATCATTTATTTTTCGTTGTTGTTGCCTCTTATTTTTTTCTGCTACGTACTACAAAATTAAACTCGAGTCTCGGAACGAACGAACGTTCGCTCGTTTGAACGGGCAACGTTGCGATATTACGGCCCTCGCTATCAACAGCAGCAATATATGTATATATACATTCAAATATATATATATATATATATATATATATACAAAATATATATATAAATTTATATATAAATATATGTATACACGTACATCGAGTCAGCAGCAGCAGCAGTTGTGTTGTTGTTCCATCATCATTATTTACCAGCAGCAGCTAAAGCAACGTCGCTGTCGCTGCTTTGTTGTTTTTACCCTCACTCACAAATGCACACATACATACAAACGGACACAACGTTATACACAAGCAAGTATACATACAAACATACATATATACATACGTACGTACGTACGTACGTACAAACGAAGCCTCTCGCTCTCCGCAACGACCCATACTTTATTTTTAACTGTGCGACTGTACTCGCTTGTTCGTTCGCTCTCGTTGTGTATAGCTGTATGTATGTATGTATGGATTTGTGTATGTATGTATGCATTTATGTATGCCCGACTGTGTATGCCTGCCTGTTTGGCTGTGTATGTATTTTTATATGGCATTCTCTCATTCCACACTGACGCCGAGTCAGCATTGCGAGGCGGCCCAGCTGCGATGTGGAAATTGTGTGTAGAGGCGACGTCAACGTTGTCTTTGTTTTTGTTGTTTTTGCTTTTGCTTTTGCTGTTGCTGTTGCTGTTGCTATTGCTGCGTTGTTGGCTGACTGGCCTGGCTGTGTATATATATACATATAAATATATATATATATAAACATATACAGACATTTTTTTCCATAGCATTTTCTGTTGTTGTAATTTTGTGTTTACCAAGCGGGCCGTAGTGAGGCTTGGTGAACGTACGCCTTGATAGCTTTTGCTGTGCCTGTGATGTGGATATTGTTGCTGTTGCTGTTGCTGTTGCTGTTGCTGCTGTTGTTTGTGGCACTGGCACGGCCGCGTTTCATAGCGCTGTGCAATTTGCGCAGTGTACGAAAACGACGATGACGATTGTTAACGGCAATTGTCGTTTTTTTTTTTTCATTTTATTTTTGCTGCTGTTGCTGTAGTTGTTGTATTCAGTACTCAACTCTGCTATACTCGCTTCTTCTTTTGTATTGTTGCTATTTTATTTTATTTTTCGGTCAGCCCTGGCTCTCAACGATTAGCGCACTTGCCGCCGAACCGTTGCTTCAATTCGCCTTTGTCTTATCAGTTGCTCATGATAAGCGACAGCAACAACACCCGTTACATTATTTTTGTTAAACATTTTCTATTAAATATATATATATTTTGCACAACAAAAACAATTTGCATTAATTGATCTATTGGTTGAAAATGATCTTAAGGATTTGTTACATTTAAAACGAATCAAAGAAAGTTTGTAAAATTCAGTTGAGAACAGTTAAGCAATTTTGCAAATATTATCAATTGAGTGACGTAAGAACTGAAACAGTTAGTTCAAACTTAAACAGATAAGAGCTGTCTATATACTATGACACACTATAGCTTATCAGATGAAGCCTTGAAAGAGGCAATAGATAATGTATGGCATGAAATTACAGAGGGTAAAAGGCAGGGCATAAACTGGGAAGAATTGCAGTTGATATCTTATAGATATTATATATAGACTATATCTATTCCAAGTAGATATCATTTTTGCTTTATAGTAATTCTCTTTTTCCCACACAATAGTCTATAATAACTGATCTTTACCTACATCAAAACAAATTGATATATTGCCCTTTCCAACCAACTTTTAACAATTTCTTATTAGCTGCTGCTACAGGTTGCAACCGTATTATAACCCTCTTTTTACTCACTTTTTTACACTACTACTACCAACGATCCTCTGTCTGTATAGAGGACAGAAACAGAAAAAACCCAAGTTGAAATCATATAAATCTGTCAGTTTGTTGCAGCTCCTCTGATCGATTGTCGAGCAGGTAAAAGGCCTAAAGCAAACAGTCCCTAGAAATGCGTATCTAATGCGTTCTGGCATATCCTTTTTAAGGATTAGTCCAGTCTGAAACTGCTCTTAGCTTAGGTAGTTTTCCTCTCTACATCTGTGTGTGTGTGTCTGGCTTAGGCACTGGGTCACACAGAAGTTTTCCTAAGTGCACAGCTCAATTTTCAACGGAATGCTGTCTCACATATCCTTTTTTTGCTTTACATACATAACTCTGCGTTGCACTTCATCATCAACAACAACAACAGCAACATCATCATCATGCAGAGGGATGTCGGTCAAACAGCTGATGATGATGATGATGATGATGATGATGATAATCGTAGAGGAGGTTGCTTATGGTTTCCGGCGCGAGTTGCCTTTTCGACGTTTATGCTAAAATAATCATAAGGAACAATCGTTGTTGCATTGCTTGGTTCATTGACCAAAACTCATGCCACACACACACACACACACACACACACACATACTCTCACGTACATATGAGTGTATGCTTGTATATGTATGCCACAGACAGCTGAGTAAGCCTCCTCCATCTCCTTAACAACTTTAACTCCTCATCCTCTCCAAGCGTCCATCAGCTGTGCCTTGCAAATTTTCAATGTCACCAATTGCGCGACGCCAGCGTCTCTGCAGGCGTCGCTGCTGCTGCTGCTGCTGCTTATAAATCTTCGACAAGGCAAAAAAAAAAACAGCAAGAACAAGAGTAAAAAAAAAATAAGCAAAATATACGAAAACGAAAACCTCTTTCCACCTTGTGGCGCCACCCAAAAGCGAAACCACCAAAATTGCTCTAAATTTGCCAACAAACAGCTGACTTTGTGTGCGCCCAACGGGCGTTGTTTGGTTGGGTGGGGGGTTGGCGGAGGGGAGGCCAAAAATGTTCGACAACTGCGAGAAGTGGCAAGCACAGCGGCATGTGGCATGTGGCAAGTGGTAAGTGGCAAGTGAGAAGCGACAAGGCGACTTCACATCGTTTTTCGGACTCTCGTTTTGAAGTCGTTTTATGTCGGCACTTCGTGGGCCGAACGCAAAAAAAAAAACGCAAAAAATATATGCGCATATAACAAACTACAGCATAAGCCCCCCCCTCCCCCCCGCCAACTCCACAGCCAAAAAGGCTGCCAACCCAGTGCGGCGTATTAACCTTGCAACAAAACTCAACTCTGCAACTCGCAACTAACAACAATAACAACAACATAAACACTATTTCAGCTAGTTTCAATAATAATAATAATAATAAACCCTTTCCTTTCCTTTCCCACAACACACACACACACAC
The DNA here is from genome assembly GCA_037044455.1 of Zygothrica quintamaculata. Taxonomy (NCBI): domain Eukaryota; kingdom Metazoa; phylum Arthropoda; class Insecta; order Diptera; family Drosophilidae; genus Zygothrica; species Zygothrica quintamaculata. The sequence goes on from JBAMBS010001429.1 coordinate 384,011, forward strand.
ACACACACATATACACACACACAACATTGTTGTGCCGCTATAAGCGCATAACTGTCCCGTATAAGATCCCACCAGCACCCACCAAACTTCCCCTTTCTATGCCTTGCTGTGGTGGGTGTACAGCATAGTTCGAGGTTTTCACCCAAACCCAAAGCCAACAACCAGCATGGGAAACACCAACAACACCAACAACAACAACAATAACGTTGTACACATATCAGTGCAACAACATCTTTAACGCTACGCCCTCGCCTGCTGCAGAGCGAAGCATTCAGCGATCCAATCCAATCCCAGCCATATAAACAGCGTAGCCAGAGACGGAGACAGCGACCCAAGTTGCTTGGGATCGCGTCTTCCAATTCAATTCATTTTTATTATGATGAGCAGCCGCCGTCGTTGTCGTCGTCGTCGTCGTCGTCGTTGTTGTTGTCGTTGCCAGTTGTGAACTGTTCGCTCGGCGGACTCAAAAAGTTGGAGCTGGTTTTATTTTTTTTTTGACTTAAGGTTTTTATTTTTTTTTTCTTTTTGGATTTTTATTATGTTGCTGCTGCTGCTTCTTCTTCATCTTCATCTTGTTCATTATCTTCTCTACTCTTTTTTCTTTTTTTTCCCTTTTTTTAATGTTTATAAAGTTTCTTCTTCCTCTTCGCTTTGTGCTTTTGTATATTTAAATTGCTTGGGAGATCGGCAACAAGAGCGTCGGCATCTTGTCTTTTTAGCCAGACTCTAAGCTGGCCCGCACTTTGGGCCCTGTCGAAAGCTAAAACTTGGGGTTTTTACTTTGCCTTTGTCTTCTGTTTCTTCTATATTTCTTCTTTCCTTTCTTTATATATACACATATATATATATATATATATATACATATATGTTTTACTGTTGATGTTACGTTTCGTTTCGTTTCGTTTTGTTTCGTATTCGTATTCGCTGCTATCGCACGTTGTTTCAGTTGAAGAATTCAAAGTGGCTAAAAACCCGAGTTTCAGCCAGGCCCAGACCTCTGAACAGGCCAGGCAAATAACAACCAACAACCAGCAACAACAGCAACAACAGCAACAACCAGCAACAGCAATAATCAAGCAACGAGCCAGCGACCGACCGACTTTAATGCTGAAGTCGACTTTTAAGCTGTGTGCCAAGCGAGGCCGAGGCACAGTGGTACAAAAATGCTTCGAAAGCATGACAATTTACTAACTCTTACTAGCTATTATTTACGCTTCTCACATATAAAAAAAAGCTTAAACTTAGGAGATAAACAGAGAGAGAGAAAGAGAAAATAATTGATCTGATGCGCCTAAGCTTGTACTTTAGTTTTATAATATATTTTTTCACTATAAACTCAAAGCATTTTCCTACTTAATTATAAGTAATATATCTTGCTGTCTTTTAAATGCTTTTTGTACCACAGTGCGCTAAAGCGGACGTCACGACGTTTCAACTTTTAGCCTGGCTCTGAGACTCTGGGGGCTTTCGGCTTGGCTTTGGCTTTCGGGCAAACATTTCGTATTGCTGTTGTTGTAATTGTTGTTGTCGTTGTTGTTGCTGTTTATGATGTTGCTGTTGCTGTTGTTGACGATGACTGGCTCTCTGGTTGAATTGGTGGACGGTCGGTCGGTTGGTTGGTTGTTCATTTTGTTCGTACGGTCGCTTGGTTGGCTCATAACCTGAAACTTGAATATTGTGGAATTTGAAGGTAGCAACGATGTTGTTGTTGTTGTGGTTGCTGTTTGCTGCTGCAGCAATAGCAATAGCAACAGCAACACAAACAGCAACAGCAACTGCAGCGCTGCGTGCGAGCTTTCGAGTCTTAGTCTCAGTCTCAGCGTCAGCCGTCAATTTGGAGCCAGTCGCCAACTGAAACGAGTTGCTGGCGAAGCGTAAAAAATACATATACATATATATATATATATATATAAACAACAACAACAACAATAATGCATTGGCTTTTGTTGCTGTTGTTGACTGACTGACTGTTGCTGGTGTGGCAATAAAATTCAACTGCCAACTGCCAAACAGTCGCAGTCGCAATCTCAGTGAACGCAGCTAAAATCATGCGGCTTGTGGCTCATAAGTAGCAGCAACAGCAACAGCAACAGCATTAGCAGCAGCTTTTTGAAGATGACTTTCAGCCGTTGATTGTTGCTGTTACTATTACTATTATTATTATTGTTGCTGTTGCCACTGTTGTTGCCTATAATGATAGCAACGGCAACAGCAACAACAGTTTCTCCGTTTGTAACGCAAATTAACGTAGAAAGTTACTTTTATATATATATATATAAATATATATATAAATATATATATGTATATATATATCTGTATAAAGCTGTATATATCTATAATTTGTTGTGCTTTCAGATTTGCTTTTAATGCTTGAGCTTTTGCAGTTAAAAGCTTTTATTGCAAGGAGCCAAGCAGCAGCTTTGCTCTGCTTTGTATGGCGACACACGCGGCGTATGCGCAATGCGCTCTTTAACAACCATAACACATACGCCGTGTGGACGCCAACGCCAACGCCAATTGCAAACAATGAGCAATTTGTGTATGCGATGTATGCGAGCAATGCAGGCAGATAAGCCATAATGAATCACACATACACACACACACACATAGCACACACACATTTGGCATATAAAATTTGCTGCGAGACACAAAGAACAAACGTTGAATGTTGACAAAAAATTTCCAACGCGATCGGCGTCATTTTATGAAATGTCAAGGCGCAGCCAACTTAACGACACATATATATATATGTGTATATATATATTTTTAAGATCTGGCAACGCTTTGAGTTTTAATTTGTAAACAAAACAATTTGTCTTTAGGTAGAAATAAACTCTTATTATTTATAACTCGTTTATATAGAATACACATGAAATATGTGTATGAATCATTTGAGTCATTCACATTCATTTGAATCATTTGACTTATTTAACTCATACAAGTCAGTTCGTTTTTATTCGTATGAATTAGTCACAATTTTAGCAGTTAAAACTAAGGCTTCAAGTTAAGTTAGTTAAAGCTAGTAGTTCACTTGAACTGGAACTACTTTGCTTGTATATAGTTTAAATTGAATCAGTTGAATCATTGCATTCAATTGAATTACGTGCAATTCAATTCAATTGAACTCGCTTGAATTATGTTGAATTGTGATCAGTTTTGAACTGGGTCTTTGCCCCAAGTAGCAACACAGTTGCTGTTGCAAGATGTTCAACATGAGTTAGTCACGAGCTACGAGCTCATCGTCAACGTCTTCGAGTCTAGACGAGCGAACAGCCCCTATATAGCTATATATATGTTCATACATATATATATATATTATAAAAACCAGCTCGTCGAAATCCAGCTGCAGACAACAACGACGTTGAGGGATGAAACTTGATGATGCTAAGGCGAATGCAAAGGCAATGGCAACGGCAATGCTGGGACATGGCCAGAGCGATGGTAAAGGGAATGGGAATGGGAACGGAAAATAAAGGGAACGAGTCCGTACTGAATCAGTCGGCAGGCGGCAGGCGGCAGACGGCTGGCAAATAAGGCGAAATGAATGTTCAAGCAAAGGGCGGACAAAAACGGGGGCTGGAAAAAAGGGCAAGGAAAATGTGAAACACATGCGACTGCGACTGCGACAACGGCAACGGCAACGGCAACGGCGACGACCTCGATGACGATAACAAAAAAAAAAAAAAAGAAAAGTAGAAAAAAAAAATTACAAACGAAAATGAAACGAAACGAAACGAAAACTCACCCCGATGCGCTTTGCCTCAGACGAAGCGTTCGAGTAATCCCCCTTCGAATGTTTTGAATGCAGAAATATGCGAGCATATGGCAACCCTTATAAGTATGACAAAGAACTGTGCATTCACACACACACACAGCACACACACACAGCACACACACATCTCACACATCTGTGCGATGTTTCAAAATGTGTTATTCAAGCGGCTTTTCTGACAGAGTTCTTAAGTATCTTTTGCTGCTGCTGCTTCTTCTTCTTCTCTAACTGTTCATTAGTTGTAGTATTTATAGAGGGTGGCAACACTGACAACAATCGCTAAAAATATAACATGCAAAGATTAAAGCTTACATTTCTGATCATGATAAATATAAATAGATATAATCAGACATTTATATATATAACTGTTGGTTAAGTGTTAGTTAACTGTCAGTTAAGTAACTGTCAGTTAAGTAAAAGTTTTCTTATAAATTCTATTATTTTGCTGTAGATCAAAAGTTCTTTTAAAGAAATTCTTCATTTGTTTTCTAAGTCTTATATCGTATTTGTAACGATAGTTTAGCCGATGTTTTTCAAGCAACTGGATTAAATTATAGTTGCAAGATTCTATTTCTATATAATGTTAAGAAAAAAATTCAAAAATTCATTTTCAAATTTAACGAATTGGAACGCTTTTTTGTAATAAACTCATTTGGGGCATTCGTCAATGATGTTCATATCTTATACACTATATATATATATATATATATATAGATATAGATATAGCTAAAGCTATAGTATAAGAGTGCTATATATATTCCAAAAAAAAAAAAAAAAAATAGAAACTATCATGAGAATGCCCACCTCCGCCCGCCACCGCCCGCACACCAACAAATAGATTCAAAAACAACTCACAACAAATGGCGGAAGTGATGAACGCAAAGCGAAGACGGAGACGAACGACTGCGACGATGATGACGACGACGACGATGGCGACGGCGACGTGGAAGACATTGAAGGCAAGACCCCGAGCGGTAGTGTGTGTGTGTGTGTGTTAGTCCCACGCTCATCTGTTCAACGCTGCCGCTGTTGATGCCTCTGACCCTGCACTAAAGCAAAACGTACCATCTCTTCCCCAGCTACTCCATGCCACCCCCCTGATACTCTTATCATACTCCCCCCCGTCTCATGCCTATTCCAGCTGCTGCTGCCTCTACATCTCTCTCTGTGTCATCGTTTCGGTCTCTGGCTGTTGCCTTTGGTTTTATTTTAAGAAGATTCCGAGCAATCGTTGCTGATGAGCAATGCCAGGCGGTTGGTGGCTAGTAGCTTCGCTGGCGTTGTGAGGGTGTCTCTGCCCTTCCTCCCAGCTCGCCTGCTCTCCTGCCAGCCTGACTGACTTACTATGTTCTTCATTTTCATTATGGTGTTGCTGCTGTTGGGTGGTGTTACTGTTGCTGTTGCTGTTGTTGATGTTGGTGGTGGTGGCTGTGATGAGCTCGTTGTTGGTTTTGTTGGTGGCTGCTGCTGCTGCCGCCTGACTTCCATTTTCTTGATAAGTTTTTGTTTTTTTTTTGCTATGCTTTGCCTTTGCTTTCTCTTTGGCCTTTTGTCGTTGTCCTGGCTCGTGGCTCCTGGCTCCTGGCACGTAGACAGGCGACTGACATCGCCTGAGTAGCTGCCTGCTTGGAGTTGGGTTGAAATTGGTTGCGGGTGGATTTGGGTGGGTGAATACAGACTCATTGGCTGCTGTTGTTGTTGTTTCCTTTGTGCAAATGCTGCTGAATTTATTAGACGACATTCAACTGCTTTGTCTACCCAGCAATTTGCACTTAATAGGGTATACACAATTTTATATAAAGTTGCATATTAGAGTTGAAGTTTACCAGTTGCTCTCGTAACTATAGAAAGTTTTGCTTTCAGTTCATTTTGATAAGCTTTAAGCTAATGTTTAAGGTAAAGCTTTTAAGTTGAGAAAAGCTTTGTTTATTGTTACTATATACTATACATATTACAGGGTATATGTAGTCGTCACACAACAAAGTTAAAAGCTTTGGTTGAAGACATGTTTCGCTTGGGTTAGAAAGTAAAAGTTTGTAGCTTAAATTTGACACAATTTATAGGGTATATTTAAGTCGTTCTTTTTATTATGGAAAGCAATATACTAATAGAGTTTTATCCCTTTGTATTTACAGGTAAATTCAGCAATGGGTCTACAAGCAACAGCCGCTACCAAGCGGAAGCATGAGCTGACCTTTGAGAGCAAGGATGCAAACAC